>CM068296.1:16128123-16501042 GCA_034768395.1 Linum lewisii | reverse complement strand
CACCCATGCACGCCGTGCACCCTGCACGCCGTGCACCCTTGCACGCCGTGCACCCTGCACGCCGTGCACCCTTGCACGCCGTGCACCCTGATTTTCACCCTTACCTTTTTTCGGTTTGGTTAGTGGTTGGCTCGGTTGATACTTGATTTTCTGGTTTGAGTCATTGTTCGGTTT
The DNA here is from genome assembly GCA_034768395.1 of Linum lewisii. NCBI lineage: Eukaryota > Viridiplantae > Streptophyta > Magnoliopsida > Malpighiales > Linaceae > Linum > Linum lewisii. Next base: position 16,500,868 of record CM068296.1, on the reverse strand, counting down.
GGTTTTGGTTCACCCAACCCACCCCCCCTTATCCCTTTCCTCGACCCCCTCACCCCCGACGCCGCCAACTCCCAATCTCACCCGCCCACCGCCGCAGCCAATTCCTGCCCGCCGCCGACTCCAACCAAGCCGCCGCCCCCGACCCCTACTCCTGCTCGCCCGACTCCTACCTGACCCCCATTCCTGCCCGCCGCCGACTCCAGCCAAGCGCCGCCGCCAGCTTCCATCTGCCAGCCGGCAACTTCCCATCTCAGCCCCCGATTCCAGGTTTCCAATTTTGATTTGGGATTTCTGATTTGGTTGCGGAGGTTTGATTGAGGGAGTTGGCTTGCTTCACTCGATTGGTTTTGTGGTCCATTGCTTGTTTGCTATGCTCAGTGCGATGAATTTATTTCGTTGTGTCGTGGGTTTTGTTAGAGAGATTGTGGTTCCTTCAATCGGCCAGAGTTTTGCTTGCGTGGAGGGGGTGTAATGTGCTTGTTTTGACTCAATTTTGGTGATTGATTTTTGTTAGTGTGGTTTGGGGGGATGAGCGTAGTGTGTTTATTCTTTCGATTCGATTTTGAGGGGTTGTTTGGTCTTGAATGGACATTTGTGATATCTTACTTGTTGTGGTGCTTAGTTGATTGGTGTGGCTTGTCGCATGTGTGAGTGTGGTTCCGTGGCTATTGCCTCTGTTCTTGATTCATTACCAATTTTTGGCCAATTTGGATTTTTCATTGCCTTGTGTCCTGCTCCGTGCTTGTCATTGTTATATTTGGTTTGAGTTGCAGGTTCTGAATTCGGGGACCGAATTCCATTCTTTGTGTGAGGAGGGGTGTGGTTAATCACCACTCATTGGTTTAATTTTTATGTATTCCTCCTTACATTGTGTGGACTTAGGCTTATATGTTCTTGATTCGTGTTTTTGATCCATGATGCATGCCTTTTGCTTAAGCTTGGAATTCAATGATTTGATTTTTGCTAGCATAGGTTGTTGCATTTGAACGTGATGATCTTGAATCGTGCTCGATATTGTGCTCAATGTTTTGATCATGTGTTATGATTCGGCGCCTCGATAGGATTTGTGTTAGGAGTGTGCCCTTCTTGTTGAATCTTTGTTTGCACTTCTTTTGCAGGATGCCTCCTAAGGTAAATCAGCTTCTTCATCCTCCGCCCTAAGCGATCCAAGGCACCAGCTTCCAAGAAGCGGAAGGGACAGACTGGGGAGTCTTCTGCTCCTCCACCACGATCACCTTCGCCGCCTCCAGCTCCTCGTGGCGTCGACCCTCCTGAATCAGTGGTTCAGAGGATCTTCGACTTCGACCCCAGAGATCGGGCTTACAGTCGTTATCAGGTTATGGCGAGATGGCCCGTGGCGAGGCAGGGTAGATTTGATTTTGAGGGGTTGCAGAGTCGTGATGGTTGGTTGGATGCTTTGAAGACTTTGGCTGATGGAGCCGGTATTTGGCCGCTCTTGGAGGTTGACGAGAGGGCTTATGAGTGGCCTACGAAGGAGTTCTTGAGCACTCTCACCGTGGAGTGTCACGAGACCACCAGTGAGGTTTGTGTGCGCTTTAGGCTCGGCGGGATGGCGCGTGTGTGCTCCATTGACGAGTTTGGATACCGCCTTGGGTTCTATGAGTGGGCGGAGGTTCAAAGTGGTGAGCTCTCTGGGTTGGCTCTCATATCTTCTCTTGCGGGGGACGCCAAGAGTGCATTCTTCAAGGAAATTGCACCGAGGGCTAGAGGTTATTCAGCTCGCTCATCCAAGGTCACAGAAGTGAATCGGCCTATGCTGAAGCTCCTTCATCACTTCTTCCGGCACTCCATCACCCACAGGAAGTCATCCTCCTCTCCAGGTGTAGTCTCAGTCAGAGATTTGTTTCTCTTTTATTGTTGGAGAGGGGCATCAAGCTGCATCTAGGTGATTTAGTCTTAGGAGCTCTCCTTCAGATGCAAGCTAATGACACTGCTGGTGTTCTGCTGGGAGGAGGATTTGTGACCAGGTTGGTGCGTGGGTATGAGTGCCTTGATGCTTTTGGTCCTGCTCCAGCATTTGTCGAGCCTCGACCAGTTCTCTTGCGGATTATCCTACCTACAGCTCAGATCACAGACCTTCTGGTTCCGACTTGTCGGATCTCAGATGATGACAGTGATGAGGAGGATGAGGAGATCGACCCTACTACACTTCATGAGCTTATCTCGGGGATGGGTCGCCTCACCACCGTAGTGGAGGATATGCGTGCGGGACAGAGGAGAGACAGTGCAGCGATACAGGATCTTAGCAGGGGAGTTCAGGACCTCGAGGCGTACAACGCTAGGGACTTTGAGAGCCAGCAGTTCTATGGACAGCAGCTTGCTCAGGTGCATGAGGTTCAGCAGTTTCAGGGTATCCAGCTTACTCAGATTCAGCATTCTCAGTACTGGCAGCAGCATCAGTCCTACTACTACCAGGAGAGCTTCCACTCTGAGTCCGGCCCCTCCAGCACTTGGGTAGTCTTTCCACCGCCTCCCCCGTTTGACGGCTACCATCCTTGGTCCCAGTGGCCTGGGCACCCACGACCACCACCCCACTGAGAGCCTCAGGATCACTCACCACTTCTCAGGACTTTGGATTTTTCCTTTCTTTTATTTTCTGTTTATGACTGCATGTTTTGTTTTGTTTGACTTCTGATTTTCTCTTTTCATTTCTGGCATTGAACTTGTCTTGTTGTTGGATCACACATCTCATCTGTACTCTCATCTTGTCGACTATGGGTTGTGTTTGAGTGGTGTGCCCTCCCTTGTTTTATACAGGTACCCCTGATTCAGGTCCTCGTCCTGAGCAGGTTACTTGACCCGGGATTCCATCTCCGGCTTCTCTTCTTCACCGCGCGGTATTTTCGTTCCACCTTATCCTCTCTCTCTCTTGATCATTGAGGACAATGCTCATGTTAGTCGTAGGGGAGTTTGAGGTTGGGTGTGATTATTTGTCGGTAGAAGTCTAAAGCTATGTTCTGATTGAATGCATGATCTTAATTGAATATCGAATTCCTCTATTGTAGAATCGTCCGGTTCTTGACGTTTAGTGTTTAATTGACTTCAAACTTTCACAATGATGTTTAGATTGTTCCACTTAGAACCTATAACCAGCATGTTAACACTAATATCAAATGAGTCTGGGCCAGAACTGAGATTTTATCACTCTTGTATGTTGGTTGATTGGTTTGATACGTGTTTTTATACCACTCGATAACACCGGTCTAGGATGATGAAGGCAATCAGAATTTCTTCCCCTCTTCCATGTTTTTCATTCTCTTTTTGATCTTTCGTGATTGTGGCTTGAGACTAGACGGAATCCAACTCGAAATCTTGTACGGAAGTTGTTAAGGGGCTAAGGATCAAGTGGCTAAATTGTGAAAAAAAAAATGCTCAAAAGAAAAGCTAGGCAAGCTCGGCACCTAAGTGAAGTGTCGGGTTGAGCACTAAGCAAAAAGGGCAAAGGCTGTGAGCTAGGCAGGTTCAACACCTAAGTGAAGTGTTGAATCGAGCACTAGTATGCAGTAAGAAAAAAAAAAGAAAAAAAAAGAAAGAAAAAGAGTTCTCAAATGTAGCCCTTGATCCTAGCCAGAGTTGTAAAGTGCGGATCTAGAAGCGGATGAAGTCGAGTCGATAGCCACATTCACGACTCACGATCCTTGTTCCGATTTCAAGTCCTTTTGATTAGAGTTGGTGTTGTCGTGGTCGGTTTTGCTGTGTCCCAATCAACCACTACTTGAAGTGTGCAGAAATTAGTAAGGTTTAGACTTGTTTGGTTGATGTTCTTGCATGTGTAGGTTTAGTTTGTTCGTGGAACAGTTTAAGCTAAATTGTGATTGCTTGAATCTCAATGGACCGAACTTGTCATTTGTGAACTTGGATGTTTTCTAATTCATTTGCTTGAGGACAAGCAAAGCTTAGTCGTAGGGGAATTTGATGTGACTTTAATTAGTGCAATTTAAGCTTATGAATGACCTATGATATGCCCGTGTTTATTCGTGAAATGACATGACTTTTATGCTTTTATTTGAGATTTTGTGCAAAGTGTCATTTTGTTGTCCGGTTGCCACTTTGGAGCCAAATTCGTGGGCTATTGGAGTTGCTCTGTGCATTTTCAGGTTCTGGCTTCAAAGTACGGATGACAAGGAGCGCATAGGAGCAAACGGGAGGTCATTTGGAGGCCGGACGAGGGAGAAGTGAGCCTTGCAAGATCGGATTTTTTGCAGAGTGCAGGGGTGCACGCCGTGCACTGTGCACGCCGTGCAGGTGTGCACGCCGTGCACTGTCCCCTGCACTATAAATACTCTTGTTTTTTGGCCATTTGGGCAATTCTTTGATATCTCTTGAACCCCAAACACATTTCCACGAACCCTCAAACCCTAGAACACGTTTTTGGAGCAATTTGAAGCCATTGGAGCTAGGATTGAAGCCAACAAACCTTGGGAGAAGTGCTTACAAGTGGAGAAGTGAAGATCATCTCAAGGATTCATCCATGGTGTTCTTGGTGACCATTCTTCCTTCTTCTCTCTTTACTCCCTTGGCCATGTGTGGCTGAGTTTCTAGGGTTCATCTTGGATGGGTAGATTAGTTGTGCTATGATAGAGAGATGATTGTATAGAACTTGCCATGATTGATCTTGGTTGTATGAGGATGATTCCTAGACTTGTTCTTAATGCCATTTTATGCCATGTTTGCTTGATTTGGTCCATTCATTGTGATTTGATGCATGAGAGTGCTTGGATTGCATAGATTGTAGGTCTAGGGATTGAAGTGAGTGTGTTCTAAGAGATTAGATCATCTTATTTCAACCATTTTCACTTGATTTCTCTCTTGGGCATTTTATCGAACACTTGGTGTGCATGTGGATTTTCATTCAATTGAGTTTGAAAGGGCCTTTTGGTGAATCTCTTAGTGTTAGGGCATTGATATGAGAGTGTTGTGCCTAGCCTTGTGGTCATAGAGTCTTAAGAGAGGGTCTTGTGTCTTGGCATTTCATCAAACACTTAGAATGCATCCTTTTTTCACTTAGCTTGAGAGCGAGAGCCTAAGTTGAGTGGTATTGGGATAGGGATTAGGTGCTACGAGAGTGCATCGAGTCTATAAAAGTGAAATGCATGGTCATCCGAATGCAAACTCGATCTTGATTGACTTGTTTGTTCAATTAGTCATCTTGAGCATGATGAAACTACCCACCAAGAGAGCCCCTTTGCCTTTGATTTGCACCACTTTATTTTCCTTTCTTCCTTTTAGTTTCCTTTAAGTTTTTAATGTCTATTTCAAATCAAAACTCCTTTCAAATGAATAGACCGTCTACGAGGAATGTGATTAGAGGCCATTGAGAGAACCCCGAGGAATACGACCTTGGTAAACCCGCTTTTATCAAATCCCGTGGAACTCACACCACACAACTTGTTTAACTAAGTAGTTTTCGATTCCTTTGAGTAACGTGAAATAAGAGACCTGTGGAATACGATCTATCCTACTTTAGTGGGGTAGTATTTGAACCGTTGTTCTGCATATTACCAACCTTTCACTATTATACTTTGGGTTGCTAGCTTATGACACTAGAATTATTGTGATTATCGACCCCAATTAAGCGACATTTCATACCCCTTGATGCAATTTTGATGAGTATTTGGTGTAAATGTGTTAATTATGTGATTATCGGCTCCTAGTACGTACATTGTCCATTTCTTGGCTATTTTTACCTTGTTTTTGAGTTTTTATGTTGAGCCTCCAGGTTACCACATTGTAGAGGACTCTCTCACGAGTCCAGCGCTTCAAACGGGGACCAAATATCGGAGTTCAAATGAAGCGGAAATCATTGAAACAAGTTGGAATTTTGCCCAGGTCCAAAGTTCTCGGCGAGAACTTTGCATTTTTTGCCCAAAACTCAATTTCCAAGAGCCAAATTCTCGTCGAAGATCCAGTTGGAGATTACACTAAAGTTCTCGGCGAGAACTTCCATGTTCTCGCCGAAAACTTATGAAGGATTAATTGAAGATTTCTCGTCGAAGATCCAGCAGACAATTACACTAAAGTTCTCGGTGAGAACCTCCAATGTTCTCACTGAAAACTATTGAAGTTTTACACCTGTGAATCTCGTCGAAGCAACAGAGTGAATTTGCACTAAATTTCTCGCCGAGAACTTTCAAAGTTCTCGCCGAGAAGTCTCTTCTTTTCCAACACAGCTTTGGACAAACCCTATTTAAGCAAACAGACGGGAGACGACATAAAACACACAACATTACATACAATTTATCCCCAAAATACAATTCTGGACTGCAAAGAAAATAGATAGAGTTTAGACAGCGTCGACAAGTTCCCGGGGAGATCTTGACACCGTCTTTCCAACTCGGAGCTAGGAGTGAAGATTGTCAGAGATCGAAGCTTCGCCGGAGTCGTCAGAATTAGGTTTTTTAGTTCTTATCTGTTTTTCCTCTGTATGATGAACTCCTTTGTAGTTTTTGATTCTTTTGTGATAGTCATGAGCAGCTAAAATCGTAGAGCTTAGATCAGATGAACCCTAAGTGACTCGGGGCTTTAAAACGGTCACGGATCGGCGGTAATTAGATTCAAATTCAGACAATTTCTCTTGCATGTTTGATTTGTTCTTCATTGTCTATGTTTCTTTTCTAGCTTGATCACCTAGATTAGATTCGTGTTAAGCTAAGGATAGTGGCGAACGTCCGCTTTACTTTAAAACATCAAATCAATCAATTAACCTATTCAATGGAGTGTGCCTTTCGTAGGAACCATTTAGGGTTGATCCGCTTCTAGAGTAACTCACTGTTCTAAATCAATTTCACCATTTAGTTTTCCGTTGCAGAAGTGAACGCACGGGCGATTAATTAATCTTGGTAGTTAGATCCGATAGAGCGAAAGTTCACGGAACTTAGACCTAAGGGTAAGGAGTTATGAAGGTGTCTGAGAACTGACTGAATTAGGATTGAAAACCGTTGGTCTTGTGATTGGCAATGCTCTGGTGATCTTATGTGGATTCGAAATCTAAGCTTGTCTGTCATCTAGTTAAGTCAAACCAATAAATCAAATTGTCTTTTAATTTCATTTCAATTTCCTTGCTTAATAGTTTAGAAGTCGAGGAATCACACCACGCGCAATCTGTTTAAACCAGAGTAATTTGTCAGCTTCTTTGAGTAGTCGATTTGAAGAAACCTCGAGAGATTCGATCTAGTCTACTTCTGTAGATTAGTTATTTGATAAACCTGTTTACAACATTCATCACTAGCTTATGTGATCCTCCACGGCTTCCCAAAGGCCTACAGCTATTCCTACACCCCACCAGGGTCCCCGGTCAAAGGCAGAACCCTAGAGCCCTACAAGAAGCGAGTAGGGCCAAGGAAAGCTCTCCAACACATCATGAGGCCAAGGTATGTGACCAAATATAGACTCAGGCCACCACCAGTAGGCAGGAGAGCTAAATTGAAGGAACTGCCACTCCAGGCAATGTTGCTGGACAACGCACCCGATCCGACCCCGAGCCGGACCGAGGGCCAGCCTAAGGGCCCTAAAAGGCCCTTGACCAATCCCCACGAGCCCTGGAGGAGCTAACCACTCCTGGGATCCTCTGGAAGCATTCATGAGTACAGTAAGAAAAGGACCCAAGAATACCTGACCAACAAGGGATGGCACCTAAGGACAGGCCCAGAGCGAGCCCCGGACCAAGCCAAGTGCAAGCACTAGGCCCTAGACCAAGTGCCACGAGCCCTGGACCAACTCCAGCCCTTGAAGATCCTCTGAGGACATTTGCGAAGACATGGCCGAGGCAGAAAGCCAAAGGCCTGGCCAGAAATGAAGATGGCCGAGACATGAGCCCGCCCCGGCACCAGGCACGGTGCCCGGTGCTACAAAGGAGCACTTAGGGCCGAGCCGCCAAACGGCTCGGGCCTTTTGGGAAATTCCAGTTGCTCTGGATAGCTGGAGTTCTCAAGAACATAGGCCAACAAATGGCATTGCAACCGGATGAGAAATGAAGATGGAGCCACGTAGGGAAGTGCTCATACACGATCCGGGTCCATGCATGCAATCCCACCGAGACAAGGATTCCCGCCCGGGCCAGAAGAACAGGCTGCCACGACCAGAAGACCCCGGACCCAAGTCCTTCTAGGACTGGGACACCATCAGAAGAGCACGGAGAGTATGAAAAGAGGGAGACCTCAACCTAAAAGCTAGAAGGTTAGTCCAAGAAATTGATGATGATGTGAGCAACCTCAAGCTCACCATCCCTAAGTTTGCCGGCAAAAATGATGTTGATGAGTACTTGGATTGGGAGAGAAGTATGGAAGACTTCCTCCAGTGCCATCACTATTCGGAGAGAAAGAAGGTAATTGTGGCTACCCTTGAATTTACTCATTATGCTGCTCTTTGGTGGAGTCAATTCAAAAGACAGGTTCAGAGAGATGAGGAAGTACCCATCGAGTCCTGGAGAGACCTCAAGAGGAAGATGAGGAAGAGGTTTGTCCCGGCTGCCTACACCCGAGACTTACACACCTCACTCCAGACCTTGAAGCAAGGAACCATGTCTATAGAGCAGTATACCAAGGAGATAGAGATGCTAGTGGCAAGGCTAGACCTCAAGGAGGAACAAGAAGCCAGGATAGCTCAATTTGTAGAAGGGCTATACCCGGACATCATGCACCAAGTCAACATACTCAACTACATTGACTATGAAGACTTGAAAGCCCTAGCCATCCGAGTGGAAAGGGAGATGAAGAGAGGCTATACAAGAAAGCCAGCCCTCCAGCCAGTAGCCAATGGAGATGAGGCTCCAGTACCAGCCAGCCCCCATGGAAGCCCGGCCAGTCCCGAAGCACCGGGCCCCGATCGAACCCTAACCCTAGGGAACCGGCACCACGGGTAACACCTATTTAATCTACTCCTAATGTTCAGAATTCTAACCCACATCCTAGTGGAATTATGTGCTATAAAAGTCAAAGTAGAGGACACGTCTCAAGGGATTGCCCCAACCAAAGGACCATGGTGATGAGAGAAGAGAGACCGAGACGGATGATGAAGAGGAGGATGAGAAAATGAAGGAAGAAAAAAGAGAAGAATCTGAGGAAGGAGAAGAAATGAACCCAAAAGGGCTTGAGAAGCTTACTGGGATGTTCTCAAAAATCCCAGCCCCGGAGTCGGCGCCCAGCACAGCCCCGGCGCTCCGCCCAGCCCCAGCGCCTAGCACAGCCCCGGCGCTCAGCACAGCCCCGGCGCACTGCACAACCCCAGCGCTCAGCCCCGCCCCGGCGCCCAGCACAACCCCGGCGCTCAGCCCAGCCCCGGCCAGCCGCACCCAGGCCAGCCCCGACACCAAGGCCAGCCCCGGCACCCAGGCCAGCACCGGCCCCCAGGCTAGACTTGGCACACACCAGATCGACCCTGGTACACTCCTGACCGACCTCGATATAGGCCCCCTGGTTGGCCCCAGCCCCGGTATCGTCCAGACCGCCCCCAGTATGCCCCAAGACCACCCGGCCCCCAGACCGACACCGATACGTACCTGCCCAGGCCCGATACACCCCGGCCCCGCCCCAGCGCGCCCAGCAACTTCGGATTTCAATGGGAAGCTATCTCCCATCGAATCCTAAGGGCTGCCCCGATTGAGGTAGTGGAAAAAATGGAGATGGATGAAGAAATCGGCGAACAGGTCAAAAAAAAGAGGACCTAACTTGGACACCAATTAGGTAATCTCGCCGGACACCTCACCGAGCCTAAATATCCTTATGGAGAGTTTTTCAGAAATGGAAGACATGGACACCGACGGCCAAAGCTCCGGAAGACCAGAACCTTGGTCTGTCATCGATTCAAAAGACACTCCTGGTCTAGAAGATGATGTTGAGTCTCTTCCAGACATGGCCACCCAAGTTACGGAAGTGTGGAGAGGATTGTTGAGTGCACAAAGAGAGCCCAAGATGGATTTGAGGGCGAATCCAAGGCAAGAAGAGGGGGATGATGTGATCCTCCACGGCTGCCCAAAGACCTACAGCTATTCCTACACCCCACCAGGGTCCCCGGTCAAAGGCAGAACCCTAGCGCCCTACAAGAAGCTTGTAGGGCCAAGGAGAGCTCTCCAACACATCAAGAGGCCAAGGTATGTTACCAAATATAGACTCAGGCCACCACCAGCAGGCAGAAGAGCTAAATTGAAGGAACTGCCACTCCAGGCAATGTTGTTGGACAAGGCACCTGATCCGAGCCCCGAGGCGGACCGAGGGCCGAGCCTAAGGGCCCAAAAAGGCCCTGGACCAATCCCCACGAGCCCTGGAGGAGCTGACCACTCCTGGGATCCTTTGGAAGCATTCTTGGAGTACAGGAAGCAAAGGACCCAAGAATACCTGACTAGCAAGGGATGGCACCTAAGGACAGGCCCCGGACCGAGCCAAGTGCAAGCACTAGGCCCTAGACCAAGTGCCACAGCCCTGGACCAACTCCAGCCCTTGAAGATCCTCTAAAGACATTTCTGAACACTTGGCCGAGGCAGAAAGCCAAAGGCCTTGCCAGAAATGAAGATGGCCGAGACATGAGCCGCCCCATGCACCGAGCACGGCGCCCGGCGCTACAAAGGAGCACCTAGGGCCAAGCCGCCAAACGGCTAGGACCTTTTGGGAAATTCCAGTTGCTCTTGATAGCTGGAGTTCTCAGGAACATAGGCCAACAAACGGCATTGCAATCGGAGGAGAAATGAAGATGGAGCCACGTAGGGAAGTGCTCATACACGATCCGGGTCCATGCATGCAATCCCACCGAGACAAGGATTCCCGCCTGGCCAGGAGAACAGGCTACCTGATGACACTCGATTTGACGTGATTATCAGCCTCATTAAGCGACATTTCCTTGCTTGAAACGTGGTTTTAGGGGTAAAATAGCAAATATTCACTCAACTACCCTATTTCCTACCGATTTGGTTACTTTGGCCCTTTTTAGGTCTATTTGATGGTTTTCTAGTGTTTTTGTGAAAGCATAGGTTTTTGCCATCATTTATGTAGCCACGGACGTGTTCAAGACCTCAAGGAGTGAACCAGAATCGAAACAGAAATCGAACCAGAGTCAGAACCGAAGATCCAACTGCCCAGCACAATGTTTTCGCCGAAAATACTACACAGTTTTCGACGAAAATACCTTCAGAAACCCACAGGCGAAGTGAGTTGAATTACACTGAAGTTTTTGGCGAAAATACTATAAAGATTTCGCCGAAAAGTTATGAAGAAATCAACGAAGGAGACAGGGGATTTTAACTGAAGTTTTCGGCGAAAATTCTATAAAGTTTTCGCCAAAAACTCCTTCCTTTTCAGAAGCAGAGTCGGCAAACCCTAATTTGACCTATTTAAAGAAACAGAGCAGCCGCCAGCCAGGGGATTCATTATTCATATTTTCACGAATCAGACTTTTGAGAGTCAGCCGACTCTAGGGTCGATAGATAGAGTTTAGAGAGTTCGAAGATCTGTGGAGAGATCGTGACGCCATCCTTCACCTCGGAGAACTCGGAGCTTAAAGTTGAAGATCCAGGAGATTGAAGCTTCGTGGAGTCATCAGAACTAGGTTTTTCAGTTCTTATATGTTCTTCCTCTGTATGATGATCTTCATTGTTGCCTTTGATTCTCTTGTTTCTGATATGAGTAGCTAAACTTGTAGAGCTTAGATTAGATGAACCCTAAGTGACCCAGGGCTTTAAAGCGGTCACGGATCGGCGGTAATTAGATTCGAAGTTCAATCAGTTTCTCTTTGCATGGTTGTTTTGTTCGTCATTGTTTATGTTTCTCTTCTGGTTGGTCGCCTAGATTAGGTTTATGCAAGCTAGGGTTAGTCGCCAGACAGCTTCCCTGCTTTGGCGCATAAACTTGTCTTCCTTGATCACCTAGTTTAGATTCTTGTTAAGCTGAGGATAAAAGCGAACGCTCACCTCTCTTTAAAACATCAATTCAACCAGTTAACCTTATAATTGGAGTGTGCCTTTCGTAGGAACCGATTAGGGTTAATCCACTGCAAGAGTAACTCATAAACCATTAGTAATTGCACCAGTTAATTAAGTCGTTGCGAGAGGCGACCGTACCCGGGCGGCTAGTTAATCTTGGTAGTTAGATCGGATAGAGCGAACGTTCGCCAGTCTTAAACCTAAGGGTCAGGAGTTATGGTGGTGTATAGAAACCGATTGAATTAGAATTGAAAACCGCTGATCTATTGATTGCCAATGATCTGGTGATCTAAGGGGGATTCGAAATCTAAGTTCGCTATCTCCTCGTTAGTCAACCTTTTACTTTTCGGTCTTTTATTTTCCTGCTTTATTAGATTAGAAGTCGTGGAACTCACACCACGCACTAAGTGTTTAAACCTGAGTAATTTACCAGCTTCTTTGAGTAGTCGATTAGAAGAGACCTCGAGTAGAATACATCTAGTCTACTTCGGTAGGTTAGTTATTTGATACCGCTAAAACTGCAGCTATCACTACCACGACCAGAAGACCCCGGACCCAAGTCCTTCTAGGATTGGGACACCATCAGAAGGCCAAAACCGCGTGAGAAACCCTACCCGCCGGACCAGAACCGCCCGGTCACCCATGAAGCTGCCCGGATTTAGGGTTTTTGCTCGGATCGCCGGATTTTGCCTATTTAGTCTTTCCTTGCACACCAAGACAATTTATCTTTCCCTTTTTAGTTTTCCTTAATTAGTTAGCTTGTTTAGGTCGTTTTTAATCTTTCCTAGTTAGGATTAGATTATTTTATTCCTAGTTAGGAAGTAGCTAAATATGTGAGGAGAGCTTGTTCCCTCCCTATAAATAGAGGTTGCCGACCGCCTTTGTTATTCAAACTTTTATCAATCAATAAACCCCTTTTCAGAACTTTGTTCTAAACCCCTACGAGTATGTGCAAGAGCACGGCTTAAGGTTTGGCTTATCATCAAGAGCATCCATCTCTTGGCGTGGCGCCCTCGACTTGATACTTCTGGTTCCTAGCTCTCTATAGCTAGTGGGTCAAAGTCCTTATATGCCCCGGTTCCGAAGGTTCCTCTCGTTGCTAGGATCATCAGCTTGTGGTGTTCAAGGGTCGTCTGCCCACGGTTGCAGCGGTTCACATCACTAGCTCCTTATAGCTAGTGAGTCGAAGTCTGATTCCATTACTTGTTTGAAGATTGCATTCGATTGTCTTGTTGACAATCATTTGGTATTGGGTCACGACCTACGGTTGTCGTTGGTTCATATCAAGCAGACATTTGTCAAAACTGTTATCTATAGAGTGTTGGAGTTCTACTTCTGATAATTGTATCCTCAAACTTCAGGGAAGGGTGCATCAAGGCTCGGTCTGGCTCATTTCGAGGTAAGGATGCCCCCCTCCTCTCAATGTCGAGGTTTGAGTTAGATCATACATTTGATCTATGCTTCATGTTAATTTTTTGGACTTCTGGTTTGCTTTGGAATAGAAGGGATAAAAAAATTTATCCATTGGAGTTTGAGATACTCTTATACGTACGGTTAAAACAAAATAAATTAAATGAGTTTGTCTGTAATCATCAATGTTTTCCTCGTAAAAAAATGAGCACATGCATGCAAGACTTCTAATATACATACTATTTAGAATGTTACACACAAACATGAAATAAAAAAATATACATGCAAAAGCTTATTCTATTACAAATACAAAGAAACGAAACAACACAAATCTTTTTCTCATTTTTTTTAGTCTTACTATATAGTTAGGGGATGTGTCATGTAGGAGTGGCAGACTCAAAATATGTCATCGTGAACAATGTTACACACAAACATAACATACTGCTCCCTCCCTCTTCTCATCGATTCAACAGTAATCCAAATGTGACAACCGCCGCTACCACAATCGTCATCATATTGACTCGAACCGACTTCTGACCCCCACTTTTTATGGGAAAATGTTTGGGCAACGCGCACTCTTCTCCATTGAAGATCAGCTTCTTGGGAAAGCCATCCCCACGAGCAATGTTGATTTTTGGGGTTTGCTTTTTGGTGAAGGAAATCACCGACTGTTGCTTCCCTGGAACCCTCGGAGACCAGGGTCTTGACCCGTTGGTCTCGGCCACCAAGTAGTTCAACCCAGGCAGCCCTTGTAGGAAAATTGTCCTATTGTGCTTGGGTAGCCTGGTGCCGTTAAATGAGTAGACATTTTCGTATCCATCAAACGCTTTCCCCATTTGTACAGCCGCGAACCAATCCTGGAACGTGGTTTGGTCCCAGTTGAACAAAGTCATCCGAGCGGTCCAACCACTGGCGAAATCAGAGTTGACATGCCAATTAATGCTGACCGGACAGTTATCTGGACAAGGCCTCGGGCTAGGCACTTTACGATGCTTCAGCCTGGCCCAGGCAATTGCCTTCTTGGTCCTGTCTTTGAATGGGACCAAGAGTGCGTCAGGAGGGAGCAACATCGGGTTGCCCTTCTGATTGCACCCTGTATCCTCATCACACCCGCATGCACACGTGTTGCAGGGAATAGCGGAGTCGTTATAGTAAGCGGAGAACGATACGCAACACCCCGTCTGGCGCTCCTTGGGACGAGTGATGTTGCAGACAATCTGCCAAGTGGCGATGGCAGTAAAAGTAGAGGCGAGACCTGTGATGTCCGGGAATATGGTGGGGTCAATTCGGACGGGCGGACTACACGTGTACTGGGAATTCAACACCCCGCGGATCTTCCACTTTTGAGGAGGATCGAAAGCTGTGCGGTTGAGGTTAGGAGGGAGCTTGTAGACTTGCATCTGGAATACGCCACGTGCAAGCTCCTTGTTCATTATGGTTGGTAAAAGGGTTCCGTTCTTGCAGCAGAAAGGAAGCTTGCCGATCTTGGGGTCATCCTTGCGGTCAGGAGGGAGGTCGGAGATGATAGGGTTGCGGTCGCAGCTACTAACAGTGGAGAAGTCGAAGTCGGTGTAGTATTTTCCTATAGGGCCGTAGATGCATTGGGCTAGGTTGCGGGATCGAGTGTAGGCGCCACGCATGTTGTAGATGAACTCGTTGTGCATCCACTGCCAGGTGAGGTTCCAGTTGTCTAGTCGGCCAAGTGGGTTGATGTTGTCCAATGTTATCTGTGCCTGGTAGTTGTTCCCCCATGCTTGGAGGATGTCATAGGTTATGTCTAGGTCACCTTTACGCCTTGGGAAGAACTTGGTCTTCTTCTCCTTTGGTTTCTTCTTTGTCTTTGCCTTTGGATCCACCCTGCAACATACTTCCATGTAGTTTTTCCCTGCATTTTTTTCGTTTTGTATTCGTTTGTTTTTATTTCATATATAGATCAACATGGTATAGATCAATAGTGTTATATTCTATATATGAGAAATTATAATCATGTTATGTATGTAATGTATGTATGTATGTGTATGTACCTTTCCTTTTGGGAGCAGGGCATTTAAAGCCGTCATTCATAATCTTGATGTTCTTGGGCATGGGGATAGCCTTGGCGTTGAGCCCAAACTGAGTCCCAGAAATAACAATCTGGGCGGAGATCTGAGTCAAATCACCTGCGGTCTCGATCGAGCTTTTTAGATCTGGCATTGCGGTCCCAACGAACGTGGCCCCTTTCCCTATTGCAATGGGTAATTCATCACCATCTACAAGGGCACCTCCGTCAGCAGAGACCAAGATCTCACGGTTGTGGAAGCCGATGAACATTTGCCATGCCTTGAGCTCGTCTTCTCCAGTGTTGTATATGGAAGCTGTGGATTTGAAAGCCCAGGCCTGTGCAGTCACGTTCTTCACGTGCGGGAACTCTCTCTCACGTGATGTGAATGCATAGCTTAGGAATATCCCGTTACAAGTCGCTAATCCGGGTGGTGGAGCAATTTTCTGATCATCTCCTCCTCCTCCGGCTCCATCTCCTCCTCCTCCTCCGGCTGCATCGTCTCCGCCTCCACCTCCGCCGCCGGCGTCGTCACCGGCGTCGAATAATTGGGCGTGGGAGATCTGGATGAGGAGGATGCGGTTGAGATGATGAAGAGAAGTTTGAGAATGGATTTGAGGGAACCTCCTCCATTCTCGAATTGGAAATCAGGCTACAATGTTTCTTTTTTGGAAACGATGAATGTACAAAGGATTAGAGAGCGGTGATGTGCCGGTTTCAAAGAAGAACACGGCGAAAAAGGGAATGAATTGAAGACGGGGGGGTTAACTAAGATTGGAAAACCCAGATTAGATCAATGTTGTTTCTTCTTAAATTTAGTGGAATTTGAAAGACTCGTCCTAAAATTCTGTTGATGATCCACTCATTATTTGGTAAGTAGTTTCTGTTTTTTTTTTTTTTTTTTTCTTTTTTGTTATGTAAATTTTGTATTTCTGGTTTTAATCTCCTACCCCTCATCCTCTTCCTCATTCCTGCTGACGTGTTGTTTTCTTGTGTTTTCCTTTTTTCAGTAATTAATTTAGTGGAACCAAACAAGCTTTGCCATTTTTAATTTATAATTTTCGGGAGGCTGTTTTTTTTTTTTTTTTGCCTGTTATTTTAATGTTTTTATGGTTTAGGCGATTCTGGTTCCCGTCAAAGAAAATGATTAATAATGGGGAAAAAAAAGAAAATGATTAACAGCTGAGATTGTATGGGTAAAAATGGAATTTCCTACACCTTTTGTATTCTTAATCTCTTTTTTTAACTTAGATAGCTTTGAGGGAAGAATTAAGATAGAATGCGGTAAATCAACTACAATTTACTCAAGAAGTAAGGAGTACCGACAACCTTTTGTATTCTTAATCTTTGGCCAGTGCGATGTTTTGATGACAAGCCGCAACAACCATCTTAATTTGAAGCAAATACATAACATATACACATTGTTGTACCATATTAATTGTATACTATACACTACTGTGTGATGTGTACGTACACATGCATTCGTACAAAGCATGCAAAAGCCATACAAAGTGGGCAATCATGAATCAGTTAACGCGGGATGATATTGGTGTAGACATCATCCAGCCAAAAAGTTACATTGTTTAGCAATATCCTATAAACACTCATCTAATTCTCCAAAACTAACACGTCAACCCTAACTCTATCATTGATTACTACGTTTTTCTTGTGCAGTAGAATAGTTTCTTCTTGGTCCTGTTCTGCATATTTTCCTCTCTTTCAGTTTTTTCTTTTTACAGAACAAGGGCAGTATAAGATAAACAATGTCTTCCTTTTCGGCTTATCCCCAGAAGTTAAGTTGCAGCTGCAGCTATCTCCTCAACAAACTGTGGTTTAGGCTCCAGATCAATGAATTGGTTGGACTTGCTTGCTAGATGTGATATGCTTACCCTCCCTTCGCGCTTTATGTAGTCTGCCACCGCTTTCATCTCTTCCATGGATATGTATATGTATTTTCCTCTGTCATCCATTACACCTGATAGCCGTCCTGATAAAAACATTCCAATAAGCCGATGATTCTCTTTCTTCCTCAAGAATTTAAACACTAACATAACATACGAGAGGCCACATTCTAGTTAGATACAATCAACCAAAATACGATGCCACGCTAGTGTACTAGCAGGTCTAACAGAAACACAAGCTACTACAGCAGTTCAGCCAGTTCCAATAAACTATGGTGGTTCTACAAGTTACTTGTCCAGTAAATGATATGCAATACTACGGACCTGAGAAGCAGATTGTAGATATACTGGATTCACCAACACAAGAATAAACCCAGAACTTAGAAAAGGAAACATTGGAAAGAGAAAACAAAACGAAAGGTAAGCCTAACAACAACGACAAGCAAGCAAGCTATGAAATAACAATCAAATGCACAGGGACGGAGTGTCTCTTACCCATGCTTTCCAAGGAGGTGATTCGGTTGATACACTCCTACATTTACACCAAAGTGAGCACATTAAATTTTGAGGAATTCTGTACTGGCATATTCACCTCAAGACGCATAATCAAAGGAATATCAAACCCCTCAAAAAAATATGTGAAACCAATATACTGGTTCCACACCATGTGAGCCCCTTTCTTTTAATTCTAAGCATATGGATTGGGTGTTAGATAACCATTAGTAGGATTTCTCTCATTAATGCCGAAAGAATCAGATTGATCTCCTAACCTTTTTCCCAGCCTTATTTGGAAGGAATGGGAGAGAGGAAAGGAACATACCTGAGTTCTCATCTTAAATTCGGCAGCAAGATCTTCCAGAGGAACACACTTTTGCTTCTGCCAGATAAAGAACGCGTGAGTGAAGACAAATGAAACACTACTGAAATTTCATATTGCACACACAGGCATGACTTCAAAAGTTGTAGATACTTTAGATGTGACAGTAATGTTAGCTAATTATCAGTATGTGACAATTTCAGAATTGCGATAATGACAGAGTAGGTCAAATGGACTCGACAAAAGAACAAAGGACAATTTTGCACACTTGACGCAAGGAACAGGATCCCTTCTGAGATCAGGAGTCAAGAGCCTGAGAAGTTCCCTACCTTGATGTAATCCACGAAACCAGATAGCAGACTTTGATTTCCATCATCAGCTTCATTCTCCATTGTTCCCTCATCATCCACTGAAAACTCCCCTTTCCATTTCTGGAACTCTAACGCAGCAGCTTCCTCCTCCTTGGCTTTTCGTGCCTTAGCTTCTTCTTCCTGTATGAAAACAACTAAGTTTCATGAACCAGAAACAAGTTTTGCAATGCCAGCAACATTAGTATGGTTAAACATGATTTCCCACCAGCATACGCTCTTTTGCCTCATGCTCTTCATCCTTCTTCCTACGCATTTCCGCATAATAGTCTTGTTTTGATAACCTTGACTCGCGTGCCGCTTCATTGGCCTTCACCAAATATACAATGAATAAGATAGGTGGGTGGTGCAAGGCAGAATGAAAGAGAATGGAAGATAGGGAGTGAGGAACTCCATAAGGTGGAAGCTTGATCAACATAAGAACTAGAGTAAACAAGGAACTCCAATACAACAACAGAAATCACAAACTGTGATAAAGCAGTTATCCACAATAGTTCTAATTTGAAGGTATTCAAAAGTTTTGATAATTACAACTGCATATCTTATGATTTTCTCCGTCTCATATTATCATGATCACAACCTTATAGAATATTGAGCAACAGGAGGAGGATACCTAAGAAGAGAATTTGGGAAAATAAAGGAGATTAGCAAAGTGAACCTGTCTTTGCGCTTCACGCTCTTGCCGTTTCTTATCCCTCTTCTTTGATGATTTACCAGTAGCATCATCTACTTCACCTTCATCATCACTCTCATCCACATTGTCTGTCTCAAGAATTCATGTATTAGAATAATAGTGAATCAGTGGAAACATTAGGTCTGACATGCAGAAAGCAAGTCTCTGGTTAGCCACGAAAATGCATATGCACATATCAAGGAATTCACAGTTTTTTCAAGACATGACTATGTAGTTGACATTATATGCTTCGCAATGGAATACCATTAACATCTGTCAGGTCATCAAGTATGAGTCGCTAAAATGCATTGGCCTGATTGACTGAGGAAAGAGCACATGGCAGTAAAAGCGTAATCTTCAAAATCGACAACATCCACAGACGTGATCACCAATATGAAAACATGATAAAGTAAAGATCATGCAGCCAAGCAGTCCACGTAGAGTAGCTTGTCGATGATGATCATTGTGTTGATGCAGATCAACCAAAAATCAATGTATGTAAAATGATTTATGTCAAATGCAGAAGAAGCAACTGCATAGACCTATTTCCATCCTACTCTGGGAAAAATAAGCCGGCATATCTATTATATCATTGACGTTTTCACTATGCTCAACCAGATTTCACAACGAGGAAATGTTCTACATTCCAACTTCCATCAAAACAGAACAGGACAAACCTTCCGCCATTTCTGCCGCAGCTCTAGATGAACTGGCTCCAGCCGCAGGCCTCCGCCGCATCCGAGTCCGGGAAGCGCCAGTGGCCCGCACCACAGTCTCCCTCTGCTGCAACATGAATCGAACAGTGCTTGTAAGCTAAGAGAGAATTTTAACAAGAAGCTATTCAAAGCAACTGATAGGACCATCGAAGAATTAAAATAATTTTATTGTCCGAAGCTGCCAAGAAGAATCGCACCTGGGGCTCTTCTTGCTGGACATCAGGTGATCGAGAATCTTGGCGGCGCTTCCATATGTACAACGGAATTAGACCGATGACGAGGAGCATAGAGAGAATGGCAACGAATAGTTCCTCCATGTTCGAAATCCTCGGTCACCTGCCACAAAGAACATCAACCGCTATGTCTGCTATACCAAATCGCAGAGAAAATCTAGGAATCTCACAAAACAAACAGAAGATGATAGAATCAATCTTACCAAATTGAGAAACGGAGGGTGAGGGCTGGGTTGTGAGTATTCTGTACTCGAACTCGAATTTGGGGGTAGAAAGCGGAAAGCCAACGGAAATTTTGCTGAGCTTGGGAAATTGGAGACTTGCTAGTTGCTAGTAACGAAAGAGGAAGGGATGGGAATGTCCGACGTCGTATAGCTCATTTGCCTTGGGCTAAATTTCCTTCGTCAGCTGCACATTGCCGTAGGTCCTACTACGGTGCCAACATTTTTTTTCCTCACAATAACAATATTAATAGATATCAATTTTTCAAATTTTGAGTACTAATTTTTTTATAGTAGATATTGAATTTGTAAATAGGATCACATCAGCGTCCAAATCTTTTATGGGTTTGGAAACCCAACTCTAACTATTAGATCTAGTTTGACCTTTTGACCAATCTGATGGTCTAGATTTGTCATGGATATTTAAGATTTTTTACACAAATAATTTAATTATTTATATTTTAATTTATATATTTTATTACTATATTTAATTTAAATATTTTATTATTATCTTTTATGTTTTTTGGTTGACAGCTACCGGTCATTGTCGTCGGCCCCGTCGTCGGCCACCGCCGCCGGCCGCCATCATCGGAGACCGCCGTCGGCGATCGCCGGTGATGACTTTTCCGGTGACTTTCAGGTGACTTTTTCGTGGAATTTTTCGGTGACTTTTTGGCGACCAATCAAACTCCGGTGATTTTTCCGACGACGTCTAGTTAACTAGTTAACTTGGATTTTTACAGTTAACTAGTTAGTTATCAAGTTAACTAGTTAGTTATCAAGTTAACTAGTTATGTACTCGAGTTAATTACTTAACTTATCGAGTTAACTAGTTAACCAACCGTTTTAATTGTAACTTTCATTTTTACTAAAGGGAAAATGGTGTTTTGCCCCCCTCTACTTTGCCAAGTTAACAAACAGCCCCCTATACTATGAAATGATCA
Source organism: Linum lewisii (assembly GCA_034768395.1). NCBI lineage: Eukaryota > Viridiplantae > Streptophyta > Magnoliopsida > Malpighiales > Linaceae > Linum > Linum lewisii. The sequence goes on along the minus strand of CM068296.1, from coordinate 16,479,618 downwards.
ATTTACCCCCTCCTACTATGCCAACTTAACAAACAGCCCCTTCCATCCAAATTTTCATCCAAAATTTCGTTAAGTGATGACTCACCAATATGACTCATCCACAATTAATGACTGTACATTGCCACATCAACGACTTTCATCCATCTCAACTGAACTAAAAAGAAAAAAAAATTATAAAAAAAATAAATTTAATTTATAAATAAAAAATAAAAAATATTTTTTTAAAAATATTTCTCTTATGGATTTAAATATTAAAAATGAAATTACATTTTTTCTAAATAAATATACATTTTTTTCTAAAATAACTTTGAAATTTTTAATCCAAAATATTTATTTAATTGAAAACATTAAAAATAAAAATAAATAAATAAATTAAATATATACTTTTTAATTTATAAATTTAAAATTAATATTTTTATTGCCTTTTGTACTTAAAATGTACAGTCATTAATGATGTGGCAATGTACATTCATTAATTGTGGATGAGTCATATTGGTGAGTCATCACTTAACGGAATTTTGGATGGAGTTTTGGATGGAAGGGGCTGTTTGTTAAGTTGGCATAGTAGGAGGGGGTAAATTGATCATTTCATAGTATAGGGGGCTGTTTGTTAAATTGGCAAAGTAGAGGGGGGCAAAACACCATTATCCCTTTACTAAATAATGTTGGTAACTAGTTATCTACTCGAGTTAACTAGTTATCTACTCGAGTTAACTAATTAACTTATCAAGTTAACGAGTTAACCAATGGAGTTAACGAGTTATCAAGTTGTTAACTAGTTAACAAATTGAGTTAACTAGTTAACCAATTGAGTTAATTAGTTAACCAATCGAGTTAACTAGTTAACCAAGTAGTTATCAAGTTGTTAACTAGTTAACCAATCGAGTTAACTTGGTAGTTATCAAGTTGTTAACTAGTTAACCAATCGAGTTAACTTGGTAGTTATCAATTGAGTTAACTAGTTAACCAATTGAGTTAACTAGTTAACCAATCCCCAATTGAGTTAACTAGTTAACCAATCCAGCTAACTACCACACTACAAAAAGCAAGAATAAATCAAACATTAAACCCAAACAAATGCTGAAAATACTCAATATCATCATCTACACATTATCATTATCTATATATTATCATCATCATAAACAAATAATGACACACCTCTTCCTTAAATGCTGACAAAAAACAAAAAACTCAAGAGAGAGAGATAAACCCTCCCTCTCCTTTCCAGCACTGTTAACTTTATTTGCTTTGCTTGGAAAACAGAGTAACCCCTCCCTCCGGTAAGAGAAGAGAAGTAGCTCCTACTACTACTCATTCATTCCATCTCATCTCTCCCTGTTTCAAATATTGTATAACAAAAATACCCACAACAACAACCACTTCCAGAACAACAAACCATAAACACAACCCCCACCTCCACCACAGATCCACACCTCTCAAATAAGCTCTCCCTTAAATCAAATGGACAACAACACTCCGGTGAGGAAGCCCAACAATTCTACTGCAGATCTGCTCACTTGGTCGGTGAGGAAGGGCCCTTCTTATCAGAAGCATCATCACCACTGCCGTCGCCGACCGGCGGCCTGGCGAAGCGACTCCTCCCCTGTCGTGGTTCAAGCCGACCCTCGCTTTCCAAGTCCTTCGTGACTCGGTGAACGACCTCTTTGGAGGAGCAAGATCGAAGTGTGAGGATGCCCAAGGAGGAGACCGGGGTGGAGGAGCAAGATCGGAGACTGCTGCTCAACGACGAACTGGACCAGATCCACAAGTCTGTCGGGTCTCTCCCGATGCCGTCGATGTTGTCGATGCTACCGACGTCGCCGATGTTGCCGATGCCGGAGGGGATTAGGTTCGATTTGGAGTCGCTGGTCGATAGGGAGTGGGGTTTTCGGAGATACGCCGATGACGATGAAGCCGCGAGAAAAAGATGAACAGACGACGAGAATAAGAGATGTGAGCGACTGTTTGGCATTGGCGGAGATAATTAGGGTTGAAAGACCATTTTTGGAATTCCAAAATGCCCTCCCTGTCTTTTGGTTTGGACCGTTCCAAACTTGGAAGTTTGGACGCTGATCCGTTGCCTTGTAAATACGAATTTTCATAATAAACGCTTAATTTATTAATTTTACGTGCTAATTTTTTCAAAGTAAGTACCTTATTTAAATTTACGAGTACCAATTTTCATAGTTGGTATTTAATTTGTTAATTTTAGTTATCAAATTTTGTGTTGTTATGGTCACCAAAAAAAATGTTTTCACCATATAAATTGCCCGAAGTATAGGATCTCGTAGAATCCGACCGACTATTATATCGAACAGAAGTTAATTTCGTCAGCAACGCATGACCGTTTGAATATGTGTATAGGATCTCATAAAATTCCATCGACTATTCTATTGAATAGAAGTTTTGGGAAAGAAATTGAAGTTCTAAAACTTTTTTTGGCTTCTTCTGAAGTTAGAAATAGAATAAATTCGGGTAAAACTCCAAACTTATATTTGAACTAGTAAAATCATTTTTTTTATGGGAAAGCGGCGCAAGCGCCTTAGTCATTAATAGAAATCGTGCGCTGTTCGGAAATTCCTAGACAGTCATAACGCAAAAAATATCCAAGATTACAATCAGACAAAGAGACATTGTGACTCCCAAAAGGGTAGTCATAACCGATGCCAGCCAGGTAGTCTGCCGCATGATTCCCTTCCCTGTAGGTATGTTTGATAATCACCATCCAGTTCCGGCCCCTCAATTCTCTGAAGTTCTCAATCTCAAGACGATGTTGGTTATATAACCCCTCATCCGAAGTAAGAAGCGTGATCGCTACCTGTGAGTCAAGTTGTAAAACAACCCTCCTGTAACCAGCATCCCAGGCTCGTCGCAGCCCCTCGTTCGCCCCTCTAATCTCCGCTCTAGTAATGGAGCAACTCTCGAGGTTCATAGTGTAGGCAAAGCTACATCTGCCTTCTGAGTCCCAGGCCAACCCTCCAGCCACAGCTCTTCCGTGTCTGGCATTAAAGGAACCGTCCGTATTTAAGGTAATCCACTCCACCGGGCCAGGTGTCCACGCCACATTAGCCAGCCCCCTAGCAGCAACAGAAGGTAAATGTCTTCTACATCTTTCTGATGCCTCGTTTACCATTACAACCCAGCTATGGGTTCGACGAGCAACAACCGAGGCCTGGTTAGTGGAACCGGTAAAAATCCTCTCGTTCCGAGCCCTCCACAGTAGCCAACAGACAATACCAAAGAGAAGGCTATGTTCAGAGGCCAATCCATGCTTAAACCAATCCGCCGAACTCCCTTCCCAGCCAGTTGTTGAACTATTGAAGCCCCCCACCAGGCGCCAGACTTCCTTGGCAAAGGTACAGTCACGCAGAACATGCAACACAGATTCAGGAGAGAGATGGCAATACTCACAGGAGTCGGACGTTGTCATGTTCCGTCTGCATCTCTCCTTATTGGTAAAAAGCTTTTCCTGGATTGCAAGCCAGAGGAACAGACGAATACGGTTCGAACCCCTCCATTTCCAGCATTCCTTCCAAAGCGCACAGTCGTTGGGAGCTGGTTGGGTATAAGCAATCCTGTAAGCTGATTTAATTGTGAACTTACCATCAGGCTCCGCCCCCCAAACCCATCCGTCATCTCCACTATCGGGCCTCGGTGGCGACATCCCGACCACCAAACTAACTTGATCAGGGGTCAGCACATTGGTAAGTTTACCAACATCCCATTGGTTATCCTCGTTCGTGAAGTCAGCCACTGTTGCAGATAAGTCAATGTCGACATTGGTATCCTCAATAGCATCAAGGAGTCGGATCCCTGAATCGACCCATCTCGCTGTCCAGAATGGCGTATCCTGACCATTCCGAATCGCTGAAACGGCACCAAGCAACATAGATTCCCAGTCTTTCGATATACCTTTCCAAAGAGGAGAGTACGAAGCCAGCCGTCTTCGTTCAAGGCCATCTGCCCCGTCCCTAAGATACTTCCCCTGAAGACTTTAACCCAAAGCTTTCCAGAATCCTGCATGAAGATGAAGGCCAATTTCATCATATACGCCCGGTTAAGCTCTCGAGCCATTTTAAGACCCAAACCTCCCTCTTCCTTTGGTAAGCAGATCCGTTCCCAGGCAACAAGATGGATCTTACGTTCCTCAGTAGTGGAGCCCCACACAAAATTCCTAATCCTCCTGTCAATCTCTTCGCATGTAGAGATAGGAATGACCGCGGTTTGCATCACGTAAGCAGGAATAGCTGAGAGCACGAACTGAGCAAGTGTGACCCTCCCTGCCAGAGACAGAGACTTAGCTTTCCACCCCGTAAGCTTCTGATCCATTCTGTCAAGAATGCCTTGGTAAGTTCGGGTAGAGGTACGCTCATGAAGAGTCGGAACCCCCAGGTATCTACCGAGATCTTGGGTAAGAGGAAATCCCAAAACTCCAGCAATACCCGCCAAAATGCTCCTTGGCGTGTTTGGGGAGCAGAAGCACACCGACTTCTCCCTGTTTATCGTCTGTCCGGAGGCCCCACAAAATTTCTCCAGACATCTCATCACCACTCCTGCCTGTTCAATAGAAGCCTCAGAAAGTAAAATAAGATCGTCAGCATAGAAAAGGTGAGATAGCTCAGGGCCACCTTGAGAAAGGGAAACCGGCCTCCATCTGCCGAAGGAGACAGCTTCATCGATTAAGTGACTGAGCCGTTCCATACAAAGTGTGAAAAGAAAAGGGGAAAGCGGACACCCCTGTCTAATCCCCCTCTGAGGAAGGAAATGGCTCGTCAGTTCGCTATTCCAAAGCACCTGGTAACGCGCCGAGGAGACACACATCATAATGATCCGAACCAGGTCTTCATTACAGCCTGTATAGTAGAGAGTTTCTTCGAGAAAAGACCATCTGATCTTATCATAGGCTTTAGATAAATCAATTTTGAGCACCATACGTCTTGCTCGGCCCTTAGCTCTTTCCATAGAGTGCACAAAACGATAATATTATCCGAGATTTGTCGTCCCGGCACAAAGCTGGACTGTGTGCTCTTAACTAGTTGACCCATGAGATTTTGAATTCTTGCGGCCAAGCACTTCGTCAATATCTTATACCCAACATTGCAAAGACTTATTGGGTGGAACTGATTCAGAGTCTCAGGAAATCGAACCTTAGGTATCAGGACGATGGCTGTCTCATTAACTGAAGCGATCAGATCACTATTCTGGAAGCACCTCTGGATAAACTCCGTAACCGAGGCGCCCACGGTATCCCATTGCTTTTGAAAGAAAATCGGTTGGTAGTCGTCGATCCCCGGAGCCTTTAAGCCTTTCATGCTTTTAGTGTTGCGAATGATTTTGTCCACCTCGGGAACAGCAACACAAGCAGAAGCTTGTGACTCATCAATCGGTGAGAATCCATTAGGGATATTAGGCATATTAAGCGCATTGCCGTCCTCTTCCTGAAACACCCGAGAGTAATGTTCCAAGACCATAATTTTCAGCCTCTCCGCATTGTTTTCCCAGCTTCCATCCCCACGTTTAAGCGACACGATTTTATTAGCAGCCCGTCATCGCAAAGTAATTTGGTGGAAATACCTTGTGTTTAGGTCCCCATCATTGATCCAGTCGGCCCTAGATTTCTGAGCCCAAAGAACTGCTTCATCCCAAAGGACCTGTTGTAACGCAGTTCTCATCTCTCTTTCTTGCCTAACGAGGGATTTGAGGCCAACGCCTGTTCAAACTCACTAAGGTGATTGGAGAGAGCCTCCTTGCGCTGGAAAATGTTCCCGTACACCTCCCGGTTCTAGCGCTTCAGCTTAGGAGTCAACTGTCGAAGATTAGCTGTGATCGACCTTCCGGAGTTCCAAGACTCCTCAAGCACCTTCTGGAAGTCTGGATGGGCCATCCACGGAACAATAAACCGGAAGGGCCTCTTAACCTTATCCGGTTTGGGCAGACCGAAAAATTCAAGAAGGATTAGCCTATGGTCTGAACAGAGGCGATGTAAATGCTTAACCATAGCTTGCGAGAAACATTGGCGCCACCCCATGTTGGCCAACCCCCGATCCAACTTTTATCTAGTTGAACCTCTAAACCAAGTATGTTTGGGTCCCACGAACCCGAGATCGACAAAACTGCAATCAAAGATACAGTTAACAAAGGATGAGGCTTGAACCGGACTAAAAGGAGCTCCCCCATCTTTCTCCGCCGAACACGTAATACTGTTAAAATCCCCGAGCAGAGCCCAAGGCCGGGTTTCGAGAGCCGCCCGGGAGCGGAGCTCGTCCCACAGAAGAACCCTACATGTTGGGTAAGGCTTGGCGTAGACTACGGACATAACACTCACCGGCATGTCTGGCGTGCCAATCTCAAAATGAAGGGCCTAATCCGATCTACCACATTCTGCAATCGTGACTGACGCTGAGTTCCAGAGCACCCAAATTCCACCTGAGAAACCCTGAGCTTCAATGATCAGTCTGCTGTCAAAATCAAGTTTCCGTAACACCTTGCTAGCAGTATCTCCACTGATTCATGGTTCAAGAATGATAACCACCAAAGGCCTGAACTTATTAATGCAAAACTTAAGAGTCGGAACAAACTTATCAGAAGTCCTCAGAACAAAAGTACTCACTTGCTTACCACCCTTCTCCTTAGTCTTAGGCGGAACAACAAGTTTCTCTTTACGAGCCACTCCCTTATCTCGCTTTATAGTAGTCTTTTTGGCCTTAGATGTTGTAGCTTCTTGACTTAACCCATGGAATGTCGGATTATCGTAAATCACCGGCACGCTCACCAGCTCCGGAGAGTTCTCATACCCCGTCTGGGAAACTCCCTGAGTATTAACCTTCTTAGTCGACTTCATTGCAACATTGGAGACATCCGCCAAGGGTGGACGAGGTGACGCCTTGGACTTGGGAGTTTCGGCCTTATGACCCGAGTTCTGTTGCATGCAAGGAGCTTTTGCCAAAGCCTCCACAAGTTGTGCCGCCAGCACCGAAGTGATGCTATCGGCGTCATTAACTTGACTAACCTCCTTATGCTTCGCCGACTTGTCACCTGATCCCTCATCCATCTCCGACTCTGCCAGAACCACAAAATGGGAAGCTGTGACGGGAACAGTCGGGGATGATGCTGAAGCCTTTTTCACCTTGTTCTTCGATCTTCTTTGGACCGTCATCCACTCACCTGTCTCCTCGGTGGGCAACGATGTTTGAAAATTCTCCTCAGCCTCCGGTAAGCCAGACTTATTCTCTTGATGGTGAACCGAAGGAAAGCAATCAACTTTGTGGCCATAAAATCGACATGTAAAGCAGATGTTGCTAAGGCTCTCATATTCCACAAAGTACGTGCGATCATCGATCATGTATTTTCCAAGCAAAGGCTTTGAGATATCAATCTCAACACAAACTCTCGCATATCGTCCTCGCGCTCCCTCCGACGTAGCCAGATCAAGCCTGACTGTTTTGCCAATACAGTTCCCAATACGGGTGACCGCCACTTTATTAAAAAAGTGAATAGGGAGCTTTGGCAGCCGAACCCACGTGAGGATTGTCCTCAAAGGCTCCTCTTCATTAAAAGAAGGTGACCATCTAGCCACTGAGAAGTAGTAGTCATAGATTTTCCACGGTCCTTGGAAAGCCGCTCGTTGGTAGTCATTCGAGTCAGCAAACCGAACTAAAAAGAACGAGTTCGAGGCGTCAGAGACCTGAATGTTGCCATTCCTCGCCCACAGGTTTTCAAGTCTCCGCTTCACCGCACGAAGGAGAAAGTCCGCTCAAGAACCTTGACCACAAGAGCCTTTGACCAAGGCCTGTAGAAACTCTTGATCTGATCCTCCGAGAAGAGAATTCTAGGGCATCGGGGATTAGGTTCAAAGTCCTCGCTCATTGGTGCTATCGGGTTCACTAAGGCCGCAAGCTTCATCATCAACAATCCAAGGAGAAGCCCTTGCTCCTGCCGTGGAGCTGTAGGATTTCGTTCCCGCCCCAGCAGTATCCGGAGCAGTAAGTATCTCTGGAGTCTGTTCTGAAATTTTCGGCTGAGACGGCCTTAACAGATCGGAGTCGAGCCCTATGGGTGTCGGGTTCTCCTCCCGAAGCGCTTCCTCGGGAGCGAGGATGGGTCAGGTGCTGGAAAAGCTGCAGTAATCAACGGATGAGTCTCAGGTGGTGAAGGCTCGTCATCCGGCGGCCTCGTGATCTCCATCGAACGTACGTCGCCGCCATGAGGGTTTCCTTCCAGAGAGCTCATTAGGGTTTCCCTCTATAGGTTGTATCGAACTAGTAAAATCATTAATCAAGTTTAATGAATACAAAATTTCTTTTAAAATTGATTTTTCATTAGATTCATAAGTTTTTGTTTCGAGTTCATTAAGCATAAAGAGAATATGATTTTTTTAATTTTTATTCATTTGAATCTTCTCTATCAATGTGTTTGTGGACTCTTCTTAGGCTTGAATTGATGAAATATGAGGTATTTCTGATAGGAATATGGGCTTGATATCTATTTTGGTTATCTTTTCGTCATTATCGTATAGGATTTGTAATATAGTGATTAATATAAAAATTATAAGTGAAAGTAAAGATTGATTTGTGAAGTGTTATAATGGACTCGCAGGAGGTTGAAGTTGTTGCCGCACTTAACTTCGTATTTTGTTAGCCGTAGATTGTAGTGTTAGGATGAATTTGAAGTGGAGTTTATTATTATGTTGAAATATAAAACTTGCTTAGAGCTGGCAAAAAGAAGATGACACAACTCAATTCAACCAAAAATCTAAATTGATTTAAAGCCAACATTTCAAAGCTAACCTAATTTTAATATCTCAAAAACCTTCAAACAAAGAAAATTGTCAAATAATTTACCCATAATATAATGAATAAATGACCCGATAAACCCCAACTGATGAGCTCGCCCGTTGACCCGCTTAACCCACCTGTTTGACAGCTAAACTTTTGATGCTACTACTTGAGCTTGCTTATGATTATTTTATGAAACTATGCATTTTCTTTTCATGTGAGATGGTAGTTAGGACTAGGGGTGGCTGTTCGGTTATTTCGGTCAACCGCACCGAATTTGATCGGTCATCGATTTCGAGTTCGGTCGAAACATGGAACCGTGACCGTGAATTCAAATCAATCACGGTCAATTGAGTTGACCGAGTTCTATCCGATTTGGAATAGATCTAGATTTGGTTTCTTATTTTTCAGATCTGGAAAATGGGAAGAGGATTGGGAATTGAGGATCTGGGAAAATGGGATGAGGAATCGCGATTCGCGGTGGCTTCGTTCGTATGAGACAACTCTCTCCATATCTCCACACACAACCGCCGAGTCGATTTGGGACGAAGAGATCTGTAGTCGTTGTGTCGATCTGAGACGGAGAGATCTGTAGCCGCCATTGAGAGACCTGCCACCGCCGCATCGATCTGAGACTGAGAGACGACTGTTTCGTTTGGGAGGAAAAGAGCACAGACTAGTGACGGTTTGGGGGGTTTTTGTGCTCTGTTTCATTTGGGAGGAAAAGAGCACAAGGTAGTTTGCTGAAGGAAATAGTTCTGATGGTTCGAACATTGCAAGAAGAAGAAGAAGAAGTAGTAGTCTGGGTTTGGATTTGACTATGGGAAGAAGAAGTGATTTTGATTGATTTCGATCATTCGGTCATTGACCAAATTGACCGATGACCGAAAATACTCTGAAACTCATAACCGCGGCTGATTTCAAAATGTTGAAATCGAGTTTTCAGTCATCAAAACCGAATTGAATTTGGTTGGTCCACCCCTAGTTAGGACTGCAGTAAAAATATAATGGAAAATCCTGTGTTTTGATGTCCAACAATCCCGGGTAGACCAATTAGTATCCGGCTTTGGTTTTAAAAAAAAAAAACGGAAAATGTGGACTGAAACCCGAACCTGTTTCATAAAATCAGGTCTAGTATCCTATTGCTATTTGATCGATCCGATCACCGGTGTTAACATTCTGGACTGTTATTAACAGACTTTATTATATTTTAAAGTGGTGTTAATGTAGAGGCAGTAATTTCTGTGTAATTGTCCAAGAAAGTAGAAAATAATAATAATAGTATTCTAAACCCAAAGAGGCACGCAGGGTAGATTCCCACGCAATTCCTGACTGCCCACATTACCTCTTTCTTTCTTTCTCAGCAGCAGCATCATCAAACCAAAACAAACAAACTCCCAATATAAAAACTTAATACTTCATAACAGTTAGCAGTCCACTTCCCAGCCCAGCTTCTCTCTAATTTCCTTCCGCCATGTCGGAAGGCGATGGCGATGGAGCCTGCTTCATCTGCTGCAGATGGTGCTCCAGCTTCCTACTCACCAGCGGCTTCACTGCTCTCTTCCTCTGGCTCAGCCTCCGCCCCTCTTCCCCCAAATGCTACCTCCATACTTTCTCAATCCCATCCATCAATCGCTCCCTCTCTAACTCCACCATCAACTTCGACCTCCGCCTCGTGAACCCCAACCTCAACAAAGGCATCTACTACGATCCAGTCAAGGTCAGTTTTTTCCACGGATCCAATCGAAGCGATTCCTTGGGGAATTTCACCATCCCAGGGTTCTATCAAGGTCACCAGAAGACGGCCAAAAAAGGTGGGACCATCGGGGCGAGTCTCCGGGGCGGTACGGCGGGGGGATTCCGGGTGGAGATGGCTACCCGGGTAAGGTACAAGCTCATTTTCTTCAAGACGAAGAGGCATCAGATTGATGTAGGGGCTGATTTTGAAGTCAATGGAGAGGGGAATAAAGTCTCCTCCAATGATGTGAGGCTCAAGTCAAGCGGCGACAGGGTTGGTGGTGGGACGACGCCGTATTATCATTTGGCGAATGGTGTTTTACTTTATTTGGTTGTTGTTTTTGTTTCTTCGTTTTGAGGTATTTGGCATTTTGCTTTGGATCATTATTGGTGAAATTTGGGTTATAACAGTCTAAAATGGTCACATTCCTTCGTTCCTAATATAAACTGTGTACTGTGTAGTCGTCTTTGTGATTGTGAATTGTGAGCAATAAACTCAATATATTACAACGACTAAATGGGTCAGTACTTTAATTCATAACTAAGGTGGCCTAATTCATGGGTCAATGAGTTGACTCATAACTAAGACGACTACATTAATGTAACCCATTATCTTATAGAATATTTGACAAACAAATGTTGTACAATACATTTTTTAGCTCAATTTTTTATTCTCTTAAAAGGTGGAATAGTTGATAGGAGGCAAGAGATATTCTGTTCTTGGTAAGGCTGTCTCTAACAAGAACATTAAATGAGGCAGGGTCCGCCCTAAGGGTGTGCAAATAAGCCCTACGGCACATGGCCTCAAAATTCCCCGGCCCTCAAAATTTTCAGGTAAACTAGAAACACGTAAAAAATATAGTATATACAAACTCCGCAAAAGGAAAACAAGAGTGTAATGGTGGTATAGTGACTTAACTTGTTGTTTGTTCTAGGAGGTCAAGGGTTCAATTCTAGTCTTTTGACAAAATTAAACTATATTTTTTGTTCTAATCAACATTGTTTGTGTTTTCTTAAAGTGGTTTTCTATTTTGGGATAATAGGCTGGGAGGCCCCTGTACTATTGAAAGATAACAAACAAGCCCTTTTACTATTAATTGCACCAAACAGGCCCCTCTACTTAGAACATATAACAAACAAGCCCTTCCGTTACAAATATGACAAACGGTGTTGCTGAATTGTTGACATAGTTGACACGTCACCTATCCAAAGGTTTTTAGAGTATACACGTCAGCTGATTGGAATGTCAGGAAACCTAAACGGCTCCGTTTTGACTCAGGGTTATTAGCAATAGAAAATCCAAATAGTAAAAAATGACGACGTTTAGGGTTGCTGACATTCCAATCGGTTGACGTGTAAACTCTAACAACCTACGGGTCAGTGACGTGTCAACTATGTCAACAATTCAGCAACGCCGTTTGTCACATTTGTAACGGAAGGGCTTGTTTGTTATATGTTCTAAGTAGAGGGCCTTGTTTGGTGCAATTAATAATAGGAGGACCTTTTTGTTATCTTTCAATAGTACAGGGGCCTCCCGGCCTATTATCCCTTTTATTTTTATTATCATTTTGTTCTTCCTATATTTATTATTGTATATATATATATATATATGATATTAAGTTATATTTTTCAAAAAAATAAGTTACATTTTGAAAAAAAAAGTTAAATATCATATATTATTTTATTTTTCATATTTTTTTTAATTATTAATAAATTTCATATAGTATAAGAATGATAATCGGTCTAGGTCAAGATGGACACCTCAATACCTAAAGCCCACTCCATGGAAGGTCGGGCCCGAGGAGAGTATTTTTTTACGACGCACAGGGTCGAACGTGTATACCATCATAAATGAGTATTATTCTTGCCCAAACTAGTGAATATACACGCCCCAAACAAGTCAAGTTAGGTTAACTCAATCAAACCAAATTCAAATTATGTATTTTAATGGGCCACATAGTAAATTTAGAACAAGGCCTCCGAAATTTCAGGGACGACCCTGAAATGAGGGGCCTAAATTAGTTTGGCATCTTAAAACCCAAAAGCATGCTTCAACAAGGGGGGTTAGGATGGCATTTTAGCCTCTGGCTATAAGGGGTTTTAAGAGTGGGTCACTATAATAAATGCAAGAGAGGGAATGTGTTTGGATGAGTTTTTGTTCATTTTCTAACAACTTTAGTTTGTTGGATAATATTTCGATGAGATTTAAAAAAATATATTTAATTATAACGACTAAAGTAGCTAAAAATATTTTTACGAAGTAACAAAAAGTACCTCAAAATGTACTCAAATTTTGTCAAAATGTTCATCTCAAATTATCATAAACAACTATAAAAAAAATCAAAACAAAAAACATTAATTCGATTCCTTATAAGTTACATTTATTAAAATTGCAACAGAAAAATTATAAGTCTAGTTCATTTTAGCTCTTATCATGGTTGGAGCAATTGCAGTTTTTGAGAAGATTTAGAGGCCATCTTGAGAGTTCACCTTTGAGAAAAAACACTTGCTTGCTTTAAGGTTGAGGAAGAAGATTTTTCCGCAAAAAAAAAAAAAAAGATATATAGAAACAGAGAAATCCAAAACCTAATTGGCATTTTAGAGATTTTGCTCTGAGTTCACAACAAAAATTAACACCTCAAGTTGGATTAGAACACAACTTCTAATCCCTAGAATCGATAGCTTGCACTCGATAAGAACTCAAATTGTGATAAATATGTAAAAATTTGAAATCTAAGAACTTAAACAGCTTCACTGAATCACAGAGGAAAGGAAGGGTTTTGTTCTTCTATGTATCGCATCCTCCTTTGGTGGAATGACCATAGTCTTGTACAAGACTACAATCGCATTTGCCTAGTCGAGGGTGACATGTTGTTCACAAGTTTGATCTCATGTTCTTCCCTCATTGTGTTGGCACAACCACAATCTTTGGTGTTTAAGACGATTTTCCATACTATAGAACTTCTGTCAAAGAAAATCCTGACATATGTGATCATCAATTATTCAAAGGATGGGAGAGATAGACAAACCTCCGGATTTTGAGAATTTCTGGGCTTGGAGAGAAGATCCTACAAGAAGATTTTCAGCGCGGTCAGCATACCATGTGATGTGAACCACGGCCGGCTATGCTCCGTGACCCTAACCACCGCAAGCTGATCTTCTAGCAACAAGTCGAACCTATGAAACCGGGATGGAGAGTACTTGGACCCACTAGCACATGAAGTCTAGGAACCCTAAGTGTCCAGTCGAAGGCGCCACTTCAAGGGGTGAATACCCTAGACGATAAGTCAATCTAGACGACAATCAATTCCATGAAAGTCAAAAAGAGAATTGCAAATCCATGCAAGACGAAAACCGAAGTTTAAGTATTTATTAATTTCATGGGCGTGTCTTACAATGAGGCGTGTAAGCCTCTATTTATAGGTGAGAATGGAGAACAGGCTCTCCAATTCCTCCTATGACTCTAACTCCTAAAAGAGTAAAATATTAATAAAGAAAACAAAGAGTCCTAAACAAACTACTAAAAAATACTTAAACTAATCCTAAAATAATCAAATAAGGAAGCAAAATTCGGACTCCACTCCTTCCTAAACAAGAACTCTAAACTAGGCAGAAAAACAGCTCAACGGGTTCTGGAATAATTAATCAAAAAAAATATCAGATAAATACGAAACTTAATCCCTTTGACAAATCACTAGTAAACTCCATGGGCTTCAACTTTCATGTTGGACATCAGACCAAATTCAGTCTCCAAGTAGCCCAAATTCGTCAATCTTTGTCATACTACGAATCTGTCCAGAAATCTAGCATTGCCTTAGTATTGGTTCAGACTTGGCATGTGACTGCTTGGCCATGGACTGACCTCTCAGCCTAGCTTTAGTGTTGGGTTTTCTTGGTTATCTTCTCTCGGGTCAGGCTTTCGACAATGCTCGACATCAGTGGCAATGCCGACTAGGGCTTGGTCACGGCACCGGGCATGGTTACGTCACCATGTCACTAGGAAACTCGACACCCCGCCTTCCCCCATAGGCATTGGGGTAGGAAAAGAGAACTGGAAAAGGTTATGGAATCTCTCTATCCCGCCCAAGGTGGCTTTCTTTGTATGGCGTGGAGGTAATAACCGCATTGCTACTAAAACCAATGATGTGACTTTAATTAGTGCATTTTAAGCTTATGAATGACCTTTGAAATGCCCGTGTTTGATTCTGAAATGCCGTGCTTAATGTGTTTTTATCGGAGTTTTGTGTTAAGTGCTATTCTGTTGCCCGGTTGCCACTTTGAGGCCAATTCCATGTCTATTGGAGGTGTTTTATTTGTATTTTCAGGTCTTGGCATTGTAGTACTGGTGACAAGGAGCACGTAGGATCAAACGGGAGGTCAATCAGAGCTAGGACGGAGGAGATATGGACGTGGCAAGATTGAGCTTTCTGCAGAGTGCAGGGGTGCACGCCGTGCAGGTGTGCACCCGTGCATGCTGCACGCCGTGCACCGTGCACGTTGGTGCACGGGCTGTCCAGGAGGCTCCGAAAGAAGATTCAGCTCCAAGGTGCACGCCGTGCAGCCTTGCACGCCGTGCACCCTGCACGCCGTGCAGGGGTGCACGCCGTGCACTTCCCCCTGCACTATAAATACCCACGTTTTTCACTCTTTTGGGGGATGAATGGATATCTCTTGAACCCCTTGTACATATCCACGAACCCTCAAACCCTAGAGCACGTTTTTGGAGCAATTTGAAGCCATTGGAGCTAGGATTGAAGCCAACAAACCTTGGGAGAAGTGCTTGCAAGTGGAGAAGTGAAGATCATCTCAAGGATTCATCCATGGTGTTCTTGGTGACCATTCTTCCTTCTTTTCTCTTTACTCCCTTGGCCATGTGTGGCTGATTTTCTAGGGTTCATCTTGGATGGGTAGAATAGTTGTGCTATGATAGAGGGATGATTGTATAGAACTTGCTATGATTGATCTTGGTTTTATGAGGATGATTCCTAGACTTGTTCTTAATGCCATTTTATGCCATGTTTGCTTAATTTGGTCCATTCATTGTAATTTGATGCATGAGAGTGCTTGGATTGCATAGATTGTAGGTCTAGGGATTGAAGTGAGTGTGTTCTAAGAGATTAGATCATCTTATTTCAACCATTTTCACTTGATTTCTCTCTTGGGCATTTTATCGAACACTTGGTGTGCATGTGGAATTTCATTCAATTGAGTTTGAAAAGGCTTTTTGGGTGAATCTCTTAGTGTTATGGCATTGATATGAGAGTGTTGTGCCTAGCCTTGTGGTCATAGAGTCTTAAGAGAGGGTCTTGTGTCTTGGCATTTCATCAAACACTTAGAATGCATCCTTTTTTCACTTAGTTTGAGAGCGAGAGCCTAAATTGAGTGGTATTAGGATAGGGATTAGGTGCTACGAGAGTGCATCGAGTCTATTAAAGTGAAATGCATGGTCATCCGAATGCAAACTCGATCCTAATTGGCTTGTTTGTTCAATTAGTCATCTTGAGCATGATGAAACTACCCACCAAGAGAACCTCTTTGTCTTTGATTTGCACCGCTTTATTTGTCTTTCTTCCTTTTAGTCTCCTTTAAGTTTTTAATATCTTTTCCAAATCAAAACTCCTTTCAAATGAATAGACCGTCTACGAGGAATGTGAGTAGAGGCCATTGAGAGAACCCCGAGGAATACGACCTTGGTAAACCCCGTTTTATCAAGTTTTTGGCGCCGTTGCCGGGGACTTTCTCATTCCTTTGAAAGCATTTAGTAGTGGACCGTTCTATTCACTTCCTTCCGTTTTAGTTTTGCTTCTTTATTGTTTGTTTTTGTTAATTGTTTTTATGGTTTTGTTATCCCGCATTGTTGTACTACTTGGTTGTGTTTGTTGTGCGTGTTTGTAGGCCCCTTATCCACCTATCTAGCTCATGGGAGCAAGGTTGCAAGTAAGATGAACTCGTGGAATGGAAGTAATGGTTATGGTTCCTATCAATGGTGGAATCCATCTCCTAACCCATACTATGGTCATCCTACTCCATCCAACTACTACCAAGAAACTTGTGAGGAAGATGGCCAATGGTGGGGTCAAGAACAACAAGCTTCAACACCCATGTGGAATGAGCAATGTCCTTATCCATCTCCACCCTACCATCAAGTCTTGCCGGAGTATTATCAAGAAGATTTCACAAGTCAAGAACAACATTCTCCAACGCCTTCAATGTTAGAGGAGCTCTTTAAGATGGTTAGAGAAAGCGAGCGCCCTCAAGAGGATTTCACAAGCTATGAGCAACCCTCTCAACCTTCTTCTATGTTAGAGGAGCTCTTGAAAATGGTGAAGGAAAGTGAGCGTCCTCGAGAGGAGTTTGTAAGCTATGAGGAACCTCCTCCACCTCTTTCCACACTTGAGGAAGCTTTGAAGATTGCGGAAGATAATGCGAACCAACTCAATCGTTTAGCTCAAGGCGTGACACTCATCAAGGAAGCTCTAGAGGAGGAACAACAATGTCCATCTCCCCCCATAATTGAGGAGATGTTGCAAATGGTGGAAGATAATGCGGCTCGGTTGGATCGTTTAACTCAAAGTATGAAGCTCATCTCCGACATCCTTGAACCGGAAGTGCTTGTCATGGAAGAAGAGGAAGGTGAGCCCCCCCAAGAAGAGTTCATGAGCCATCAGAAACCTCTTCCATCTCCTTTCATGCTAGAGATCGTACAAATTGTGGAGGATAACGCAAACCGAGTTAACCGCTTATCTCAAAGCATAGAGCTCGTCACGAAGATTCTTGAGAATGAACGACATCCCAATCATTTGGAGTATTTTTATGATGATGAAGATGACACTTGTGAACCGAAAGAGCTTGACACGGAAGAAGAGTTGGTAGTGGAGGAGATTGAGGAACATGTTCTTCCCGAGGACACACCAAGTAACGATGATGTGGGGTATGAAGAACCAAGGAGACTTGAGGATGATGACCCTTTAGAGGAGGTGAGAGATGATTTGGAGACGTTTCAAGAAGAGGTGGCACCGAGAGTGGAGCACGAAAGTGAACAACACCACCCTATTGAGGTCCCACCAAAGGTTGTGAGTACTCTTCAATCTTCTTGCTTGATCATGAAGTACTTGTGTCAAGAGACGGACACAAGCTTCATAACCTCCCCTAAGGTGATAATGGAAGAGAAGTCGTCCATGTGTGAACCGGAAGACTCCTTGAGTGGCATCACCAACTTGGAGACAATGGACCTCAATGGAGGCTCCCTACCATACTTTCTTCCTAAAGCTTCGACACTCAAAGGTAGCAAGCCACCCCAAGGTCTCAAGTGCTATACAAGCATCAATGTGCATTGGCTAGTCTACCATTCCTCCAAGATGCTACTTGGAGCTCAATCTTCATCATGGAAGAAGCTACTTGACATCAAGGAGGTACTAAGTTGGACACCATAACACAGGTATCGTCGAGCTTAAGACGGTAACCAAGCGCTTCTTGGGAGGCACCCCATGTTATCTTTACTTTTATTGCTCTTGATTGCTCTTTTTAGTTTTTGTGTTGTTTTAGCTTTTTGAATAAGGTTGGCAAGCATTTTGGATCACTCTTCACCAAGGAACATCATGGAACTTTTTCACCTCTATTACGTCCTATGCTCCTCTCTACCAACGCGGTAACTTCGTTCCACCTTACCCTCTCTCTCTTGATCATTGAGGACAATGCTCATGTTAGTCGTAGGGGAGTTTGAGGTTTGGTGTGATTATTTTGGTAGAGATATAATCATATGCTTTGATGATTTGCATGATCTTAATTGAATGTCGAATTCCTCTATTGTAGAATCGTTCGGTTCTTGACTTTCGGTGTGTAATTGACTTCAAGCCTTCACAACGATGTTTAAACTGTTCCACTTAGAACCTATAACCAGCATGTTAGCACTAATATTAAATGAGTCTGGGCCAGAACTGAGATCTTATCACTCTTGTATGTTGGTTGATTGGTTGGATACGTGTTTTTATACCACTCGATAACACCGGTCTAGGATGATGAAGGCAATCAGAATTTCTTCCCCTCTTCCATGTTTTTCATTCTCTTTTTGATCTTTCGTGATTGTGGCTTGAGACTAGACGGAATCCAATTCGAAATCTTGTACGGAAGTTGTTAAGGGGCTAAGGATCAAGTGGCTAAGTTGTGAAAAAAAAATGCTCAAAAGAAAAGCTAGGCAAGCTCGGCACCTAAGTGAAGTGTCGGGTTGAGCACTAAGCAAAAGGGCAAAGGCTGTGAGCTAGGCAGGTTCAACACCTAAGTGAAGTGTTGAATCGAGCACTAGTATGCAGTAGAAAAAAAAAAGAAAAGAAAGAAAAAGAGTTCTCAAATGTAGCCCTTGATCCTAGCCAGAGTTGTAGAGTGCGGATCTAGAAGCGGATGAAGTCGAGTCGATAGCCACATTCACGACTCACGATCCTTGTTCCGATTTCAAGTCCTTTTGATTAGAGTTGGTGTTGTCGTGGTCGGTTTTGCTGTGTCCCAATCAACCACTACTTTAAGTGTGCAGAAATTAGTGAGGTTTGGACTTGTTTGGTTGATGTTCTTGCATGTGTAGGTTTAGTTTGTTCGTGGAACAGTTTAAACTAAATTGTGATTGCTTGAATCTCAATGGACCGAACTTGTCATTTGTGAACTTGGATGTTTTCTAATTCATTTGCTTGAGGACAAGCAAAGCTTAGTCGTAGGGGAACTTGATGTGACTTTAATTAGTGCATTTTAAGCTTATGAATGACCTTTGAAATGCCCGTGTTTGATTCTGAAATGCCGTGCTTAATGTGTTTTTATCGGAGTTTTGTGCTAAGTGCTATTCTGTTGCCCGGTTGCCACTTTGAGGCCAATTCCATGTCTATTGGAGGTGTTTTATTTGTATTTTCAGGTCTTGGCATTGTAGTACTGGTGACAAGGAGCACGTAGGATCAAACGGGAGGTCAATCAGAGCTAGGACGGAGGAGATATGGACGTGGCAAGATTGAGCTTTCTGCAGAGTGCAGGGGTGCACGCCGTGCAGGTGTGCACGCCGTGCATGCTGCACGCCGTGCACCGTGCACGGTTGGTGCACGGGCTGTCCAGGAGGCTCCGAAAGAAGATTCAGCTCCAAGGTGCACGCCGTGCAGCCTTGCACGCCGTGCACCCTGCACGCCGTGCAGGGGTGCACGCCGTGCACTTCCCCCTGCACTATAAATACCCACGTTTTTCACTCTTTTGGGGGATGAATGGATATCTCTTGAACCCCTTGTACATATCCACGAACCCTCAAACCCTAGAGCACGTTTTTGGAGCAATTTGAAGCCATTGGAGCTAGGATTGAAGCCAACAAACCTTGGGAGAAGTGCTTGCAAGTGGAGAAGTGAAGATCATCTCAAGGATTCATCCATGGTGTTCTTGGTGACCATTCTTCCTTCTTTTCTCTTTACTCCCTTGGCCATGTGTGGCTGATTTTCTAGGGTTCATCTTGGATGGGTAGAATAGTTGTGCTATGATAGAGGGATGATTGTATAGAACTTGCTATGATTGATCTTGGTTGTATGAGGATGATTCCTAGACTTGTTCTTAATGCCATTTTATGCCATGTTTGCTTAATTTGGTCCATTCATTGTAATTTGATGCATGAGAGTGCTTGGATTGCATAGATTGTAGGTCTAGGGATTGAAGTGAGTGTGTTCTAAGAGATTAGATCATCTTATTTCAACCATTTTCACTTGATTTCTCTCTTGGGCATTTTATCGAACACTTGGTGTGCATGTGGAATTTCATTCAATTGAGTTTGAAAAGGCTTTTTGGGTGAATCTCTTAGTGTTATGGCATTGATATGAGAGTGTTGTGCCTAGCCTTGTGGTCATAGAGTCTTAAGAGAGGGTCTTGTGTCTTGGCATTTCATCAAACACTTAGAATGCATCCTTTTTTCACTTAGTTTGAGAGCGAGAGCCTAAATTGAGTGGTATTAGGATAGGGATTAGGTGCTACGAGAGTGCATCGAGTCTATTAAAGTGAAATGCATGGTCATCCGAATGCAAACTCGATCCTAATTGGCTTGTTTGTTCAATTAGTCATCTTGAGCATGATGAAACTACCCACCAAGAGAACCTCTTTGTCTTTGATTTGCACCGCTTTATTTGTCTTTCTTCCTTTTAGTCTCCTTTAAGTTTTTAATATCTTTTCCAAATCAAAACTCCTTTCAAATGAATAGACCGTCTACGAGGAATGTGAGTAGAGGCCATTGAGAGAACCCCGAGGAATACGACCTTGGTAAACCCCGTTTTATCAACCAACTTGGTTATCAGGAGATACGCAACATCACCTTCTTGCCCCCTTTGTGATCAGGAAAAATCTCTTAATCATTATCTATTTTTTGTCATCGTGCTCAGGACTCTTAGGCTAGAAACCTACCCTCTCTTCCCCCCCCTCGCTACTGAATTTGCTTCTTGATTTTCTACCTTAGGGAGTCTCAGATGACTGGGTATGGGTATGGGCTCTGATAGTTGTTGGGTGCTGAAACATTTGGAAGGCGCACAATGACTTTATATTCAACAACAAATGCCCTTCTACTCTTTCCATTGTCGCATGGTGTTTTCGAGATGTCTCCCTCTGGAGTGGTACTTTTGGGCCTCCCCTGTCCCTTCTATCGTATCAGCCCCTCATACTCGCTCACTCCAAATTCCACCGCCTAAGTAATGCTCTTCTAGGGTTTTATTGCGACGGGTCCTTCTCTCATGAGACCCACTCGGCGGCTAATGGTATCATCATTACTGATCCACATGGAATTGTGTGTGACGGAAAAGTTGGTAGTGCTCTTGTTTCTTCTCTAGTGGTGGCTAAGGCACTTTCCCTAGCCGAATATGTTAGGCTTCCCCCAGTAGTATTGTAACAGCTCACATCTTCTCCGATTCCAAGCAGCTGGTCTTGGGATTGCGCTGCTCGAATTATGGAGTCCCTTTCTTACTCTTTTCCGCTTCTCTGGTTTCCATTAGATTTATCCCTCATTCTCGTAATGTCAAAGCCAATTGGGTGGCTAAACAGAAGGCTCGTGTATCCCTCCTTGATGTTGGGTCCCTCTTCTGAATGGCCCTTTACCCTCCTTGTAATGTTACAAATTTCCTCAACCCTTTGGGAGAATGAAATGAAAGTGATGGATTTGCCTTTAGCAGACAAAAAATGAATTTTCTAACCTTAATACCAAGGGTTGAGGTCCTTGGTTACATTTGAGTTATTAACATTTTGTCCAAAACAAAAAATTAAACCTCAACTAAGAAAACCTGTAAAGCTATAAAATTTAAGCAATCATTTCTTTTTATTTTTGAATAAATTGGAGTTACTTTGATTCAAGTCTTGGACTCTTAATGTGAAAATGCGAAAATGAATTTAGTCCTTCTGATATCATTTTTTAGTATTTGGTAAAACCAAGGATAAGCTCTTCCTCCACATTCTAAGAGGTTTCGGAAGTAATCAATACCCCTTTAACTTTTGAAATAACAACATTCTCAGGTGGTACCTTCCCCTCAAAAGAGACTTCACTAACATTGCTTGGGATGACTACTTTTCCACCAGAATAGGTTGGGAAGAAACTACACTCGGTGGATTTTCTGATGAAAGCATTATGGCTCTGAATATCATAATGTTGAACATGTGTGTTCTCAACTCCAAAAGGAGTCTTGAGCATAGTGTTTGTTTCCTCTCTAGTCTCCTCAATAATGGAAGATTCATGTGTTACCCCCCACCACAAGATGGCTTAGTAGCATTGCCTGAAGAGCTGTCTTATTGAGGTACAACTGACGTGCAAGAATTAACTCACAACTATCAAGGTCGTATTTCCACGAGGGCTCTCTCAATTGCCACTACTCACACGGTTCATGGACGGTTTAATCATTTAAAAGGAGTTTTAGTTTGAAAAGGAAATCAAAAGCATAAACAAAACTAAACAAGCAAAGTAAAACGAAGCGGTGCAAATCAAAGGTAAAGGAGGTTCACTTGGAAAGATAGCTTCATCATGCTCAAGAGGAGAATATGATCAAACAAACCAAACATGATCGAGGATGCAATCGAATGACCATGCAAATCACTTTTGTAGACTCAATGCACTCTCGTAGCACTAAATCCCTATCCTAAGACTACTCAACTTAGGCTCTCGCTCTCAAGCTAAGTGACTAAGGATGCACTAAAGGTGTTTGAAGAAATGCCAAGCTACAAAACCCTCTCCTATAACTCTATGACCACATGGCTAGACATCACACTCTCATGTCAATTTCCTAACACTAAGAGAATTATCAAAAGACTAATCAAAGTTCAATTGAGTGAAAAAATAAGTGCACACCAAGTGTTCGATAAAATGCACAAGAGAGAAATCATGCAACTATGGTTGAAAGAAGTTGATCTAATCTCTTAGAACACATTCACTTCAATCCTTAGACCTACAATCCATGAAATCCAAGCACTCTCATGCATTAAATCACATTGAATGGACCAAATCAATCAACCATGGCATAAATTGGCAATAAGAACAAGTCTAGAAATCATCCTCATACGACCAAGATCAATCATGGCAAGTCTATACAATAATGTCTCTATCATGGCACAACTAATCTACCCATCCAAGAATGAACCCTAGAAACTCAGCCACACATGGCCAAGGGAGTAAAGAGAAGAGAAGGAAGAATGGTCACCAAGAACACCATGGATGAATCTTGTGATGATCTTCACTTCTCCACTTGTAAGCACTTCTCCCAAGGTTTGTTGGCTTCAATCCTAGCTCCAATGGCTTCAAATTGCTCCAAAAAATGTGTTCTAGGGTTTGAGGTTTCGTGGGTATGTGTTTGGGGTTCAAGGAAGATGAAAGAATGCCCCAAAAGAGTCAAAATCGTGGGTTTTTATAGTGCAGGGGACAGTGCACGCCGGGCACCTATGCACGGTGTGCACCCCTGCACTCTGCATAAATCCCAAACCTGCAACGGCCATAGCTCCCTCGTCCGGACTCCAATTGACCTCTTGTTTTCTCCTATGTGCTCCTTGTCATCCATACTTTGATGCCATAACCTGAAAATGCATAGAAGTAACTCCAATAGACCACGAATTTGCCTCCAAAGTGGCAACCGGACAACAAATGGACACTTTGCGCAAAATATCAATAAAAGCATATAGAGCATGGCATCTCACGATCAAACACGAGCATTTCATAGGTCATTCATAGGCTCAAAATGCACTAAATAAAGTCACATCAAACTCCCCTACGACTAAGCTTTGCTTCTCCTCAAGCAAATGAATTAGAAAACATCCAAGTTCACAAAAGACAAGATCGGTCACATTGAGATTCAAGCAATAACAATTTGGCTTAGACTGTTCCACGAACAAACTTAACCTACACAAGTAAGAACGTCAACCAAACAAGTCTAAACCTCACTATTTTCTGCACACTTCAAGTAATTGATCCAGAAAGTCCGACCACGACAACACCAACTCTAATCAAAAGGTCTTAAACTCGGGGAATAATGCGGTTTAGATGAAGGTATGAAGTATTTGGGAATTGGTGAGTAAATGTGATGTGGCTATCAACTCGACTTCATCCGCCTCTAGATCTGCACTTCACAAGTTCTAGCTAGTATCACTATAGCAAGGGCCACTTTTAAGAACTCTTTTTTTTTGTTACTTTTTTCTTCTTTTTTCTACTGCATACTAGTGCTCGGTCCAACACTTCACTTAGGTGTTGGACCTACCTAGCTCACAGCCTTTGCCTATGCTAGTGCTCAACCCAACACTTCACTTAGGTGCCGAGCTTGCCTAGCTTTTCTTACGGCACTTCAAGAATTTGAGAAACTTGAACACTTTCTTCACACACTAGCCACTTGATTTGTCGAATTAGCCACTTGATTTCAACTAGCTATAACTCTCACAACAGATTTCAAATTGGATTTCCGTCTAATCTCAAGCCACAATCACGAGGGATCAAAAGGTGATGAAAAAAAATATGGAGTAGAGCTGAAAATGTGTGTAAACGAACAAAAGGCCAAGGCTCAACAGGGTTATCCTAAGTAAACTGATTCGGGTAGGCTTTTTGGCTGAATGTGGTGAAATACTAATTGCCTTTATCATCTTAGAACGGTGTTATCAGGGACTTTAATCAATTCAAATTACAAGAGTGATCCAATCTCTGTTCTGGTCTAGACTCATTTGATATTAGTGCCAACATGCTGGTTATAGGTTCTAAGTGGAACAGCCTAAACGTCACTGCGAAAGCTTGAAGTCAATTAAACACCAACAGTCAAGAACTGAACGATTCTACGATAGAGGAATTTGGCATTCAAACAAGATCATGCACATTATCAAAGCATAGCATTCTACTTCTACCGACAAACAATCATACCAAACCTCAAATTTCCCATACGACTAGCTTGAGCATTGTCCTCAATGATCAAGAGAGAGAGGGTAAGGTGAAACGAATATACCGTGCGGTGAAGAGGGGTATAGGAGGCAAGAGTGGTGAAAGATTTCCATGACGATCATTGGTGAAGAGTGATCCCAAATGCTTGCTAAACCTTATTCAAAAACTAAAACAACACAAAAACTTCAAAGAACAATTAAAAGCGAAAAAGTAAAGATAACATGGGGTGCCTCCCAAGAAGCGCTTAGTTACCTTCTTAAGCTCGACAAATACCTATGTTATGGTGTCCAACTTAGTACCTCCTTCAAGTCAAGTAGTTTCTTCCATGATGAAAGTTGAGCTCAAGAAAGATCTTGGGAGAATGGTAGACTAGCCAATGCACATTGATGCTTACATAGCATTTGGTACCTTGGGATGGCTTGCTACCTTTGAAATTCAAAGCTTGAGGAAGAGAGTAAGATGGGGGGGCACCATTGAGCTCCATCATCTCCAAGTTGGCGATGCCACACAAGGAGTCCTCCGGTTCAAGTATAGGCGGCTCCACTCTTATGTATACCTTAGGAGGGGTCGAGATGCATGTGTCCTTGGTCTCTTGGCCAAATACTTCATGACCAAGCAAGAAGTTTTAAGGTTACTCTCATTCTTTGGTGGTACCACAATAGGGTGGTGTTGTTCACTTTCGTGCTCCACTCTCGGTACCACCTCTTCTTGAAGAGTCTTCAAATCATCTCTCACCACCTCTAAAGGGTCATCATCCTCAAGTCTCCTCGATCCTCCTATCCAAGCGTCGTAGTCATGTGGTGTGTCCTTGGGAATAACATGTTCTTCAATCTCCTCCACTACCAACTCTTCATCCATGTCAAGTACTTCCGGTTCACAAGTGTCATCCTCATCACCATAGACGTGCTCCAAATTATTGGGGCGTCGTTCATTCTCAAGAATCTTTGTGATGAGCTCCATGCTTTGAGCTAAGCGACTAACCCGGTTCGCATTATCTTCCGCCATTTGCAAGATCTCTAGCATGGAAGGAGGTGGAGGGTGTTGATCATGGCTCCTGAACTCCTCATGAGGCCGCTCACTTTCTTTCACCATCTTTAAGAGCTCCTATAGTATGGAAGGCGGTGGAGAATGTTGTTCATGACTTGTGAACTCCTCTTGAAAACACTCCGGTAAGATTTGATGGTAGGGTGGAGATGGATAGGGACATTGTTCATTCCACATGGGTGTTGAAACTTGCTGATCTTGATCCCACCATTGGCTATCTCCCTCACAAGTTTCTTGGTAGTAGTTGGATGAAGCATGATGATCATAATATGGGTTAGGAGATGGATTCCAACCTTGATAGGTACCATAGCCTTGATTTCCATGCCACAGTTCATCTTACTTGCAAGCTTGCTCCGATGAACTATATGAGGTGGAGAAAGTGTTAGTGAATCAATAACTATCTCGGGAAGTGGTGCTTGGAGATGAGTGAATCGACTCATGCACTACTACAAGGTACCTACAAACAAGCACAACAAACACAACCAAGTAATACAATAATGCGGGATAACAAAGTCAAGCAAACAAGTACAAAGAAGCAAATACTAAAATCGGAAGGAAGTGAATAGAACGGTCCACTAATAAATGCTTTCTTAGGATTGAGAAAGGTCCCAGCAACGGCGCCAAAAACTTGACGTGTAAGAATTAACTCACAACTATCAAGGTCGTATTTCCACGAGGGCTCTCTCAATTGTCACTACTCACACTGTTCATGGACGGTCTAATCATTTAAAAGGAGTTTTAGTTTGAAAAGGAAATCAAAAGCATAAACAAAACTAAACAAGCAAAGTAAAACGAAGCGGTGCAAATCAAAGGTAAAGGAGGTTCACTTGGAAAGATAGCTTCATCATGCTCAAGAGGAGAAAATGATCAAACAAACCAAACATGATCGAGGATGCAATCGAATGACCATGCAAATCACTTTTGTAGACTCAATGCACTCTCGTAGCACTAAATCCCTATCCTAAGACTACTCAACTTAGGCTCTCGCTCTCAAGCTAAGTGACTAAGGATGCACTAAAGGTGTTTGATGAAATGCCAAGCTACAAAACCCTCTCCTATAACTCTATGACCACATGGCTAGACATCACACTCTCATGTCAATGTCCTAACACTAAGAGAATCATCAAAAGACTAATCAAAGTTCAATTGAGTGAAAAAATAAGTGCACACCAAGTGTTCGATAAAATGCACAAGAGAGAAATCATGCGACTATGGTTGAAAGAAGTTGATCTAATCTCTTAGAACACATTCACTTCAATCCTTAGACCTACGTACAATCCATGAAATCCAAGCACTCTCATGCATTAAATCACATTGAATGGACCCAATCAAGCAAACATGGCATAAATTGGCAATAAGAACAAGTCTAGAAATCATCCTCATACGACCAAGATCAATCATGGCAAATCTATACAATAATGCCTCTATCATGGCACAACTAATCTACCCATCCAAGAATGAACCTTATAAACTCAGTCACACATGGCCAAGGGAGTAAAGGGAAGAGAAGGAAGAATGGTCACCAAGAACACCATGGATGAATCCTTGTGATGATCTTCACTTATCCACTTGTAAGCACTTCTCCCAAGGTTTGTTGGCTTCAATCCTAGTTCCAATGGCTTCAAATTGCTCCAAAAATGTGTTCTAGGGTTTGAGGGTTCGTGGGTATGTGTTTGGGGTTCAAGGGAGATGAAAGAATGCCCCAAAAGAGTCAAAATCTTGGGTTTTTATAATGCAGGGGACAGTGCACGCCGTGCACCTATGCACGGTGTGCACCCCTGCACTCTGCATAAATCCCAAACTTGCAACGGCCATAGCTCCCTCGTCCGGACTCCAAAATACCTCTCGTTTTCTCCTATATGCTCCTTGTCATCCGTACTTTGATAACATAACCTGAAAATGCATAGAAGTAACTCCAATAGACCACGAATTTGCCTCCAAAGTGGCAACCGGACAACAAATTGACACTTTGCGCAAAATATCAATAAAAGAATATAGAGCATGGCATCTCACGATCAAACACGAGCATTTCATAGGTCATTCATAGGCTCAAAATGCACTAAATAAAATCACATCAACAACAAAAGACTAGAATGGCTTCATTTCCTAAATAGAAACTATTATTTGTTTTCCATAGACACGAGCCTGATGAAACAAAACATAAATAGTATTTGAATTAGACTCTCCGAGTTGAACCTCCATGCTATAAGATACCTTATACATTGCCTTATCACGCAACACACAAATCTCAATAGAAAATCCTTCCCTTACAAATTTGTTGATTGGTTTACCAAATTGGCTGGCTATCCAACTAATTCCTTCGTGTGTGATCAATTGTGGAGGAACTTTAGAATGTATGTTCCATATTGTAACCTACTTAGAAGAAATATCAGCCGATTTAATACGAACTTCTCATTTATGCAACAGTAGAGAAACGTGATGTATATGTTAGGACCTATCTAGGATCCAATCGCTCGAGTGGACAAAGAGAAATTCCAGCACAATGAAATTGTCCTAAATACGAGAAATTTGAATCAGGCCCTCATTGATCCAAAGTTTGAACGATGTAGAATTGAACACTCTTAATGGAAGAATAGATCCAAGAAACTGACCTACAAGTGTCGATTCCATCTTTCGGATGCCTAGATCTACTACAAATTGCAATATCTGAAGAACACTATTCACTACAAATGTATGAGATTGTTAAAAAAATTACTAGACCAAGAAGAGGGAGATGGAGGACACATGAGGTGGGAGGAATGACACAAAAGAAGAAGCGACATTGATAACCATGTGAGAGAGATGATCAACCGATGTCAAACTCGCCTGTTAGAAAAAACAACGACACAGTTGAGAAGAGGCCAATTCATGTCAAACCCTCAAAAATTATTTTCAATTATCGATTCATGAGCTAAGATACTGCATGATTCTGTCCATTGCCATTATCATTCACTCCTAGTAACAACAAAATACTATATATTGCTTTTTCTTAAAAATCTTCATTCCTTTCCAACGAGACTCCATGAAGTGAGAGACATCATTTTGTGCATAAACACCAAATTTGAAATAAAATTTGTTGCAACCATGGCCAGGAGCCTCATATATAAGATGGCCGTCAAAGTAACCCTTCACTTTACCGGCATCGGTGTCGTGAATCATGTTCACCTTAAACCACTTGTGTAAATTTTGGAACGAATGTGAGAGCTATAGGTGGCTAGATCCCCATCATACACTCGAAGCTGTAGAGTTCTCGCGTGGGTGCTTGCTCCAAACACCTTGCATTATGGACACACCAGTTGTACCATGTGGCATGTATCCGTACCCTTGGAATTGTCATACTCCTAATGAGTAGTCGTGTCCTATGATATCATTTTTCAGTTTTGGTAAAACTGGATAAGCCCTACCTCCGCCTTCTAAGAGGTTACAGAAGTAATCAATACCCTCTAACTTGTGAAATAACAACATCCTCAGGTGATACATCCACCTCAAAGAGGTTTCAGTAACATTGCTTGGGATGACTGCTTTCCCACCCGAATAGGCTAGGAAGAAGCTACATCATAGGATTTTCCGATGAAATAATGGAAGCATTAGGGCTTAGAATATTATTATGTTGAACATGAGTAGTCTCCGCTCCAAAAGGAGTATGGAGCACAATGCTTGTTTCCCATCTAGTCTCCTCAACAATGAAAGAATCAGGTGTTACCTCCCATCACATCATAAACTTAGTGCATTGTCTGAAGAGCTGCCTTGTTGAGGTAAACAAAGACTAAGGTGGCTTCATTTCCAAAATAAAAGTATCATCCGTTCTTTCCTCTGACACACTGTTGGACACGGACACGATAGCCATGCTGAATCAACACCCCGATGTGTATTCTGCCTATATAATAACTAAATTAACCAAAGGAACACACAATTACTTAAATAGTCAATCTTACATTACAAAATTTTTTATATTAAGTTTACAAATTGGTGGTACCCAAACTATCCTCCATGTTGATCAATTGTAGAAACATTAGAAGTGTGGCTAATAGAACCTGCTTAGAATGATTCATATCTGGATTTTAATAACAAACTTCCAATTTAACGCAACACAGGCAACAGTCAGTTCGAGTACTATATATGAACCTAGGATCACCTCAGTTGAGGAGAATCCAGCATAAAGACAATCCTAAGCATAGTAAATTTAATCTACACCCTATTGCCCCATACTTCTGTTTCGATATCAGAATTGAACACCTCTAATGGCGGAATGATTAGAAAGGGCTCCAAATGTTGGAGCCAAATTTTAGATGAAATATAAGATATTTTTAGTAGTAAATGAAACTAAAATTTCACTACAATGTATGGAGTGTTAAAGAAAATATTTCAAGTGGTGGTAGGTACATTCATTTGAGGTGAGGGACAATAGAGAAGAAGAAGCAACACTAATAATTATGTGAGAGAAATGATCGATCGACGACAAAACTGCCTGCATAAAAAGACCAATAAAACAGTTGAGAAGAGGTTAATTCATGTTAAACCCTCCAAAAAGGTTTTCAATTATCGATTCACGAGCTAAACTACTCCATGAATCTATCCATTGCCATTATCATTCAACCTAGTAACAACAAAATATTTAAATTATTTTTTCTTAAAAATCTTGATTTCTTTCCAACGAGACTCCATGAAGTGAGAGTCTCATTTTGTGCATAAACTCCAAACTTGAAATAAAATTTGTTGCGGCCGTGGCCAGGAGCTTGATATGTAAGATGGTCGTCGAAGTAAACCTTCACTTTACCAGCGTCGGCGTCGTGAATCACATTCACCTTAAATCACTTGTCGTAAATGCTGGAACGAATGTGAGAGCGATAGGCCGCTAAGTCGCCATCATACACGCGGAGCTGCAAGGTTGTCGCGTGGGTGCTTGCTCCAAACACCTACATTATGGACACACCTGTTGTGCCACGTGGCACGTAGCCATGCCATTGGAATTGCCATACTCCTGATGTGTAGTTGTGTCCCTATATATAACTCAAATTGAAACAAAGGAATCCACATTGACATTAATTATCAATCAACTGTACAAATTTGACACATTTTATTAATAATTAAGAAAACTTGAACAATATCAATTAGTTATGATGAGCCCAAACCTAGTAACGGTCCGTTCGGGCACACAGATAAAAGACACTAAGGCCAAGTCGTGGCCCAGAAAGAGCCCAGCTGTCGGACACTTGAGGTTTTCCCATAAGCGATCTGGATTTTACGTCAGTCAATGGCTAAGATCATCCTTAAGCGGGTCGTCAATCAAGCGACAACACATGGCGACCCAGCCCAGATCTCGAGGTACTATAAATAGAGACCTGGCCCCATCATTGAGGGACTGGCCTAACACACAGACAACACGCCTAAGCATAATCGCCTATTGGCACATGCTTAAGGCTCACTATATAACACATTAGGGGTAAGCCCCAATACTTTTCTGTTTCTCACTCAAACGCTTATCCCCTCTGACAGGGCGGCACACCTGTTTCGGCACAGGGCTCCAAAATTTCGGGAGCCTCAGAATTTTGGGTGAAAAATATAAGATAAATAAATTATTAGTAAGTAAATCTGAAACTGAAATCTAATCACTATTCAGTATGTGGTGTAGTGGTTAGAAGGTGAGAAAAGACTTCTTTATTGTTGTTAGGTCACAAGTACAATTCATTTGAGTGGACAATAGAGAAGAAGAAGCAACACTAATAATTATGTGAGAGAAATGATCGATCGACGACAAAACTGCCCGCATAAAAAAGACCAATAAAACAGTTGAGAAGAGGTCAATTCATGTTAAACCCTCCAAAAAGGTTTTCAATTATCGATTCACGAGCTAAACTACTCCATGAATCTATCCATTGCCATTATCATTCACTCCTAGTAACAACAAAATATTTAAATTATTTTTTCTTGAAAATCTTGATTTCTTTCCAACGAGACTCCATGAAGTGAGAGTCGTCATTTTGTGCATAAACTCCAAACTTGAAATAAAATTTGTTGCGGTCGTGGCAGGAGCTTGATATATAAGATGGTCGTCGAAGTAAACCTTCACTTTACCAGCGTCGGCGTCGTGAATCACATTCACCTTAAACCACTTGTCGTAAATGTTGGAACGAATGTGAGAGCGATAGGCCGCTAAGTCGCCATCATACACGCGGAGTGCAAGGTTGTCGCGTGGGTGCTTGCTCCAAACACCTCATTATGGACACACCTGTTGTGCCACGTGGCACGTAGCCATGCCATTGGAATTGCCATATCCTGATGTGTAGTTGTGTCCCTATATATAACTCAAATTGAAACAAAGGAATCCACATTGACATTAATTATCAATCAACTGTACAAATTTGACACATTTTATTAATAATTAAGAAAACTTGAACAATATCAATTAGTTATGATGAGCCCAAACCTAGTAACGGGTCCGTTCGGGCACACAGATAAAAGACACCTAAGGCCAAGTCGTGGCCCAGAAAGAGCCCAGCTGTCGGACACTTGAGGTTTTCCCATAAGCGATCTGGATTTTACGTCAGTCAATGGCTAAGATCATCCTTAAGGCGGGTCGTCAATCAAGCGACAACACATGGCGACCCAGCCCAGATCTCGAGGTACTATAAATAGAGACCTGGCCCCATCATTGAGGGGACCTGGCCTAACACACAGACAACACGCCTAAGCATAATCGCCTATTGGCACATGCTTAAGGCTCACTATATACACACTTAGGGGTAAGCCCCAATACTTTTCTGTTTCTCACTCAAACGCTTATCCCTCTGACAGGGCCCCGGCACAGGGCTCCAAAATTTCGGGAGCCTCAGAATTTTGGGTGAAAAATATAAGATAAATAATTATTAGTAAGTAAATCTGAAACTGAAATCTAATCACTATTCAGTATGTGGTGTAGTGGTTAGAAGGTGAGAAAAGACTTCTTTATTGTTGTTAGGTCACAAGTACAATTCATTTGAGGTGGGACAATAGAGAAGAAGAAGCAACACTAATAATTATGTGAGAGAAATGATCGATCGACGACAAAACTGCCCGCATAAAAAAGACCAATAAAACAGTTGAGAAGAGGTCAATTCATGTTAAACCCTCCAAAAAGGTTTTCAATTATCGATTCACGAGCTAAACTACTCATGAATCTATCCATTGCCATTATCATTCACTCTAGTAACAACAAAATATTTAAATTATTTTTTCTTAAAAATCTTGATTTCTTTCAACGAGACTCCATGAAGTGAGAGTCGTCATTTTGTGCATAAACTCCAAACTTGAAATAAAATTTGTTGTGGCCGTGGCCAGGAGCTTGATATATAAGATGGTCGTCGAAGTAAACCTTCACTTTACCAGCGTCGGCGTCGTGAATCACATTCACCTTAAACCACTTGTCGTAAATGTTGGAACGAATGTGAGAGCGATAGGCCGCTAAGTCGCCATCATACACGCGGAGCTGCAAGGTTGTCGCGTGGGTGCTTGCTCCAAACACCTACATTATGGACACACTGTTGTGCCACGTGGCACGTAGCCATGTCATTGGAATTGCCATACTCCTGATGTGTAGTTGTGTCCCTATATATAACTCAAATTGAAACAAAGGAATCCACATTGACATTAATTATCAATCAACTGTACAAATTTGACACATTTTATTAATAATTAAGAAAACTTGAACAATATCAATTAGTTATGATGAGCCCAAACCTAGTAACGGGTCCGTTCGGGCACACAGATAAAAGACACCTAAGGCCAAGTCGTGGCCAGAAAGAGCCCAGCTGTCGGACACTTGAGGTTTTCCCATAAGCGATCTGGATTTTACGTCAGTCAATGGCTAAGATCATCCTTAAGGCGGGTCGTCAATCAAGCGACAAACACATGGCGACCCAGCCCAGATCTCGAGGTACTATAAATAGAGACCTGGCCCCATCATTGAGGGGACCTGGCCTAACACACAGACAACACGCCTAAGCATAATCGCCTATTGGCACATGCTTAAGGCTCACTATATACACACTTAGGGGTAAGCCCCAATACTTTTCTGTTTCTCACTCAAACGCTTATCCCCTCTGACAGGGCCGGCACCGAGGCTCCAAAATTTCGGGAGCCTCAGAATTTTGGGTGAAAAATATAAGATAAATAATTATTAGTAAGTAAATCTGAAACTGAAATCTAATCACTATTCAGTATGTGGTGTAGTGGTTAGAAGGTGAGAAAAGACTTCTTTATTGTTGTTAGGTCACAAGTACAATTCATTTGAGGTGGGACAATAGAGAAGAAGAAGCAACACTAATAATTATGTGAGAGAAATGATCGATCGACGACAAACTGCCGCATAAAAAAGACCAATAAAACAGTTGAGAAGAGGTCAATTCATGTTAAACCCTCCAAAAAGGTTTTCAATTATCGATTCACGAGCTAAACTACTCCATGAATCTATCCATTGCCATTATCATTCACTCCTAGTAACAACAAAATATTTAAATTATTTTTTCTTAAAAATCTTGATTTCTTTCTAACGAGACTCCATGAAGTGAGAGTCGTCATTTTGTGCATAAACTCCAAACTTGAAATAAAATTTGTTGTGGCCGTGGCCAGGAGCTTGATATATAAGATGGTCGTCGAAGTAAACCTTCACTTTACCAGCGTCGGCGTCGTGAATCACATTCACCTTAAACCACTTGTCGTAAATGTTGGAACGAATGTGAGAGCGATAGGCCGCTAAGTCGCCATCATACACGCGGAGCTGCAAGGTTGTCGCGTGGGTGCTTGCTCCAAACACTACATTATGGACACACCTGTTGTGCCACGTGGCACGTAGCCATGTCATTGGAATTGCCATACTCCTGATGTGTAGTTGTGTCCCTATATATAACTCAAATTGAAACAAAGGAATCCACTTGACATTAATTATCAATCAACTGTACAAATTTGACACATTTTATTAATAATTAAGAAAACTTGAACAATATCAATTAGTTATGATGAGCCCAAACCTAGTAACGGGTCCGTTCGGGCACACAGATAAAAGACACCTAAGGCCAAGTCGTGGCCCAGAAAGAGCCCAGCTGTCGGACACTTGAGGTTTTCCCATAAGCGATCTGGATTTTACGTCAGTCAATGGCTAAGATCATCCTTAAGGCGGGTCGTCAATCAAGCGACAAACATGGCGACCCAGCCCAGATCTCGAGGTACTATAAATAGAGACCTGGCCCCATCATTGAGGGGACCTGGCCTAACACACAGACAACACGCCTAAGCATAATCGCCTATTGGCACATGCTTAAGGCTCACTATATACACACTTAGGGGTAAGCCCCAATACTTTTTGTTTCTCACTCAAACGCTTATCCCCTCTGACAGGGCGGCACACCCTGTTTCGGCACAGGGCTCCAAAATTTCGGGAGCCTCAGAATTTTGGGTGAAAAATATAAGATAAATAATTATTAGTAAGTAAATCTGAAACTGAAATCTAATCACTATTCAGTATGTGGTGTAGTGGTTAGAAGGTGAGAAAAGACTTCTTTATTGTTGTTAGGTCACAAGTACAATTCATTTGAGGTGGGACAATAGAGAAGAAGAAGCAACACTAATAATTATGTGAGAGAAATGATCGATCGACGACAAAACTGCCCGCATAAAAAAGACCAATAAAACAGTTGAGAAGAGGTCAATTCATGTTAAACCCTCCAAAAAGGTTTTCAATTATCGATTCACGAGCTAAACTACTCCATGAATCTATCCATTGCCATTATCATTCACTCCTAGTAACAACAAAATATTTAAATTATTTTTTCTTAAAAATCTTGATTTCTTTCCAACGAGACTCCATGAAGTGAGAGTCGTCATTTTGTGCATAAACTCCAAACTTGAAATAAAATTTGTTGTGGCCGTGGCCAGGAGCTTGATATATAAGATGGTCAGTCGAAGTAAACCTTCACTTTACCAGCGTCGGCGTCGTGAATCACATTCACCTTAAACCACTTGTCGTAAATGTTGGAACGAATGTGAGAGCGATAGGCCGCTAAGTCGCCATCATACACGCGGAGCTGCAAGGTTGTCGCGTGGGTGCTTGCTCCAAACACCTACATTATGGACACACCTGTTGTGCCACGTGGCACGTAGCCATGCCATTGGAATTGCCATACTCCTGATGTGTAGTTGTGTCCCTATATATAACTCAAATTGAAACAAAGGAATCCACATTGACATTAATTATCAATCAACTGTACAAATTTGACACATTTTATTAATAATTAAGAAAACTTGAACAATATCAATTAGTTATGATGAGCCCAAACTAGTAACGGGTCCGTTCGGGCACACAGATAAAAGACACCTAAGGCCAAGTCGTGGCCCAGAAAGAGCCAGCTGTCGGACACTTGAGGTTTTCCCATAAGCGATCTGGATTTTACGTCAGTCAATGGCTAAGATCATCCTTAAGGCGGGTCGTCAATCAAGCGACAACACATGGCGACCCAGCCCAGATCTCGAGGTACTATAAATAGAGACCTGGCCCCATCATTGAGGGGACCTGGCCTAACACACAGACAACACGCCTAAGCATAATCGCCTATTGGCACATGCTTAAGGCTCACTATATACACACTTAGGGGTAAGCCCAATACTTTTCTGTTTCTCACTCAAACGCTTATCCCCTCTGACAGGGCCGGCACACCCTGTTTCGGCACAGGGCTCCAAAATTTCGGGAGCCTCAGAATTTTGGGTGAAAAATATAAGATAAATAATTATTAGTAAGTAAATCTGAAACTGAAATCTAATCACTATTCAGTATGTGGTGTAGTGGTTAGAAGGTGAGAAAAGACTTCTTTATTGTTGTTAGGTCACAAGTACAATTCATTTGAGGTGGGACAATAGAGAAGAAGAAGCAACACTAATAATTATGTGAGAGAAATGATCGATCGACGACAAAACTGCCCGCATAAAAAAGACCAATAAAACAGTTGAGAAGAGGTCAATTCATGTTAAACCTCCAAAAAGGTTTTCAATTATCGATTCACGAGCTAAACTACTCCATGAATCTATCCATTGCCATTATCATTCACTCCTAGTAACAACAGAATATTTAAATTATTTTTCTTAAAAATCTTGATTTCTTTCCAACGAGACTCCATGAAGTGAGAGTCGTCATTTTGTGCATAAACTCCAAACTTGAAATAAAAATTTGTTGTGGCGTGGCCAGGAGCTTGATATATAAGATGGTCTCGAAGTAAACCTTCACTTTACCAGCGTCGGCGTCGTGAATCACATTCACCTTAAACCACTTGTCGTAAATGTTGGAACGAATGTGAGAGCGATAGGCCGCTAAGTCGCCATCATACACGCGGAGCTGCAAGGTTGTCGCGTGGGTGCTTGCTCCAAACACCTACATTATGGACACACCTGTTGTGCCACGTGGCACGTAGCCATGCCATTGGAATTGCCATACTCCTGATGTGTAGTTGTGTCCCTATATATAACTCAAATTGAAACAAAGGAATCCACATTGACATTAATTATCAATCAACTGTACAAATTTGACACATTTTATTAATAATTAAGAAAACTTGAACAATATCAATTAGTTATGATGAGCCCAAACCTAGTAACGGGTCCGTTCGGGCACACAGATAAAAGACACCTAAGGCCAAGTCGTGGCCCAGAAAGAGCCCAGCTGTCGGACACTTGAGGTTTTCCATAAGCGATCTGGATTTTACGTCAGTCAATGGCTAAGATCATCCTTAAGGCGGGTCGTCAATCAAGCGACAACACATGGCGACCCAGCCCAGATTCTCGAGGTACTATAAATAGAGACCTGGCCCATCATTGAGGGGACCTGGCCTAACACACAGACAACACGCCTAAGCATAATCGCCTATTGGCACATGCTTAAGGCTCACTATATACACACTTAGGGGTAAGCCCCAATACTTTTCTGTTTCTCACTCAAACGCTTATCCCTCTGACAGGGCCGGCACCCCTGTTTCGGCACAGGGCTCCAAAATTTCGGGAGCCTCAGAATTTTGGGTGAAAAATATAAGATAAATAATTATTAGTAAGTAAATCTGAAACTGAAATCTAATCACTATTCAGTATGTGGTGTAGTGGTTAGAAGGTGAGAAAGACTTCTTTATTGTTGTTAGGTCACAAGTACAATTCATTTGAGGTGGGACAATAGAGAAGAAGAAGCAACACTAATAATTATGTGAGAGAAATGATCGATCGACGACAAAACTGCCCGCATAAAAAAGACCAATAAAACAGTTGAGAAGAGGTCAATTCATGTTAAACCCTCCAAAAAGGTTTTCAATTATCGATTCACGAGCTAAACTACTCCATGAATCTATCCATTGCCATTATCATTCACTCTAGTAACAACAAAATATTTAAATTATTTTTTCTTAAAAATCTTGATTTCTTTCAACGAGACTCCATGAAGTGAGAGTCGTCATTTTGTGCATAAACTCCAAACTTGAAATAAAATTTGTTGTGGCGTGGCCAGGAGCTTGATATATAAGATGGTCGTCGAAGTAAACCTTCACTTTACCAGCGTCGGCGTCGTGAATCACATTCACCTTAAACCACTTGTCGTAAATGTTGGAACGAATGTGAGAGCGATAGGCCGCTAAGTCGCCATCATACACGCGGAGCTGCAAGGTTGTCGCGTGGGTGCTTGCTCCAAACACCTACATTATGGACACACCTGTTGTGCCACGTGGCACGTAGCCATGCATTGGAATTGCCATACTCCTGATGTGTAGTTGTGTCCCTATATATAACTCAAATTGAAACAAAGGAATCCACATTGACATTAATTATCAATCAACTGTACAAATTTGACACATTTTATTAATAATTAAGAAAACTTGAACAATATCAATTAGTTATGATGAGCCCAAACCTAGTAACGGGTCCGTTCGGGCACACAGATAAAAGAACCTAAGGCCAAGTCGTGGCCCAGAAAGAGCCCAGCTGTCGGACACTTGAGGTTTTCCCATAAGCGATCTGGATTTTACGTCAGTCAATGGCTAAGATCATCCTTAAGGCGGGTCGTCAATCAAGCGACAACACATGGCGACCCAGCCCAGATCTCGAGGTACTATAAATAGAGACCTGGCCCCATCATTGAGGGGACCTGGCCTAACACACAGACAACACGCCTAAGCATAATCGCCTATTGGCACATGCTTAAGGCTCACTATATACACACTTAGGGGTAAGCCCCAATACTTTTCTGTTTCTCACTCAAACGCTTATCCCCTCTGACAGGGCCGGCACACCCTGTTTCCGGCACAGGGCTCCAAAATTTCGGGAGCCTCAGAATTTTGGGTGAAAAATATAAGATAAATAATTATTAGTAAGTAAATCTGAAACTGAAATCTAATCACTATTCAGTATGTGGTGTAGTGGTTAGAAGGTGAGAAAAGACTTCTTTATTGTTGTTAGGTCACAAGTACAATTCATTTGAGGTGGGACAATAGAGAAGAAGAAGCAACACTAATAATTATGTGAGAGAAATGATCGATCGACGACAAACTGCCGCATAAAAAAGACAATAAAACAGTTGAGAAGAGGTCAATTCATGTTAAACCCTCCAAAAAGGTTTTCAATTATCGATTCACGAGCTAAACTACTCCATGAATCTATCCATTGCCATTATCATTCACTCCTAGTAACAACAAAATATTTAAATTATTTTTTCTTAAAAATCTTGATTTCTTTTCAACGAGACTCCATGAAGTGAGAGTCGTCATTTTGTGCATAAACTCCAAACTTGAAATAAAATTTGTTGTGGCGTGGCCAGGAGCTTGATATATAAGATGGTCGTCGAAGTAAACCTTCACTTTACCAGCGTCGGCGTCGTGAATCACATTCACCTTAAACCACTTGTCGTAAATGTTGGAACGAATGTGAGAGCGATAGGCCGCTAAGTCGCCATCATACACGCGGAGCTGCAAGGTTGTCGCGTGGGTGCTTGCTCCAAACACCTACATTATGGACACACCTGTTGTGCCACGTGGCACGTAGCCATGTCATTGGAATTGCCATACTCCTGATGTGTAGTTGTGTCCCTATATATAACTCAAATTGAAACAAAGGAATCCACATTGACATTAATTATCAATCAACTGTACAAATTTGACACATTTTATTAATAATTAAGAAAACTTGAACAATATCAATTAGTTATGATGAGCCCAAACCTAGTAACGGGTCCGTTCGGGCACACAGATAAAAGACACCTAAGGCCAAGTCGTGGCCAGAAAGAGCCCAGCTGTCGGACACTTGAGGTTTTCCCATAAGCGATCTGGATTTTACGTCAGTCAATGGCTAAGATCATCCTTAAGGCGGGTCGTCAATCAAGCGACAACACATGGCGACCAGCCAGATTCGAGGGTACTATAAATAGAGACCTGGCCCCATCATTGAGGGGACTGGCCTAACACACAGACAACACGCCTAAGCATAATCGCCTATTGGCACATGCTTAAGGCTCACTTATACACACTTAGGGGTAAGCCCCAATACTTTTCTGTTTCTCACTCAAACGCTTATCCCCTCTGACAGGGCCGGCACACCTGTTTCCGGCACAGGGCTCCAAAATTTCGGGAGCCTCAGAATTTTGGGTGAAAAATATAAGATAAATAATTATTAGTAAGTAAATCTGAAACTGAAATCTAATCACTATTCAGTATGTGGTGTAGTGGTTAGAAGGTGAGAAAAGACTTCTTTATTGTTGTTAGGTCACAAGTACAATTCATTTGAGGTGGGACAATAGAGAAGAAGAAGCAACACTAATAATTATGTGAGAGAAATGATCGATCGACGACAAAACTGCCCGCATAAAAAAGACAATAAAACAGTTGAGAAGAGGTCAATTCATGTTAAACCCTCCAAAAAGGTTTTCAATTATCGATTCACGAGCTAAACTACTCCATGAATCTATCCATTGCCATTATCATTCACTCCTAGTAACAACAAAATATTTAAATTATTTTTTCTTAAAAATCTTGATTTCTTTCCAACGAGACTCCATGAAGTGAGAGTCGTCATTTTGTGCATAAACTCCAAACTTGAAATAAAATTTGTTGTGGCGTGGCCAGGAGCTTGTTTAATTAAGATGGTCGTCGAAGTAAACCTTCACTTTACCAGCGTCGGCGTCGTGAATCACATTCACCTTAAACCACTTGTCGTAAATGTTGGAACGAATGTGAGAGCGATAGGCCGCTAAGTCGCCATCATACACGCGGAGCTGCAAGGTTGTCGCGTGGGTGCTTGCTCCAAACACCTACATTATGGACACACCTGTTGTGCCACGTGGCACGTAGCCATGTCATTGGAATTGCCATACTCCTGATGTGTAGTTGTGTCCTATATATAACTCAAATTGAAACAAAGGAATCCACATTGACATTAATTATCAATCAACTGTACAAATTTGACACATTTTATTAATAATTAAGAAAACTTGAACAATATCAATTAGTTATGATGAGCCCAAACCTAGTAACGGGTCCGTTCGGGCACACAGATAAAAGACACCTAAGGCCAAGTCGTGGCCCAGAAAGAGCCCAGCTGTCGGACACTTGAGGTTTTCCCATAAGCGATCTGGATTTTACGTCAGTCAATGGCTAAGATCATCCTTAAGGCGGGTCGTCAATCAAGCGACAACACATGGCGACCCAGCCCAGATCTCGAGGTACTATAAATAGAGACCTGGCCCCATCATTGAGGGGACCTGGCCTAAACACAGACAAACACGCTAAGCATAATCGCCTATTGGCACATGCTTAAGGCTCACTATATACACACTTAGGGGTAAGCCCCAATACTTTTCTGTTTCTCACTCAAACGCTTATCCCCTCTGACAGGGCCGGACACACCTGTTTCCGGCACAGGGCTCCAAAATTTCGGGGAGCCTCAGAATTTTGGGTGAAAAATATAAGATAAATAATTATTAGTAAGTAAATCTGAAACTGAAATCTAATCACTATTCAGTATGTGGTGTAGTGGTTAGAAGGTGAGAAAAGACTTCTTTATTGTTGTTAGGTCACAAGTACAATTCATTTGAGGTGGGACAATAGAGAAAGAAGAAGCAACACTAATAATTATGTGAGAGAAATGATCGATCGACGACAAAACTGCCCGCATAAAAAAGACCAATAAAACAGTTGAGAAGAGGTCAATTCATGTTAAACCCTCCAAAAAGGTTTTCAATTATCGATTCACGAGCTAAACTACTCCATGAATCTATCCATTGCCATTATCATTCACTCCTAGTAACAACAAAATATTTAAATTATTTTTTCTTAAAAATCTTGATTTCTTTCTAACGAGACTCCATGAAGTGAGAGTCGTCATTTTGTGCATAAACTCCAAACTTGAAATAAAATTTGTTGTGGCCGTGGCCAGGAGCTTGATATATAAGATGGTCGTCGAAGTAAACCTTCACTTTACCAGCGTCGGCGTCGTGAATCACATTCACCTTAAACCACTTGTCGTAAATGTTGGAACGAATGTGAGAGCGATAGGCCGCTAAGTCGCCATCATACACGCGGAGCTGCAAGGTTGTCGCGTGGGTGCTTGCTCCAAACACCTACATTATGGACACACCTGTTGTGCCACGTGGCACGTAGCCATGCATTGGAATTGCCATACTCCTGATGTGTAGTTGTGTCCCTATATATAACTCAAATTGAAACAAAGGAATCCACATTGACATTAATTATCAATCAACTGTACAAATTTGACACATTTTATTAATAATTAAGAAAACTTGAACAATATCAATTAGTTATGATGAGCCCAAACCTAGTAACGGGTCCGTTCGGGCACACAGATAAAAGACACCTAAGGCCAAGTCGTGGCCCAGAAAGAGCCCAGCTGTCGGACACTTGAGGTTTTCCCATAAGCGATCTGGATTTTACGTCAGTCAATGGCTAAGATCATCCTTAAGGCGGGTCGTCAATCAAGCGACAACACATGGCGACCCAGCCCAGATCTCGAGGTACTATAAATAGAGACCTGGCCCCATCATTGAGGGGACCTGGCCTAACACACAGACAACACGCCTAAGCATAATCGCCTATTGGCACATGCTTAAGGCTCACTATATACACACTTAGGGGTAAGCCCCAATACTTTTCTGTTTCTCACTCAAACGCTTATCCCCTCTGACAGGGCCGGCAACCCTGTTTCCGGCACAGGGCTCCAAAATTTCGGGAGCCTCAGAATTTTGGGTGAAAAATATAAGATAAATAATTATTAGTAAGTAAATCTGAAACTGAAATCTAATCACTATTCAGTATGTGGTGTAGTGGTTAGAAGGTGAGAAAAGACTTCTTTATTGTTGTTAGGTCACAAGTACAATTCATTTGAGGTGGGACAATAGAGAAGAAGAAGCAACACTAATAATTATGTGAGAGAAATGATCGATCGACGACAAAACTGCCCGCATAAAAAAGACCAATAAAACAGTTGAGAAGAGGTCAATTCATGTTAAACCCTCCAAAAAGGTTTTCAATTATCGATTCACGAGCTAAACTACTCCATGAATCTATCCATTGCCATTATCATTCACTCCTAGTAACAACAAAATATTTAAATTATTTTTTCTTAAAAATCTTGATTTCTTTCAACGAGACTCCATGAAGTGAGAGTCGTCATTTTGTGCATAAACTCCAAACTTGAAATAAAATTTGTTGTGGCCGTGGCCAGGAGCTTGATATATATGATGGTCGTCGAAGTAAACCTTCACTTTACCAGCGTCGGCGTCGTGAATCACATTCACCTTAAACCACTTGTCGTAAATGTTGGAACGAATGTGAGAGCGATAGGCCGCTAAGTCGTCATCATACACGCGGAGCTGCAAGGTTGTCGCGTTGGTGCTTGCTCCAAACACCTACATTATGGACACACCTGTTGTGCCACGTGGCACGTAGCCATGCCATTGGAATTGCCATACTACTGATGTGTAGTTGTGTCCCTATATATAACTCAAATTGAAACAAAGGAATCCACATTGACATTAATTATCAATCAACTGTACAAATTTGACAAAGGAATCCACATTGACATTAATTATCAATCAACTGTACAAATTTGACACATTTTATTAATAATTAAGAAAACTTGAACAATATCAATTAGTTATGATGAGCCCAAACCTAGTAACGGGTCCGTTCGGGCACACAGATAAAAGACACCTAAGGCCAAGTTGTGGCCCAGAGAGAGCCCAGCTGTCGGACACTTGAGGTTTTCCCATAAGCGGTCTGGATTTTACGTCAGTCAATGGCTAAGATCATCCTTAAGGCGGGTCGTCAATCAAGCACAACACATGGCGACCCAGCCCAGATCTCGAGGTACTATAAATAGAGACCTGGCCCCATCATTGAGGGGACCTGGCCTAACACACAGACAACACGCCTAAGCATAATCGCCTATTGGCACATGCTTAAGGCTCACTATATACACACTTAGGGGTAAGCCCCAATACTTTTCTATTTCTCACTCAAACGCTTATCCCCTCTGACAGGGCCGGCACACCCTGTTTCCGGCACATGGCTCCAAAATTCCGGGAGCCTCAGAATTTTGGGTGAAAAATATAAGATAAATAATTATTAGTAAGTAAATCTGAAACTGAAATCTAATCACTATTCAGTATGTGGTGTTGTGGTTAGAAGGTGAGAAAAGACTTCTTTATTGTTGTTAGGTCACAAGTACAATTCATTTGAGGTGGGACAATAGAGAAGAAGAAACAACACTAATAATTATGTGAGAGAAATGGTCGATCGACGACAAAACTTCCCGCATAAAAAAGACCAATAAAACAGTTGAGAAGAGGTCAATTCATGTTAAACCCTCCAAAAAGGTTTTCAATTATCGATTCACGAGCTAAACTACTCCATGAATCTATCCATTGCCATTATCATTCACTCCTAGTAACAACAAAATATTTAAATTATTTTTTCTTAAAAATTTTGATTTCTTTCCAACGAGACTCCATGAAGTGAGAGTCGTCATTTTGTGC
The DNA here is from genome assembly GCA_034768395.1 of Linum lewisii. Lineage (NCBI taxonomy): Eukaryota > Viridiplantae > Streptophyta > Magnoliopsida > Malpighiales > Linaceae > Linum > Linum lewisii. The sequence goes on along the minus strand of CM068296.1, from coordinate 16,434,635 downwards.
ATAAACTCCAAACTTGAAATAAAATTTGTGTGGCCGTGGCCAGGAGCTTGATATATAAGATGGTCGTCGAAGTAAACCTTCACTTTACCAGCGTCGGCGTCGTGAATCACATTCACCTTAAACCACTTGTCGTAAATGTTGGAACGAATGTGAGAGCGATAGGCCGCTAAGTCGCCATCATACACGCGGAGCTGCAAGGTTGTCGCGTGGGTGCTTGCTCCAAACACCTGCATTATGGACACACCTGTTGTGCCACGTGGCACGTAGCCATGCCTTGGAATTGCCATACTCCTGATGTGTAGTGTGTCCCTATATATAACTCAAATTGAAACAAAGGAATCCACATTGACATTAATTATCAATCAACTGTATCAAATTTGACACATTTTATTAATAATTAAGAAAACTTGAACAATATCAATTAGTTATGATGAGCCCAAACCTAGTAAGGGCCCGTTCGGGCACACAAATAAAAGACACCTAAGGCCAAGTCGTGGCCCAGAAAGAGGGCCCAGCTGTCGGACACTTGAGGTTTTCCCATAAGCGATCTGGATTTTACGTCAGTCAATGGCTAAGATCATCCTTAAGGCGGGTCGTCAATCAAGCGACAACACATGGCGACCCAGCCCAGATCTCGAGGTACTATAAATAGAGACCTGGCCCCATCATTGAGGGGACCTGGCCTAACACACAGACAACACGCCTAAGCATAATCGCCTATTGGCACATGCTTAAGGCTCACTATATACACACTTAGGGTAAGCCCCAATACTTTTCTGTGTCTCACTCAAATGCTTATCCCCTCTGACAGGGCCGGCACACCCTGTTTCCGGCACAGGGCTCCAAAATTCCGGAAGCCTCAGAATTTTGGGTGAAAAATATAAGATCAATAATTATTAGTAAGTAAATCTGAAACTGAAATCTAATCACTATTCAGTATGTGGTGTAGTGGTTAGAAGGTGAGAAAAGACTTCTTTATTGTTGTTAGGTCACAAGTACAATTCATTTTAAATATTGTTTTTATTAATTATTTGTCTCATTTATCTCCTGGGCATTGACCCTTCTTTTTTACTAAAGTAATTCATCTCATTCATCTAGATGTGTTTTTATTAGTTATTATTCTCATTTACTCCTGCCCTTTATTTTGTGAAATAAGTGGAATCTTATTTTATTTAATTTTTTTAGAATTATTGTTAAGACTTCTATAAAAATATATTTGTAATCATTTGGATATTAAATTTCTAATCGTTAGAATTTAAAATTCTAAATTAATTATAGCCTTTACATAAATATCCCCAGTTATAATTTCGGAGAAAATAAATTTGAGAATAAATAGATAAATTATTATAGTTATAGAGTGTTATCTTTGATAATAATATATGAATACTCATATATCCTTAACCAACATGGTATATTTTATAAAATATAATAATATTATTCAAATATAAAATGTGAATTATTATTTGCTATCTTAAAAATTATTTTGTCAAAATGTGTAATAACAGGTCACATCTCGATTATATCACAGTGCCTCCAAAAATTCATGGACGGCTCGCTTTCTTACACTCATATTCGCCCACTTCCTACTAGCTCTTGTATGCCTTGCGAGTTACACTTGTAGAGCTCCAAGACGCATCTGGTCTCGACAGGCCCTCACACTCAACCCTCCATCCATGTTGAACCTTTATTGTACGATCCAATCCATTTTCGTGGAATAATTTATAATTGAACAAGGAGATATGTATATATAGAGAGAGGGAAACATACTTGTATACGAACTTCAGATCTGGGTTTGGTTGGGCTGCCCTTGGAGAGTGGGTTGTCAGTTGAGTAAACCTTGAGAGTGTGAATTCCATCTTTGTAGCTATAACGTTGATCCTTACTCAAATCATAGGGACACTGTACCTTAATATTTGATTTACTCAGTGGTACCTCAATGAACCCTTTTGTTGGATTATTATTATTAATATTTCTTCCTTGAGCTAAAGCCATCCACGACCACGCCAATAATAATATTATACAACCCATTCAAAAGAAAGAAGATAGATTAGATTTGAACACTACTAGTTGGCAGTTTCATATTCATGAATTTATAGGCAGAAGAAGAGAAGATTGAAGGATTGATTACATGCAGAGGTGTGTACAAGAAAGAAGGCATTGCCGTCCTGACTTTTGATATACCTTGTTTTGTCATAGTTATAGATTATGCAATGTGTCTTATCGGATTAAGTTACCTTACCAGTGTTTTGAGTAGAATGAATTTGTATTTGTATACTCCTCGCATCTACTTGTCTTGTGATCATACAGCTTCTCAATCATTTTATTTTTATTAACAGGAGGGTTGAAAGGAATGGAATCGCAATGAAGAAGAATAGAGAATGGATCCAATGACACACAATCGGTGACCCCTCCTGTTAAACCTCGGGCTCGGCTTGAAATGAGCTTTAACGAGCTCATCGAGCTAGGCTCGTTAAAGCTCATTTCAAGCCGAGCCCGAGGTCTAAATTTTTTTAATGAACCAAGCTCAAATCAGACAAACACCTTATCGAGCTGAGTCAGAGCCTGACTAACTTATATACAGCCCATCGACACTGCCCTGAGAAAAATTTGAAGTCAGAAATCTTCATATATTAGTCAAAAAACGTTTGAAACATTTGACGGCAAATATCTGTTTGACGGTATAGAATAGAGATACGACGCTGAAGACTTCCAAAGAATACACAACGACAAACGAATATCAGCCGTCCAACTTCCGTCAAATATTCCCTCCATTCCGTTTCTCTCCCGGGAAACCTAGAAACTCTTCCTCTCTCTTCCATGTCGAAATCACTCTTAACTCCACCAAAAACCCGCCTCCACGCTTAAGTATTCTTCTTCAGTTTGGATTTCTTACAGATAAATACATGGATTCAGATCAGGGGAAGCTTTTCATCGGTGGGATTTCTTGGGAGACCACGGAGGATAAGCTCACTGAACACTTCGGTAAATATGGAGATGTATTGCAGACTGCTGTAATGCGGGACAAAACCACTGGCAGGCCCAGGGGTTTTGGGTTCGTCGTCTTTGCAGATCCTTCTGTTCTCGATACTGTTCTTCAGGATATGCACACCATTGATGGTAGAACTGTGAGTAAAGACTAAAGATTAAACCCCCCGATAGACTCTACTTCTCATGAATTTTTCGGCTTTCGGTTTAGTAGTGTTTATTCTATTTAGTGTTGCTCATTCAGTTAGTTTGATACGATTGCTGCTCTCTACTGTTTATTTCACTTTCTATTCCTTATGGCTGATAAATCATACGCGTGGGAGGGACCTCTATGATTGATGTTTCTGTTGTTGATCTGGGTAATTGTATGCATCCTGAAGTTGATTTGAAAAACAGTTGTCTTTTGTTCTTTTTCTTTTGGTGGTACATAGTCGTTAATGTAGCGTTGCTTCCACCTGCAACTTCTGTCAATTGTGGGTTTGTAGCTGTATGGAGTGAGGTCCAATTACTCGACAAATTGAATTCCTTTAGTGGAAAGACAATTGATTCTGGTAGTTTAGTTGAGCTAAGAAGACTGTAATTTGTAGTTTACTGTTTCTACCTTCATCATTATTTACTTCTGGTAGTCCCTTCTTGTTCTAAACAAATGGATTTCAATGGTTGAAACATAATAGATATGGAGAAGCTCAGTGTATTGGTCCTTTTTTTTCGATTGCAAATCTTCCATTTAATCGTCTTACTTTCGGCGTTTAGGTTGAGGCAAAAAGGGCATTATCAAGAGAGGAACAGCAAAGCAATCCAAAGCCCGTGAATTCTAATTCTTCTAGGAGTTCTGGTGGTGGCGGTGCTAGCAGCGGTGTTAGGACTAAGAAGATTTTTGTGGGTGGGTTACCTCCCACGGTGACGGAAGATAGCTTCCGCCAATATTTTGAAGCTTATGGCCTAGTTACTGATGTAGTAATAATGTATGATCAAACCACACAGCGTCCCCGTGGATTTGGATTTGTTTCTTTTGATTCTGAGGATTCAGTTGATAGTGTGTTGCACAAAACTTTTCATGATTTGAATGGCAAGCAAGTAGAAGTGAAGCGGGCTCTTCCTAAAGACGCTAACCCTGGTGGAGGCAATCGCTCCATGGGTGGTGGTGGCGGTTATCAAAGCTATTGTACTTCTGGTGGTAATTCAAGCTCATATGATGGTAGAATGGATTCAAATAGGTACATGCAGCCCCAGAGTGCAGGAAGTGGATTTCCTCCTTATGGGGCATCTGGCTACAGTACACCAGGATATGCTTATGGTGCTGGAAGCAATGGTGTTGGGTTTGGTGGTTATGGAGGTTATGGTAGTGCTGGGTATGGAGCAACTGGAGGTGCAGCTTATGGAAACCCCAATGTCCCAAATGCTGGATATAGCAGTGGTCCACCTGGGGCTCCTAGAACTTCATGGAACAATCAGTCTCCTTCTGGTTATGGTTCTATGGGCTATGGAGGTGCTGTGTCTTGGAATGCTGGTTCTGGTGCTGCTACTGGGGGACCAGGTTCTACACAAACGGGGCAAACACAAAGTGGACCTGGTGGTTATAATCAAGGTTATGGCTATGGTAGCTATGTATCAAATGATGGATATGGTGCTGGACGCTCTGGTAGTACTCCTGGAGAAGTACAGGGGAACAGTGGAGGCTATGGTGGAGGTGGTTATGGTGATGCAAATGGGAATGGAGGATATGGTAATGCAGCATGGAGATCCGAGTCTTCACAAGGTTCTGGGAATTACGCAACTCAAGCAAATGGTGCTCACACTAGTCAAGTTGCCTATGGTGGTGGTGGTTACTGAAGTGCTCCAGCCTAACAAGCTTAACAGTAATGGCAGATGAGTCCAGCTGGGTTCCTGATGGAATGCTTTGCTCAAGTTGGACAAAGATTAACTCTGTACGGGTTGGATTGCTTAAATCCCAGTAATTTGCATTGCACTACCTATCTTACTAGTAGTCTGTAATGAACTAAAAAAGTAGTTTGTGGCATTTTTGGATGGCTTTAAAATTTATTTACTGAGTGTAGCATTAAATTGGCTTGCTTAAATCTATCTGTTATTTGCTTTGTATACTCCTTTTCTATCAGTGTTTGATCTACTATCTGCATCTGCATGCAACTTGTTTTCGTCTTTCACTGATAGCAAATGAGCATCCTATTACTGACTTCTGACTGTCAGTATTCTTTCTAGGATCAAACTTGTGAAAAGGTATGAGGTAGTTGGTAGATGGGTTCATAATAGTAGTTGTCGCTTTGAGGATGCCATAATCATTATTCAGCTGTATTTATTATGCTCGAGTTCATGTATGGTATATTTGGAGTTGGGTTTTTTATTTCAGGGCACAAAGCAGATGAAATTTGGTGATCACTTATTGGTTGATATTTTGTGGATTTTCTATGGTGACAATACTTATTAGTGTTGTTCGTGACAATACTATTTGTTATCATTTTTTTTATTTATTTTAGGTATCAATTTATTTATATGAATAACAAAAAAAATAATTTTATACACTCAATTTTTCATAGAGAAAATAGCATTTTGCTTCCTCTACTTTGCCAAATTAACAGATAGTCCCTATATTATAGATCACTCTTCTTTTTTTTTTTATGAATAAGGAGGTTTTATATCATCAAAAGCAAGGAATAGTTGTACAAGAATTCACAACTAACTACTCAAAACATTTTAAGCCTCTAAATAATTGAACCTATACTACTCTCAAACTTATGCCTATGAGCAAAGGTAATAATCTGTTGCTTAATCTCCTTTACAAGGTCTACTGAAGGAATCTCTCCCCCTTTGTAAATCCTTTTACAACGTTCAATCCAAATTCTGCATATAGCAACTCTCCACATCAGTCGTTTTGCATTATGAGTTGGACTCTGAAGACTCCATCCAGCCATGCTAGTAATTGACTGGGACAAATTCTGGCCTAAAAGATCTGGGAACAGACTGTCCATGACCTCCCTTGTGTAACCACAGGGTCCAAATAGGTGATCTATGGTTTCTTCTTCCAGCTTGCATAAAACACACGTACCTTCAACATCAGTGTTCCATTTTTTGATTTTATCTGCTGTCATTAGCTTTCTGTTTACTATAAGCCAGGCAACTACTCCTCTTCTTGGAAGATCACTCTTTTTACTCCTCCTACTTTGATCAATTTGCCGTTTGGTCCTTCCGTTCCAACTATCGTCTTCTTAATATTAAATCTGGATACATCCGCACACCAACGAAGAGAGATATTAAGAGTATTGATGAAATATGAAGGACTTAAAAATCACATGTTTTATTCGTCGATTTCATCCTATCTTATTATACATATTTAGTGAATGCTCTGGTGCCCTCACTAAAAGTGGGATACCCGTTACCCCACTGACGTTTGTGTTATCTAAAATGGTAGTTTCATTGAACCAAACTTTTAAATCGATAGGTTCAATCTTAATAAGTCTAAATTAAGATGGGTTGAAATTTTTAGTCATCATAGTATAAGATTACACTCGATGTTCTTCAGGTTTCCTGCTACAACTGCATTTTCTTCCGATATGATAGATAATTATCTATACCAAATTAGTTTTTTGTTCAAATCACTATATCTATCCTTTAATGACATGTAGATTCTTATCCTCGAGAAAACAATATATCATAAGCATGTTATCCATCAAAATATCAGTGGGAGTAACTGGTACCCCACTTTTAGTAGGGGCACCGGAGCGTTACCCATATTTATGTTCTCAATTAAAAAATGCTTAGTAAGCTAATACATGACTATTGAAGCTAACATAGTGTATTGAATGCACACCAATTAACGTTATGAAAATGAAAGTTAAAACGGAAAGACCTAAACGGAAAAATGGTCAAACTAGGAGGGGTAAAAAAAGCAAATTATAGTATAGAAGGCTATTTGTTAAGTTGGCAAAGTAGAGGAGGGCAAAGTGCTATTTTCCCTTTTTCACATAAGGTATCTAATTTGTTAATCTTAAGTATCAATTATCATCTTAGCTACTGATTTGAATTTACATTACCGATTTTATTGTAGTTAAATAACAATAATTAATATTGTTAGGATGACAAAAACATGTTTTTACCATAAAAATTGCAGATATTGTTAACTAATTTGAGAGGAGACATTATTATTATTTTTTTTTTTTTTGGCTACTGCAAAGTGCAAACGCTCAATCTCTGGCACGCATATTTCGTTGTCTGAGTAATCATTTTGCATTTGAAGTAGCAAATTTTATGGTTTTGTGAGGCACACGTGTGATGGTCATGGTATGTTGGCTTAAGGTGGATAGTTGCGAGTTTGGGCTGACGTTGCATTCTGATTGCTTTAGCTACATGGTGGATGGTGGATGGTACTAAAATTTGGTTCTTGGTCTCAATGAGGAATGTTATTAAGAGCAAAGACTATGTCTACAGTATTTTATTATAAGAGGTCACTTTGCAACTCTACAGCTAATCCAAATGGTATTCATTCTTGGCGACATTGGACCGGCCTTCCTAGAAGATATGCAAGGCTTCCTTAACATGGATGAATAATCTCAAGCACAGGGAGTAAACAAACTGGTGCTCAGACCCAACAAGGACGGATTAGGTGGTGAGCTTCTAGGCCAAAAAACCCAAAAGTCTCAATAGAAGATTTAACAAGAGGTATTAATCCCTGATTAAACACCAAAACTGTAACATAATTTCCCATACAAAATTTCATTCTACTCTTCTTTAACATCATATTGAAATCAAAGTTTTCACAATCAAGCCTACAGATGGATAATTTGAGATGGAAAGCGAGACACGACAGTAGCAAAATATGTTGAGTTGAACAACACTTAAACTATAGCATTGGCTGCACTTGCAATCCTAGGCCATAGATCAGCACACTCCTTCCCAATAGGACCAGTGATAGCAGACCCTACAAATGGATAACAACCGTCAGACTTGGTAAATCTTTCGACCAAAACTCAACAAGTCAGAACCATGGATACAGGAGATGGGACTAGTTAATAAACGTTAGAGATGTACCTTTCATTTCTCCTTCGGATTGACAATGACACCAGCATTATCTACAACATGAAAAGAGAAACAAATTCACTTAGGAATACTGCTTGTCGATTCACTTGGAAACTATAATAAACGTTTACACATGTAAAGAAGGATAAATTTCGTTCCCCACACAAGTAACTGTATACCAGTGTCAGTCTGGTGATATGCAAGACCTTGAGAAGCAAATAAAAGATCAATACAGATCACAACCAGCTCATGGTAGAAATGAACAGAACACCACAGTAATGAAATCTAAATGCGAAAAAATGTATGGTCCAAATGGAGCAGCTGAGAAGACAAATATAACCTCTACACCTGTAACGAAAGGACAATCTTTGGTTTTCCAGACGTGTAACTGTATCAACCACTTAATATTTAGGAGGATACCTGACTTAGTCTGGCAATAATATGGAAACCCTAAGACAGACACATGACTTAAGTGATCCTAAAGTGTCCCAACCCTGACAGAGATGATAATAGCGGTTATCACCCGATGAGAGGGGTAGGTTGGTCTACTCGTTATAGCTGGGAATGGGAGGTGCATAGAAATTAAGTAGTATTCTTAACACCACATCACCAGCAATTGAGCTTGTATACACTGGACCTGTTATTGCAGTCATGGAAAGGAACATGAAAACAAAAAAAAACGATTTGAATCATAATATAAAATATGCGATCCTACAATGATCGTAATACCATGTTAATCAAGGTGCTTTTTTTTTTGGTTAAGTTAATCAAGGTGCTCACAATCATTTTCTATGCATCTAACCTAAACCCAAGACAGAGAGCTGTACTAAACAACACGCAAACACAAGAAACTAACAATCAAAAAGAAACAGTGCATCATCCATTGCAGGCATATAGGTAAGAAACAAGTAAAACAATATTGAATTAGAGTAGGGAAGAAGATGGTACCCTCAAAGTACATGAAGACACCATCCTTTCGGCGCCATGGTTTGCGCTGCCTAACGATGACAGCTGGCATGACCTTCTTCCTCAGATCAGGCTTTCCTTTCTTCACTGTGGCCATAACCATATCACCGACGCAAGCAGATGGCAAGCGATTCAAGCGACCTTTGATACCCTTCACCGAGATGATGTACAGGTTCTTAGCACCTGTGTTGTCGGCGCAGTTCACTGTGGCTGCCACTGGCAGACCCAGCGACATCCTGAACTTGTTACCTGCCGATCCTCCGCGACCTGCATACAGATCAAAATCAACATCATGAATTCACAGAAAGCTCATCTAAGTAAACACCATTTGAGAAAATAAGAAAAAACAGACCTCGCTTCGACATTTTCGACTGCGCCCGGAAGAAAACTAACAACGCAGCTAGGGTTTTGGGCACTTAAATAGATAGCGAAGCCATTGTTTTAGTAGTACGCAGAATAGATGGGCCAATAGTTTGGGCTATTGGTGTGGACAGCCGTGCTACTTAATTGGGCTCTTAAGCTATCATTAGCCCATATTAAAATATTCATGGTTGGTATTCTATATATAAAGGGAGAAGGAGAGTTACTATTGAATGAATAGGGTTTGTTTCCCTCCATTAAAGTATTTATTTAAGGCTTGGATCATAGGCTTTGAAGAGTGGTTTTTTGTGGGTCATCTTGTGTTGGGTGGGCTTGTGAGTTGTGAGGATAAGTTTATTGGCTTGTTGCAAGAACGGTCTCGCCCCTCATGTCATTGTTCCACGGATTTTTTTTCTTGTGTGATACGCATTATGTCAATTAGTCAATCAACACTCTTCTATTTCTTTGGTTTTTTTTCGGTTGCCCATTTCACAACCATCGAAGAGTGGTTTTTTGTGGGTCATCTTGTGTTGGGTGGGCTTGTGAGTTGTGAGGGTAAGTTTATTGGCTTGTTGCAAGAACGGTCTCGCCCCTCCTGTCATTGTTCCACGGATTTTTTTTCTTGTGTGATACGCATTATGTCAATTAGTCAATCAACACTCTTCTATTTCTTTGATTTTTTTTCGGTTGCCCATTTCACAACCATTATGTCTTTTAAGAACCTGACTAATTTATTCCACGTTGGCAATCTGAACGAGGTCCACGCTGGCAATCCAGCCTTTTCTTCTTCTCTTTCTTCCTGATGCCTTTCTCCGGCGTCTTCTTCATCCTCTTCCTCCTCCCTTTCTTCATCCTCTTCCTTCTCCCTTTCTACATCCTCTTCCTCCTCCCTTTCGTCCATCCTCTTCCTTCTCCCTTTCTTCATCCTCTTCCTCCTCCCTTTCGTCATCATCTTCCTCCTCCCTTTCTTCTCTTTCCCTCAAGATCCGCCGATTACCCCGATGAAACCCAGCTCCGCCGATGACCCCCATGAAACCCAGCATCGCCGATTACTCCCACAACCCAGCTCCTCCGATTCCCAGCTCCGCCGATTACCCCGATGAAACCCAGCTCCGCCGATTACCCCCACGAAACCCATCTCCGCTGATTACCCCCAAAACCCAGCCGATAGACGATTCCGATTCCGATTCCGAAACCCCCAAACCTTCAATATTCCGATTAGCTCCGGCCGATTACCCCCAAAACCCAACTCATATTTCAACTGACTAAACCTAGATCTGGATTTCCCCACCGCCGCTGCCGTTCTTCTTCATTCCTCCAACGGGAGATCGTAGGGATGAAATAGAAACGAAGGGGGATGAAGCAGAAAAAAAAATAAAAATTTAGTGACCAGTTTACAATAATCAGAAAGTTAAGTGACTAGAAACAAGGGGATGACACAGAAAAAATAAAAAATTTAGTGACCTAAAAAAATATGCAGAAAAATACAAATTTGGTCACTGAAAAATTTGCTATTAACAATTTGATCACTAACTTTGTCACGGTTACAAAGTGAACCGTGACTAATATTGGTCACGGTTACAAAGTGAACCGTGACTAATATTTGTCACGGTTCACTTTGTAACCGTGACTAATCTTAGTCACGGTTCACTTTGTAACCGTGACCAAATTGTTAGTCACGGTTCACTTGCAAACCGTGACAAAAAAAACGTTCGATATAGTCACGGTTTACTGAACCGTGACTAATTTTTTTAGTCACGGTTAAAACGTGACTAATGTGGGGTAAAAACCTGTGACTGATGTTGTGTTTTGTTGTAGTGACTCTTCTATTTCTTTTGGTTCTTTCCGGTTGCCCGTTTCACTACCATCTCAATATTTGACATTACTGTCTCAAAACTACTATTACTTGTCCTCAAAACTTTCCGCTGCATCGCGCGGGGAATTCTAGTAACTATAACTAGAGATCTCAAAACCTAGAAAATCTTGTATGAGAACACTCAATTTGTTCTCACCATGATAATATTAATCTCCACCTTTCATTTTTGTAATCTAATTTAATGGATAAAATTTTATGGGCATCTTTGTAAATTATTATCTTACAAATATTAATTTCCTTAATTTAATTCTTAATTACTGATATTGTGAAATGATAAATCATGGCAAAAAAAAAAGTAGTTATGCTTCATATAAATTACATTTCCTGACAGAATTACAATCGGAAATCCAAATCAACAAAGAAAGATAGACGGCGGCTGGCCAATTCTGGACGACGAAGACCATGTTTTTGTGAGCAAGAAGGATACAAGCGTCGACACTGTTCAGTCAACGTGATTTAACGAAGAAAGAAACTTCGGCCGCGGATCCAAGCAATAACCAATGGCGAAATTTTTCTAATCGGCATCGGCGGTAATATAGTTGATTTGTTGTTTTTTAAATGTTATGTTGGTGACGGTTTATTTGTTAGATTTTTGCACTTTATTGATCCCATGATAGCATTTTCATATGAAATAGATCGGGGAGAACTCATACTCCTCTAATAGCTGAAATGGATTAAAAAGCAGTGTGACTGTGTCAAATGGGATAGAACCATTATGATAGATGATGTTATAGATCAACAGCTTGACGTTTTGTGTGTTTTTTGATTTGGTGCAGGATATGCATTATTGCTAGGAACATATCTCCAATTGATGTTATAACCCATGTTCCAATATTGTGTGAAGAGGCTGAAGTTCCCTACTTTTATGTTAACATCAAAAGAAGTAAGTTGCATCTTTCTTCTTTTTGATGCTTGACTCTGGAATAAAGCCTGATATCTTCCTATTGATCTGCCATTTCAGGATCTTGCATCCGTGGGAAACACAAAGAGGCCTACATGTTGTGTTCTGGTGCAAACTAAACCTTCCAAGGGAGAGATACCCAAGGAGGAACATGAGAAGTAACATTTCAAGGTTTAAACTCGATACATTAATATAGAGCCTGACTTTTACAGCCACTCCGTCTTCAACCAATTCAATATCATCTTCCAACCATAACTTACCCATTTACCAGTTCAAATTTCTAAGAAACAAAGAGTAACTACTATTGATATTTTCTCCATTCAACCACAATGAATCTTGCGGAGAAGTTGTGAAGGAATGCTAGAGAAGTTAGTGAAGGAAGTTCAACTTGGTAAGTTGATTCTCCCTAAAAAGTCACACATTACAATAGATACTATATCGCTTCATAAAGACCCTACAATTTGGGGAGAAGATGCACATCTTTTCAATCCATAAAGGTTCTTTGAAGGAGTTGTGAAAGCGACGAAAAAAATCCATCAGTGTTTCTGCCGGTTGGGATAACTTTCCAACCAATAAGGTATTGTTGTTGTAGCCCCTCAACAATACCACATTTTTAGTTTAGGTAAAGGAATACCACATTGATGGTTTAAGGGAAGGAAGGAATTCATTAAGACTTATAAATAACAAGGCTTGGACATTTAAATGAATAGTCTTGCATAATGTAAAGACTTGGATGGTCCATGGATCATCTAGTCTTAATGAGTTTGTATTAGGTTGAACTCATTTTAAGTAAATTATTATGGGCTTTGAGCCTAACTTGAGCTTGTTAAGGATTTTTAACAACTCCACTAAAGTTGGTTAAGAGTTTATATCGAGCTAAACTCGAATAGAGCTTGAGTGAGCTTGATCTTAAATTTTTTAGGTCAAGCTGAGCTCGAGCTAGCATTTATGGCTCTATTCGTGCTCAAGCCGAGCTTGACAAGCTTATCGAGCTCGAACTGATCTTAGGCTCGTTAGCACTCATTTTGAGCCGAGCCCGAGCTCTAAATTTTTTTAACGAGCCGAGCTCGAGCTCGAATCGAGCCTGAGCAAAGCTCGGCTCATATACAGCCCTAAATATGGGCAAGAGTACTCGTTGCTTCCCACGAACAACACTCAAGTTCCTCTTGCAAAGCATGTTCGAGAATCTGGTTGTCAGTAAGAATGATACACGTCTCCGAAACAGTTGATGCCAGTTGCACTAAGGCAATGATTCCTTGAGCTTAACGCTAATATGTGCTCTACAAAAGAAACTCCTCGCTCGACCATCTCGTACTCGTCCCTCGATGTCATAAAGTATAACATCGTAAGCCCCGATCTGGATGTTAGCCTTGAAGGCTATCACACAAAATTCTCCACGCGATCATTGTTGGGGTTAGAGAGGTAGTAGGATGTTGCATAGGCAAACATTAACCAAAACCTAAGGTAAGTGGCTAATTATGTCGTCAGGCATTCACTTCCCTCATAAGACGGAGCTCCATCTCTGGAATTGCCGGTGTAGCACCCTAAAAAATTACAATGTTACGAGTCTTTCACACCATCCAAAGAGCAACCCCAAAAAGTTCATAGAATCTGAAAAAGAAGAATCTTTAATACCTGTCAACCATTGCCTTACTGTCTGGAAGGTAAGGGCAAAGAGGGTAGGACTTTTTCCCAGAAAGCAATAGACAATTGACAATGGAAGAATAAGTGGCATGCAGTCTCCTCCTCTGTCATACAAACATGGCAAATTGAGTTCGGAGAGCAGTGTCTTCTTGTCAGATTACATTTTGTTACGATGGTATTACGACAAACCCTCCAGATGAATGATTTAACTTTCGGTGGAAGGGACAAATACCAAATCCATTTCCAGATTTTGTCGATTCCCGCTCTTACATCAATTCTGTTCTGGCTAGCTTGATTCCTTAAGAGTCGGTAGCAAGATTTAACAAAAAACTGACCTCTTGAATCATAATGCCATACCCACCTGTCTTCGAACTCTGACAGTTCCAAAGGGATTGCAAGAACTGCTTAACCACCTCTTCCTGGAAAAGCGAGCGTAGTTTCTACCTATCCCAAACTCGTTGAGGCATCAAGATCAAATAAAAAATTATGTACTCTGCATCCGGGTGATGGTACCTAAAACTGAGTTCCTTCAGGAAACCACATATCCTTGAGAAAATTAGAAAGTCTGTTGGTGCGAAAATTAGCGCACACTAGTTTTACTCACTAGATCGCTCTAGCGAGATCGTTATTTCCCAAGGGTCTCTCTTCTCTATTACTCAACGGTTGTGGAACAAGCTATTCGGGGTGTCATTTTGGGTTTGAATTGGATTAAGAATGAAATTAACTAAGGATGCAATTTAAAACAAATGAAACAAGAAAAACAAATTAGGGTTTCAAAGATAGACTAAGGCGGTTGGTCAGACTCGAATCCACGCTAGTTTGGTTTAGATGGATGAAGTTATGCAATTTCAGTTCAACAAACTAGATGACTCGACACTTCCTTTTGTAATCTCTACTCCATGGTCAGACCGTAGAGATTCTATTCTATCAAACCTACAAGCTCCTATGGTCAAGCTAACTTGCAAATTATCAAGAACGAACAAGAACAGTGAAATGCCACACAATCTAGCAAAAAGATTAAGTTCTTCCAATCATATGGTCAAGCTATTGGAGAACCTAACGACCTCCTAAACTCTAGAATGAAATGTGTTCATGGTCAGACCCGCAAATCAAAGATAAACTCAAAAACTAACAATTGATCAAGTTGCCAGGATCAAACCGTTTAAATTAGGGTTTAGGAGAAAACTCATCTAAGTCTGAATAAACATCGATTAACATAAACGGGTTAGAAACCCAAAATCATCCGTACAAAATCCTTACTAACGCTTCATCTAATCTAAACAACCCTAAAGAGTTTAGCCAGACATAGCAGGAGAAGAAATCAGAAAAACAAGAGAAAAGAAAACTGGAGAAGAATGTTAGTCTTAATTCCTTAGAAAACATTTGGTAGATTAGGATGAAGAAGATGATACACATAGCAGAAGCACTAACCTGAAGCCATAGTCGAAGAACGCAAGTGGCGGACGGATCTTCGTAGGATGGGAGATGGATCTCAGATCTTCTTAAGATGGGAGATGGATCTTCCAAGGATGTAGTTCCTCTCTTCTTAGATTCTCTCTAAGGGGTATGAGAAGAAAATGAGATGGTGTACTAATCCTTGGGGACCATAACCCTATATATAGCCAAAGGCTACTTGGTCTTTTATAATTTAGCCCCTCATTAAATTATAAATGACCCAATTGGTATCTACACTTTATCTCCATGACATTTTAGTACCCATGACACATTTACATAATTGGTCACTTAAGTTTTGTGTCTTACCTTAAGATAGCAACTTTATGCATATATGCCCAACTAGGGATTTTTAATCCAACAATCTCCCACTTGGGCAACATATGTATACTTTATTTGTACAACCTTATGAGCTCCAAAATTTGCTATCTCCTTTTGGGTATTACACCAATCTCGTCCATCAAATATACACATACAGAATCAAGGAAGCTTTCATCATATTTTATCAAGACTAAACTCATCAATGATCACAATATATGTATACTTGAATGACATAAATTTATCATGGAAGCGTAGCGTGAAAATTACATGAAATGTAACCAACCATGCCTATTCCAACTGGTCCTACATAAGTGAGGTCTTAACCGAACAAACAAACCAGAGTGAATTGACTTAATACTTTATTTCTGATCAGAATAAACAAAACAAAAACAAAATATTCATAGAGTAATATTACAAACTCCCACTAAACCATGATATCCTCAAACGATATTACACCCATGTGAGCAGTGTGCTCATGAAAGACCTTGGGTTGTAAACCTTTGGTGAGCGGATCCGCTACCATGGAGTTTGTCCCAATGTGTTATATGGATATTTGTCCACTCTGTACTCTATCTTTCACAACCAGGAATTTAATGTCAATGTGTTTTGACTTAGAAGAACTCCTATTGTTGTTGGAATATAAGACCGCCGATTTGTTGTCACAAAATAACTTGAGTGGTCTTTCAACATTTTCTAAAATGCGCAGCCGAGTGACAAAATTTCTCAGCCATATTCCATGATTTGTTGCCTCGTAGCATGCTTTAAATTCTGCTGCCATAGTGGAAGAAGTAACAAGCGTTTGTTTGGTACTTTTCCATGATATAGCTCCTCCAGCTAACAGATATACATATCCTGATGTAGACTTTCTACTATCTTAGCACCCAGCAAAATCAGAATCTGAATACCCAATGACCTCCAAATGATCTGATTTTCTGTAAGTGAGCATGTACTCTTTTGTTCCCTGAAGATACCTCATAACCCTTTTGGCCGCGATCCAGTGATCCATACCAAGATTGCTTAGATATCTTCCTAACATCCCAACAATGTACGCAATATCCGAACGAGTACAAACTTCAGCATACATAAGACTCCCAACAGCTGATGCATAGGGAATCTTTTGCATCTCCTGAATCTGAATATTACTTTTAGTGCATTGTGTGAGACTAAATTTGTCTCCCTTAGCAACAGCGGTATCACCTGGTCTACAGTCTTCCATGCCAAATCTCTTAAGTACTTTATTGATATAGCTCTTTTGTGATAATCCAAGAACACCTCGAGTTCGATCACGATGTATTTGAATTCCTAATACAAAAGAGGCGTCACCAAGATCTTTCATCTCAAAATTTTTAGACAAAAAACTCTTGGTTTCGTGCAACAAGCCTATATCATTAGTGGCAAGCAATATGTCATCGACATATAGAACCAGAAAGATAAATTTACTCCCACTGAACTTATGATACACACAATCATCCATAATATTCATCTCAA
The DNA here is from genome assembly GCA_034768395.1 of Linum lewisii. Lineage (NCBI taxonomy): Eukaryota > Viridiplantae > Streptophyta > Magnoliopsida > Malpighiales > Linaceae > Linum > Linum lewisii. Next base: position 16,417,611 of record CM068296.1, on the reverse strand, counting down.
AACCTAATGAGACAATTACTTGATGGAGTTTGTGGTACCATTGATGAGAAGCTTGTTTGAGTCCATAGATGGATTTTGTCAATTTGCAAACCATATTCTTTGGGTCTCCCGACTCATAGTTTTCTGGTTGCAACATATAAATAGTTTCCTCAATATTTCCATTGAGAAACGCGGTCTTAACATCCAGCTGATGTAACTCAAGATCAAGATGAGCAACAAATGCCATAATAATCCTAAAAGAGTCTTTTGATGAAACCGGAGAGAAAGTCTCTGTAAAGTGAATGTCTTCCTTTTGAGTATAGCCTTTAGCAACAAGACGTGCCTTGTACCTTTCCACATTACCATTTGCATCCTTCTTGGTTTTAAATATCCATTTACAACCAATTGGTTTTGCACCTTCTGGTAATGAGACAAGTTCCCATACTTTATTGTCTTGCATAGACTTATACTCTTTATTCATGGCGTCAATCCACTTTAGAGAGTTAGAACTTTTCATAGCTTGATGAAAGTTGATTGGATCATCTTTCCATCACACCATGATCATCCTGATGTTCTTGGAGAAACACAACATAATCATCTGAAATTGCATTTCTCCGCTCTCTAGCAGATCTTCTTAATGGCACTTGTACTTCTTCGAGTGGTTGAGTTTGTTCTTCAGGAACGATTACCTCATCTTGAATGGGAAGAATTTCGACATTGTCTTGTTGTGGTTCTTGATTCACTTCTTGATGAATAACATCAAAAGTGATAGTAGGATTTGAATTTGATTCCAAATTGGAATCCAAATCCTCCTCAAAAGAAATGTCTCTAACCATATTTCTCCCCCCAAACTCAACATCCTCGAAGAACACCGCAGTTCCTATCTCGAAAATTATTCGAGTAGTGGGATCATAAAACTTATAGCCCCTTGAACGCTCAGAATACCCAATAAAGTAGCTACTAACGATTTTGGAGTCCAGTTTCTTTTCATTTGGCCTATAAGGCTTTGCCTCTGCTGGACATCCCCAAATGTGGAAGTGTTTTAGACTAGGCTTTCGACCTGTCCAAAGTTCATAAGGTGTCTTTGTAGCTGCTTTAGTTGGTACCCTATTCAGAATGTAAGTTGCTGTCTTTAATGCTTCTCCCCAGAGTGATTTAGGTAAGGTAGAGTAAGCAATCATACTCCTTACCATGTCTTTAAGAGTTCAGTTTGTCTTTCAGCAACACCATTCATGCTAAGTGACCCTGACATGGTGTACTGTGGGACAATACCACACTCCTCTAGGAATTTAGCAAATGGTCATGGACGTTGTTCACCTGATCCATCATTTCTGCTGTAGTATTCACCACCACGATCAGATCTAACGGTCTTAATCCTTTTGTTGAGTTGATTCTCAACTTCAGCTTTATAAGCCTTGAACACATCCAAAGACTGAGATTTCTCATTGATGAGATATAGGTACCCAAAACGTGAATAATCGTCAATGAATGATATAAAGTATTGTTGACCATTCCAAGATGGTGTTGGAAATGGACCACAAATATCCGTATGTATCAATTCTAAGACATTTGAAGTTCTGTTGGCACCTAATCTCTTTGTTTTGGTCTGTTTTCCCTTGATGCAACTGACACAGATATCAAAATTTGAGAAATCAAGAGAATCAAGAATGCCATTTGACACAAGACGCTCAACTCTACCTTTTGAGATATGACCTAAGTGTTTATGCCATAATGACGCTGAATTTTCTTTATGTAATTTTCGTTTAGTACCACGTGATTCCACATGCAGAGCTTCATGGTAAGATGCAATTATTTCGAGCAAATATAGATTGTCATAAGCATTTAAATAACCAGTTCCCACAACGTTTGAATTTAAAGACAAACTTAACTGATTGTTTCCAAAAGAACAACAATAACCAGACTTGTCCAACAAGGAAACAGAAACCAAATTCCGTCGAAAAGACGGCACAACAAAAGTGTCTTTCAAATCCAAATAGAAACCAGTTGCTAACAACAACCTAAAATGCCCAATTGCTTCCACTTCAACTGACTTCCCGTCGCCCACAAAGATGTGTCTTTCACCATCATTTGGCTTTCGGTAGCTCAGGCAACCCTGCATAGAAACACTTATATGAGTAGTAGCACCAGAATCTACCCACCAAGTGTTCCTTGGCACTGAAACTAAATTAAACTCAGAACAGACCAAAGCATGAACCATACATTTCTTTGCACGCCAAGCGTGATAACCAGTACAATTCTTCTTCATATGTCCTAGCTTTAGACAAAAGAAACAACCATCAGGTGGTGGTTGTTGTTGTTTCTTTTGAGCAGGACCCTTAGCAGCTTCATTCTGAACACCTTTCCTTTTAATGCCCTTACCTTTAGAGGCACTTGCTAGGTAAGCATTTTGAGGTTTCTCTTGCTTCAACCTGTCTTCCTCTTGAACACATTGAGAAATGAGCTCATTAAGAGACCATTTCTCCTTTTGATAGTTATAGCTAATTTTGAACTGGCTAAACTGTGGAGGAAGTGAAACCAAAACCATAAGAACGAGCAACTCTTCAGAGAGGTCGACCTTAACATCTTTAAGTTTTGAAACAACATGAGACATCTGCAAAATGTGCTCCCTAACATTTCCTTGACCCTTATATTTCTTTTTTTTTTATGAATGTCGTAATTTCATTTCATCAAAAGTAAGGTACTCAATCCCTAGAAAAGAGAGATTGAGAGAAACGTTAAGAGCTAGAACAAGCAAAAGAAAATAATTACATGGGGAAAAGAAGAGAACAAAACTCTCAAATAAACTAGCTACATCACTCGAGTTCGTACGAATGGCTAAGAGACTCAAAAGCAGCTTCGCTGAAGATAATACCCTTATATTTCATTGACATCAAAGAAGATAAAAGTGATGTCATCTCAACTTTATTGTTTTTAGCAAAACGTTTCTCAATTTCGTCAAGGAATTCCTTAGCCTTAGTAATCTCATCATATTCTGAGCCCCTTAAAGATTCTGGAATGCTATGCTTCATGATCATTAGACACATGCGATTAGAACGATCCCACCTCTCATGATCGCTTTTATCAATAGGGGTGCTTTCCGCAGTGAGTGGTGCAGGTTGTTCTTCCCTTAGTGCAAGGTCTAAATCCATGCAGCCAAACGTTATATGTAAGTGCCTCTTCCAGTCCTTGAAATTGGTCCCATTAAGCATGGGTATTGAATTGACGTTAGAAGATATGTTGGCACCAGATGATGCACTCGCTGAAGATAGAACAAAAATAAACAAACTCACATTAATATGATAAATAATAAATTCAAAATTTGGTCAAACCCCATATCAAGATACCATACACAACATTAACATCAAGTCTTTGGACAATAACGTTAACTGCAAACGGTACTCTTGTTGTAGTGATCAAATATTGACAATAAATTATGTCGAATAATGTGTAATCTTTAGATTAACAAATTATTCACACAGAACCCTTAGAATTATCACATATTTATCACCACATGATATGAATAAAATTCTTATAATTATTGACTTACCTTTGGGTTAGCCAATAAATACTTGAATTAAATTCATATAACCATTTTAATATTCTTGATCAATCAGTATAAACAAAAGAGGTCACTTTGGTGACATTATGTTTAACATAATCAATCTCATATTAAAACATCAACCAAACTGAATTTAAAATTTATTAACCAAAATCATATCTGAACTCGTATATAATTAAATAAAACGAGAGTTTCAATAACACAAAACTGAAACTGATACAGTGGTAAACGGCTTGAACTTGGCAATCTGTGATTCAGGTTCAAGTCCAAGGAACACACTAACATATTTTTGAGTTATTAAACATATGTTTGATTTTGGGAAACAGTAACTGAAGTAAACCCCATTAAAATTGGGACAGTTAAACGTTGAAAACATAAATGAATGACAACAATAACCGCCAAAATTCAAGGGTGTAATGAAAAAATTGTTGCAGTAATTATTAAGCAATTCAGACAACAATAACCACCAAAATTCAAGGGTGTAATGAAAACTAAAAATATGAAACAAAACATACAGAAACTCCAACATTAATGCAAAATCAAATTAACCATTTAACATGCATTAAACAACCAAAACTGAAAGTGAGTAGAAAACCATGAAGGTTTTAGTCTCGGAGGAGTAGAAAATCGCAATGATTTTAGTCTCCAAAAGGGTTGAGTAGAAAGTCTTTAAGACTTTAATCTCAGTAGGAGTAGAGAATCGTAAGATTCTAGTCTCCAACAAATACAAAAGCATGAAAGAAGAAGAAGAACATAAACACATGAACTAAAATTACTTCAAAAACTTATCATAAATCTTCAAGTAATCTAAACCAAAGGTGCTCTGATACCACTTGTTAGTCTTAATTCCTTAGAAAACCTTTGGTAGATTAGGATGAAGAAGATGATACACATAGCGGAAGCACTAACCTGAAGCTATAGTCGGAGAACGCAAGTGGGGGACGGATCTTCGTAGGATGGGAGATGGATCTCGGATCTTCTTAAGATGGGAGATGGATCTTCCAAGGATGTAGTTCCTCTCTTCTTAGATTCTCTCTAATGGGGTATGAGAAGAAAATGAGATGGTGTACTAATCCTTGGGGACCATAACCCTATATATAGCCAAAGGCTACTTGGTCTTTTATAATTTAGCCCCTCATTAAATTATAAATGACCCAATTGGTATCTACACTTTATCTCCATGACATTTTAGTACCCATGACACATTTACATAATTGGTCACTTAAGTTTTGTGTCTTACCTTAAGATAGCAACTTTATGCATATATGCCCAACTAGGGATTTTTAATCCAACAATCTCCCACTTGGGCAACATATGTATACTTTATTTGTACAACCTTATGAGCTCCAAAATTTGCTATCTCCTTTTGGGTATTACACCAATCTCGTCCATCAAATATACACATACAGAATCAAGGAAGCTTTCATCATATTTTATCAAGACTAAACTCATCAATGATCACAATATATGTATACTTGAATGACATAAATTTATCATGGAAGCGTAGCGTGAAAATTACATGAAATGTAACCAACCATGCCTATTCCAACTGGTCCTACATAAGTGAGGTCTTAACCGAACAAACAAACCAGAGTGAATTGACTTAATACTTTATTTCTGATCAGAATAAACAAAACAAAAACAAAATATTCATAGAGTAATATTACAAACTCCCACTAAACCATGATATCCTCAAACGATATTACACCCATGTGAGCAGTGTGCTCATGAAAGACCTTGGGTTGTAAACCTTTGGTGAGCGGATCCGCTACCATGGAGTTTGTCCAATGTGTTATATGGATATTTGTCCACTCTGTACTCTATCTTTCACAACCAGGAATTTAATGTCAATGTGTTTTGACTTAGAAGAACTCCTATTGTTGTTGGAATATAAGACCGCCGATTTGTTGTCACAAAATAACTTGAGTGGTCTTTCAACATTTTCTAAAATGCGCAGCCGAGTGACAAAATTTCTCAGCCATATTCCATGATTTGTTGCCTCGTAGCATGCTTTAAATTCTGCTGCCATAGTGGAAGAAGTAACAAGCGTTTGTTTGGTACTTTTCCATGATATAGCTCCTCCAGCTAACAGATATACATATCCTGATGTAGACTTTCTACTATCTTAGCACCCAGCAAAATCAGAATCTGAATACCCAATGACCTCCAAATGATCTGATTTTCTGTAAGTGAGCATGTACTCTTTTGTTCCCTGAAGATACCTCATAACCCTTTTGGCCGCGATCCAGTGATCCATACCAAGATTGCTTAGATATCTTCCTAACATCCCAACAATGTACGCAATATCCGGACGAGTACAAACTTCAGCATACATAAGACTCCCAACAGCTGATGCATAGGGAATCTTTTGCATCTCCTGAATCTCAATATTACTTTTAGTGCATTGTGTGAGACTAAATTTGTCTCCCTTAGCAACAGCGGTATCACCTGGTCTACAGTCTTCCATGCCAAATCTCTTAAGTACTTTATTGATATAGCTCTTTTGTGATAATCCAAGAACACCTCGAGTTCGATCACGATGTATTTGAATTCCTAATACAAAAGAGGCGTCACCAAGATCTTTCATCTCAAAATTTTTAGACAAAAAACTCTTGGTTTCGTGCAACAAGCCTATATCATTAGTGGCAAGCAATATGTCATCGACATATAGAACCAGAAAGATAAATTTACTCCCACTGAACTTATGATACACACAATCATCCACAATATTCATCTCAAAACCTAATGAGACAATTACTTGATGGAATTTGTGGTACCATTGATGAGAAGCTTGTTTGAGTCCATAGATGGATTTTGTCAATTTGCAAACCATATTCTTTGGGTCTCCCGACTCATAGTTTTCTGGTTGCAACATATAAATAGTTTCCTCAATATTTCCATTGAGAAACGCGGTCTTAACATCCAGCTGATGTAACTCAAGATCAAGATGAGCAACAAATGCCATAATAATCCTAAAAGAGTCTTTTGATGAAACCGGAGAGAAAGTCTCTGTAAAGTGAATGTCTTCCTTTTGAGTATAGCCTTTAGCAACAAGACGTGCCTTGTACCTTTCCACATTACCATTTGCATCCTTCTTGGTTTTAAATATCCATTTACAACCAATTGGTTTTGCACCTTCCGGTAATGAGACAAGTTCCCATACTTTATTGTCTTGCATAGACTTATACTCTTTATTCATGGCGTCAATCCACTTTAGAGAGTTAGAACTTTTCATAGCTTGATGAAAGTTGATTGGATCATCTTTCCATCACACCATGATCATCCTGATGTTCTTGGAGAAACACAACATAATCATCTGAAATTGCATTTCTCCGCTCTCTAGCAGATCTTCTTAATGGCACTTGTACTTCTTCGAGTGGTTGAGGTTGTTCTTCAGGAACGATTACCTCATCTTGAATGGGAAGAATTTCGACATTGTCTTGTTGTGGTTCTTGATTCACTTCTTGATGAATAACATCAAAAGTGATAGTAGGATTTGAATTTGATTCCAAATTGGAATCCAAATCCTCCTCAAAAGAAATGTCTCTAACCATATTTCTCCCCCCAAACTCAACATCCTCGAAGAACACCGCAGTTCCTGTCTCGAAAATTATTCGAGTAGTGGGATCATAAAACTTATAGCCCCTTGAACGCTCAGAATACCCAATAAAGTAGCTACTAACGATTTTGGAGTCCAGTTTCTTTTCATTTGGCCTATAAGGCTTTGCCTCTGCTGGACATCCCCAAATGTGGAAGTGTTTTAGACTAGGCTTTCGACCTGTCCAAAGTTCATAAGGTGTCTTTGTAGCTGCTTTAGTTGGTACCCTATTCAGAATGTAAGTTGCTGTCTTTAATGCTTCTCCCCAGAGTGATTTAGGTAAGGTAGAGTAAGCAATCATACTCCTTACCATGTCTTTAAGAGTTCAGTTTCGTCTTTCAGCAACACCATTCATGCTAAGTGACCCTGACATGGTGTACTGTGGGACAATACCACACTCCTCTAGGAATTTAGCAAATGGTCATGGACGTTGTTCACCTGATCCATCATTTCTGTTGTAGTATTCACCACCACGATCAGATCTAACGGTCTTAATCCTTTTGTTGAGTTGATTCTCAACTTCAGCTTTATAAGCCTTGAACACATCCAAAGACTGAGATTTCTCATTGATGAGATATAGGTACCCAAAACGTGAATAATCGTCAATGAATGATATAAAGTATTGTTGACCATTCCAAGATGGTGTTGGAAATGGACACAAATATCCGTATGTATCAATTCTAAGACATTTGAAGTTCTGTTGGCACCTAATCTCTTTGTTTTGGTCTGTTTTCCCTTGATGCAACTGACACATATATCAAAATTTGAGAAATCAAGAGAATCAAGAATGCCATTTGACACAAGACGCTCAACTCTACCTTTTGAGATATGACCTAAGTGTTTATGCCATAATGACGCTGAATTTTCTTTATGTAATTTTCGTTTAGTACCACGTGATTCCACATGCAGAGCTTCATGGTAAGATGCAATTATTTCGAGCAAATATAGATTGTCATAAGCATTTAAATAACCAGTTCCCACAACGTTTGAATTTAAAGACAAACTTAACTGATTGTTTCCAAAAGAACAACAATAACCAGACTTGTCCAACAAGGAAACAGAAACCAAATTCCGTCGAAAAGACGGCACAACAAAAGTGTCTTTCAAATCCAAATAGAAACCAGTTGCTAACAACAACCTAAAATGCCCAATTGCTTCCACTTCAACTGACTTCCCGTCGCCCACAAAGATGTGTCTTTCACCATCATTTGGCTTTCGGTAGCTCAGGCAACCCTGCATAGAAACACTTATATGAGTAGTAGCATCAGAATCTACCCACCAAGTGTTCCTTGGCACTGAAACTAAATTAAACTCAGAACAGACCAAAGCATGAACCATACATTTCTTTGCACGCCAAGCGTGATAACCAGTACAATTCTTCTTCATATGTCCTAGCTTTAGACAAAAGAAACAACCATCAGGTGGTGGTTGTTGTTGTTTCTTTTGAGCAGGACCCTTAGCAGCTTCATTCTGAACACCTTTCCTTTTAATGCCCTTACCTTTAGAGGCACTTGCTAGGTAAGCATTTTGAGGTTTCTCTTGCTTCAACCTGTCTTCCTCTTGAACACATTGAGAAATGAGCTCATTAAGAGACCATTTCTCCTTTTGATAGTTATAGCTAATTTTGAACTGGCTAAACTGTGGAGGAAGTGAAACCAAAACCATAAGAACGAGCAACTCTTCAGAGAGGTCGACCTTAACATCTTTAAGTTTTGAAACAACATGAGACATCTGCAAAATGTGCTCCCTAACATTTCCTTGACCCTTATATTTCTTTTTTTTTATGAATGTCGTAATTTCATTTCATCAAAAGTAAGGTACTCAATCCCTAGAAAAAGAGAGATTGAGAGAAACGTTAAGAGCTAGAACAAGCAAAAGAAAATAATTACATGGGGAAAAGAAGAGAACAAAACTCTCAAATATAACTAGCTACATCACTCGAGTTCGTACGAATGGCTAAGAGACTCAAAAGCAGCTTCGCTGAAGATAATACCCTTATATTTCATTGACATCAAAGAAGATAAAAGTGATGTCATCTCAACTTTATTGTTTTTAGCAAAACGTTTCTCAATTTCGTCAAGGAATTCCTTAGCCTTAGTAATCTCATCATATTCTGAGCCCCTTAAAGATTCTGGAATGCTATGCTTCATGATCATTAGACACATGCGATTAGAACGATCCCACCTCTCATGATCGCTTTTATCAATAGGGGTGCTTTCCGCAGTGAGTGGTGCAGGTTGTTCTTCCCTTAGTGCAAGGTCTAAATCCATGCAGCCAAACGTTATATGTAAGTGCCTCTTCCAGTCCTTGAAATTGGTCCCATTAAGCATGGGTATTGAATTGACGTTAGAAGATATGTTGGCACCAGATGATGCACTCGCTGAAGATAGAACAAAAATAAACAAACTCACATTAATATGATAAATAATAAATTCAAAATTTGGTCAAACCCCATATCAAGATACCATACACAACATTAACATCAAGTCTTTGGACAATAACGTTAACTGCAAACGGTACTCTTGTTGTAGTGATCAAATATTGACAATAAATTATGTCGAATAATGTGTAATCTTTGATTAACAAATTATTCACACAGAACCCTTAGAATTATCACATATTTATCACCACATGATATGAATAAAATTCTTATAATTATTGACTTACCTTTGGGTTAGCCAATAAATACTTGAATTAAATTCATATAACCATTTTAATATTCTTGATCAATCAGTATAAACAAAAGAGTCACTTTGGTGACATTATGTTTAACATAATCAATCTCATATTAAAACATCAACCAAACTGAATTTAAAATTTATTAACCAAAATCATATCTGAACTCGTATATAATTAAATAAAACGAGAGTTTCAATAACACAAAACTGAAACTGATACAGTGGTAAACGGCTTGAACTTGGCAATCTGTGATTCAGGTTCGAGTCCAAGGAACACACTAACATATTTTTGAGTTATTAAACATATGTTTGATTTTGGGAAACAGTAACTGAAGTAAACCCCATTAAAATTGGACAGTTAAACGTTGAAAACATAAATGAATGACAACAATAACCGCCAAAATTCAAGGGTGTAATGAAAAAATTGTTGCAGTAATTATTAAGCAATTCAGACAACAATAACCACCAAAATTCAAGGGTGTAATGAAAACTAAAAATATGAAACAAAACATACAGAAACTCCAACATTAATGCAAAATCAAATTAACCATTTAACATGCATTAAACAACCAAAACTGAAAGTGAGTAGAAAACCATGAAGGTTTTAGTCTCGGAGGAGTAGAAAATCGCAATGATTTTAGTCTCCAAAAGGGTTGAGTAGAAAGTCTTTAAGACTTTAATCTCAGTAGGAGTAGAGAATCGTAAGATTCTAGTCTCCAACAAATACAAAAGCATGAAAGAAGAAGAAGAACATAAACACATGAACTAAAATTACTTCAAAAACTTATCATAAATCTTCAAGTAATCTAAACCAAAGGTGCTCTGATACCACTTGTTAGTCTTAATTCCTTAGAAAACCTTTGGTAGATTAGGATGAAGAAGATGATACACATAGCGGAAGCACTAACCTGAAGCTATAGTCGGAGAACGCAAGTGGGGGACGGATCTTCGTAGGATGGGAGATGGATCTCGGATCTTCTTAAGATGGGAGATGGATCTTCCAAGGATGTAGTTCCTCTCTTCTTAGATCTCTCTAATGGGGTATGAGAAGAAAATGAGATGGTGTACTAATCCTTGGGGACCATAACCCTATATATAGCCAAAGGCTACTTGGTCTTTTATAATTTAGCCCCTCATTAAATTATAAATGACCCAATTGGTATCTACACTTTATCTCCATGACATTTTAGTACCCATGACACATTTACATAATTGGTCACTTAAGTTTTGTGTCTTACCTTAAGATAGCAACTTTATATATATATGCCCAACTAGGGATTTTTAATCCAACAAAGAAAGCATCTTACTCCGAGAAATCCTAATCCTGACAAATCTAGAAATCTACCGAGCTAATCCTTGCTTCTTCTTGCCTAATCGCGTCTTCAAAGCTCCGTCTTCTCCTCCGAGAGTGTCTGGTTCGTCAGAGCAAAAGCGAAAAATTGAAATGTATGAAGTATATTTCCTCTCTCCTCGAAATTGGGTTAAAACCCCAATTTTCGTCAAAATCTGGAATTAAAGCAAAAAGTGCGGGAAGGGGTCAAAAAGTGCGCTGACGCACTTTTCCCTTCAAAAGGCGCAATTTTCTCCTTTGTCAAAAATCCTGAGGAATGGTAATTGCAAAGTGCGCTTGGCGGTCCTCGAAAAGTGCACCGGCGCACTTTTGGACTCAGAATGCGCACTTTTGATGGCTGCTTCTTGCTCCAAACTTCTTTCGGCAATTCCCAACTCATTCGCACTCCGAATCGTTCCCTGTTTGAATCGATGAGCTCGTAGAGAGGCCCTCCACAATATGGAAATCTGAAATCTCATCAAAATAACTCGAAAACACATCAAATGACCCAAAAGAGGGCCAACGGGGGATAAAACACATTTTACATAAAAACCTTTCAAAATCATAACGATTCGGAGTCAAACAAGGAAAATGTCGTTCAAATGTAGCGAGATGAACGCGATAAATCTAACGTCATCATCTGTTGCCGATGTCTTACGCAAGCCTTTGAGTAAGGATGTCCTTCCATCCATTACACTGACCATAGCCATGAAGGTCGATGGTGTTTTGCTGCTTCCAAAAAATTAGTCTAAGCGAAATATAAACCTTTCAGAACCTTGACCCAAAGGGCCTCCGGGTTAGACACAATCCTCCACGCCAATTTTGCCAGGAACGAGAGGTTAAAATCCCCAACCCCTTTAAATCCCAAACCTCCCTCCGTCATCGACTTTCTTAGCACATCAGCCGCAGCCAAATGCATCGACCTATGATTCCCATCTCTCGACCACCAAAAATTAACAACGATAACATGCATCTTACTAATCAAAGTCTTCGGCAGCTTAAAACACGAAAACATATACGCAGGGATCGCCTGCAGAATTGCTTTCACCATAGTTTCACGACCCGTTTGAGACAGAAGCATGCTCCTCCATGATTGCGCTCTATGTGATAGTCTTTCAAAGATATAACTGAAGGTGTCCTTTTTAGTAGTACCCCACTCAGTTGGAACCCCTAAATACCTTCCCATCAAAGCCTCCACATTCACTCCTAAAATATAAAAAATCTCATTTTGTCTTTCAATTGGAGTATTAGTTGAAAAAAACATGGCTGATTTCTCTTCGTTAACCGCTTGTCCTGACACCCTGCAATAACTCCTTAGGATTGTTCTTAGCCGTTCCACTTCAACAATCGTAGCATTTCCGAAAAGAACTTATCGTTTGCGAAAAGCATGTGATGTAAGATCAGACAACGCCTATTAAGACGTAGCCCTCGAATAAGACCTATATCGTTGACTTTTTACATCATGAAAGATAAGACATTTGAAGTGAGTATGAAGAGAAAATGCGAAAGGGGGTCACTGTGACATCCTAGGCAAATCCCACATTGACAAAGCACGGGGGAGATCCATGGGCTATGTGGAATAGTTCAACCTTAACTGACATGACGCGTTTTGGGGCGTAGTGGCGGGGTTTGATCTTGAGAGGAAGAGTTATGAGTTCGAATCCCACCAACACCTAAAAACAAATCCGTGAGGGTTGGGCCCAAAGCGGACAATATCTTGTCAGAAAAGGTTGGGATGTTACAGTCACCTTGTCGTAAATCTCTTGTGGGGCAAAACCAAGGAGTTGGTTGTCATTAAAAACCACTGAAAATTTTATTGTGGTCACCAGTTCTCTTATCCAGGCAATCCAAGTCTCATTAAACCCCAAAACTCTCATCATCGCGAACATAAAATCCCACAAAACCCTGTCATACGCTTTTAGCATATCAACTTTCAGAATGAATCACAATTGTTACCTTTCTTACGAATTCTCAACTTGTGCAACACTTCATGAACGACAATCACATTGTCTTGGATAACTATGTTACCCGTAAACGCCACTTGTAACTCTGACACCATATTAGGGAGGAGAGGTTTCAACCGATTAGAGAGAATTTTTTTAAATGACTTTAACACGGAAATTTGTCACACTAATCGGACGAAACTGATTGATGACCTACGGGTGAGAAACCCTGGGGATGAGCGAGATCAAAGTATCATTCCATCGGTGGTGGATAGTTATTGTTTGGACAAAAGACATAACTTCCGAGCAAAGAGAGTCTCCAACCAAATCCCAATGTGTTTGAAAATATCTGCCATGGAAGCCGTCGAGGCCCAGTGCCTTCGTTGGGCCCAACTGGAATACCGCCATCTTGATTTCAGCTATCGAGATGGTCTAGTAAGTCTGGAGTTCGTTGGTCCGTTAATCTCCTGAGGATGTCCCTGCAAAAATGAAAAGTCGTTAACCTTTCGTGTTCCGGAGAACAAAGAGTGAAAAAAAGTTGTGACATGATCCTCCAGTTCTGTTGGATCTTCAATCCAAATCCATCCTCTGTTTTAAGTGTAGTAATAGTGTTTCAACGTCGTCTCTCAATCGTTTATTTATGAAAAAGTGGTGTTTCGATCCCCTAATTTGAGCCATTGATTGCTTGTCCTTTGTGCCCAAAAAAATTCCTGAATTTTCCATCTCCTTGTCAGTTCAGCCTCCACCAAGTCTCTTCTCTCTATATCATAGTTACTACCATAGGAAGACTCAATTTATGTTAACATTTGCATTAGCTCCTAAAGTTTTGCTTGATTGTTCCCTATTGTGTTATGCTTCCACTCAGTCAAGTTAGTTGCACACCTATTTAATTTCTCACTTGTGTTCCTCCTTCATCCCACCCTCTTTTCACTTCGGCGAGATAGGTAGCCTCCTCCATCCACCTAATTTCGAACTTGAAGGCTATCTTCCTCCTCGTTCCATTTGTGTCTCCAAACAAAACGATTGGGCTGTGGTCGAATGCCGTAATTGGATAATTAGAAACAAAATCCCTCAAATATTTATCTTGTCACTCGTTATTACCGAAGGCCCGATCTAACTTCTGGCGAACCAAGCCTCCCACCTAATTCATGTTTGACCAAGTGAACTTTACACTTTGACTCCCGATCTCCATCAGACACGAACTGATTAAAGTCTCTCATGGTTGTTGTGCATGGGGGATTGCTGCCTTCCTTTTCATCACGATGTCGTAACGCATTGAAATCATCTATCGATCCCCAAGGCAATCCTCTGTTTTGCGGGCAGTTCAAAATTTGAGTCCAAACTGCTTGTCTATTTTCCCTTCTCGGAGCTCCGTAGACGAATGCCATGTAGCCTCCATCACTTCTAATCCACTGAACGTGAAGTTTTTATTAGCTTGCAACACTTACATATTCACATCCTTTAGCCACCATACCGCCAGGCCTCCCGAAAGTCCCTCCGGTGCACATAGAATCTATTCGGATACTTCATTCTCCTTCTTACCACCTCCATAGTCTCCTCTGTTTGCTTTTGTTTCCATTAAGAAGACTACATCGGGACAGTGCTTACGGATCAAATCCCGTAAGTACAGAACTGTAGGGGACTGACCCATACCCCTATAGTCCTAATTGAGTATCATTCATCCATCGGTGGCAATTGGCTTGCCACCACCTCCTCGTCACCCTCTACCTGCATTATCTCACTTCTTGTGTTCAGCTCACCATCATGTTCCTCGATTCTTAGAGGATATTTTGGGGGTAAACCTTCTTTGTTTCTTCCTCACTCCAGCTGTCCCGGAAGCAAAAATTAGAGTTATGTTCTGTCCATTTCATAACTGAACTCCTCCTTTATTACCGTCGATCCCTTTAATTGTTTTCATGCCCCCACTTCCTGAATCAGATCAACTTTCCTTTTTCCACTCATCTCTTGTCAAGTTAAGGTTTCAGGTTTCCTACAGATAAGGGATGAGTCTAAAGGGTTGGTTGGGCCAGAGTCGAAATTGGGATGTCCTGGTTGGAGCTGAAGAACCGATTCCGTGATATGGTCATCGTTAATGGTCAACAAGTGCTGATAAGTTTGAGGTATTGACATGAACTCAGATTCACCCTGTGTTATGCTCATGGTTCCTCGCAATGCTTTTTATGTTAGCAATATTGTTGGGCTGTTGAAGAAAGGGTGGAATCAGATTTGGTTCGTGAGCTATTGTTTGGGTTATTAATTCGAAGGGGGTTAAATTGGGCCCACTTGAGGGAGTGGGCTTAAGTAGTGCCATTTGGTTTGGGTTCACAATGACGGTGGAGGAATTATGAGGGGATAAAGAAGCGATGTTAGGGTTAAGTAGTGGATGGCTTAGGGATTTCTGTAGTGGGATTGTGTCAGATGTGTTGGGATATGGGTCAATGGTAGAGAAACTTCCGTGTTTGACTAGTGAGAGGGTTTGCTGAGTGGGAAAAGTACCTTGGGATATGGGTCGCCGACCGACTATTGTTTGAGCCTCCGCCGATGTCCCTCTGTTTTCGGCGAGGTTGAGTTTCCTTGTATTCTCCTTTCTTCTTGGGAGTTCGATGCACATGTGGCTGCCGTATCTTGTTGGATTATTCATGAAGAACTCTGGATTACTTGCTCGGATTTCGCAATAAGAAATAAGGAATGTTCTCGTGAACAAATTTCACCTTATCACTCCCTCCTTCTATAGATGGGCATTGCAATCTGGTGGGAAGAGGTTATTGATGAAGATTTCCATCAAGACTATTGTTATGGTGCTCCATTCATTAGATTTATCCATGCTATTGTCGATCTCCACTAAACCCTTGAACATCTTGGCTATATTCCTCAGGTTGTCTATATCTCATAGATTTGGCGTTATGCCCACCATCCGAACCAAGACAGCCGTTGAATCTATTGTTACCTCTTCTGGAGAGCTCACTTCATCCCAGGATCTCAAAACCAGGTGTGACCGCATGACCGTCTAGGGACTCTGGGCCAAGATTCGAATCCTATCTTATTGTTCGAAGAAAGTAAACAGGAACATGTTCTTCTGTTCCAACGGTAATACTCGTAAATGTCCTTGAAGCTTCCACATCCTCTGCGTGTTGTTCTTAATTGCTGCAATAGAACAGTGCTTCTAACTTATAAACCTACCTACCAACGATTTCTTGGAGATAACATTGGTCTTCGATTCTTACCTGGGTAATAAAATAGTGGGTTCCTCACAACTAAGAAGAGTTGTACTGGTAATTAAATCGTGAATGGGATCTTGGGTAGACATGAAAGGATGTTGAGCGTCAAAATTACGAGGGTAAGTAAGAAAAAACAAGAAAGAGAGGAAGAAGAAGAAATGTCGGAGAGGGGGAACATGTACAGGGTGAATCGGAAAAGGGAGAGGGAATGAGAAAGAAAGGAGGAAGAAATTGGAGGGGAAACATGCTTAGGAACAAGTGGGAAGAACTCTGGTCACAATCACGCAAGCAAGGCTAGACGGACAAAAAACCAAAACTAATAGAGATATGCTCAACGATAGAGAGAGACGCTCTACTATAGAGAGATTATAAAAAAGAGGTTGAGTTTTTTTTTTTCTGGCATGATGATATTAGCACTTATCAGAAATTTTGGATGGAGAGTTGACAGATTGACCAAAATGTACAAATGCTATAGGTTAATGACAAGTAGGTTACAAATTAAAGGTTATGACCAGTCTGTTACAAACTCCATACGTTAATGACCAAAATGGATATTAAACCCTAAAATGTGACTCTTAGGTTTGCAAACGAGTCGAATCGAGCCGAACTTCCCCCTGCTCGAATTCGGCTCGTTTAATTTTTTCTGCTGAGCTCGGCTCGGATTCGAATCGAGCTTCGATAATTGGGTTCGAGTTCGGTTCATTTAGAATTTGCTCGATTCGGGCTCGGCTCGAGCTCGATTCGAGCTCGTTCGTTAAAGTCAGTAAACGAACCTTGAAACGAGCTAGAGCTCGAGCTCGATTCGAGTTCGTTCGTTAAAATTCATAAACGAACCTTTAAACGAGCCAACCCGTTTCATGTGCTAATTCGAGCTCGTTTTAAAAAAATAGGCTCTTTTATAGTTCGGCTAGTTTCATGTCCTAATTCTATTTTATATATATATATATTTTATATTTTCAAATTTCCCATAATTAATAATGTATGATCTTATTTATTTATTTTTTAATTCTAATTTATAATTAATAAACTCATAGACTCACAAAAAATTATATTTTAAATATAAAAGTCTAATCTAAATTATAATTAGTGAACACATAAACTTACTAAATTTTTTATTTAAAAAAAAACTTACTATACTTTATAGCGACAATTCATATCAACATAATCTTAAACCCTGAACCCTAAGTTATAATGTCAATTCATATCAATATAACCATAAGTTCATATACACTAAGTCTATAACGTGTTATTATCAAACTCTAATTCACTAAACTGTATAACGTGTTATCGTGAGACCCTAATTCACTAAAATTTATAACACGTCAAACGTTTGATAGATTAACATAGTTATGAACTATGTTAATGGACCCTAAATCAATATTTACATCCTAACAATCAACATTATTAAGTTATAACGTCAATTCATATCCACGTAATCCTAAACCCTAAACCCTAAACCCGAAACCCGAAACCCTAAACCCTAAACCTAGTAAGATGTAATGTCAATTCATATCAACAATTCAACATAATACTAAGTTCATATACACTATGTCTATAACATGTTATTGTCAAACCCTATATCACTATACCATATAACGTATTTTTGTGATATTGTCAATTCATATCAACATAATCCTAAATCCTAAACCCTAAACCATAAGCTTTAAACCCTACACCCTAAACCCTAAAATTAGTAAGATATAATGTCAATTCAGATCTACATAATACTAAGTTCATAACACTAAGTCTATAACGTGTTATTGTCAAACTTTAATTCATTATACTATATAACGTATTATTGTAAAACTCAATTCACTAAACTCTATCATTTGTTATGAACCCTAATTCATTGAACTTTATGATATATTAGCATGCCAAATATGCAATAGATAATTTAAATATATCAACAAACCAAAAGCCCAACTATATATTGATCACGTCTAATTGTCTTGCTCGACAAAAAGTTCTATTCTACACATAATCCAAATTTAGTGGTAAAATTGTGAATCGTTCGATTAACCTTTGTAGTAGTTAAAGGATATTATTACAAATATGTTAATTAGCCTTAATTCTATCAATGCGTTCATGAATCATGAACATATATACGTACAATCTTGTTCACAAACCTATATAAACGAATCACTTCACGAACTCTTATCGAACATGTTCACGAATGTTACTAACGAGCTTGTTCGCGAACTCTTATCGAACATGTTCGTGAATATAATTAACGAGCTTTTTCACGAGCCTATAAATGAACCAGTTCACGAACTGTTACACGAACATGTTCGCGAATATCATTAAACGAACTGTTCGCGAATAATAAACGAGCCTGTTCGCGAACAAGGCTCGTCGAGCTTCCGAACCGAACATGTTCGCGAACAAGCCGAGCCGAACACCACTTGGCTCGGATTCGGCTCGTTTATAAACGAACCTGTTCGCGAACATGTTCGTTTCGAACCGAATCGAGTCACGAGCGCATTTTTTCCGAGCCGAACACCGAGCGAATCCCGAGCAGCTCTGTTCGTTAACAGCCCTAGTGACTCTTAGGTTGCACGTAGGCTTACAGATCGGTTATTATCCGTGTAGACCATGCGGCCTTTTAAAAATGGATTTTAACCAAATAAATCGGCCGGATATCCGAATCATAACCAAAAATTGGCAAGGGGTTAGCGGGACTTTGAAAAAGTGAAAACTGTCAAAGAAGGAAGAATAAGCGCGCTCAAGTTTCCCTCCCTTTTCAAAAGGAAATATTTCCCCCAAAACCCTCTCTCCCTCCATCCACTTTCCAACTTCTTCTTCAAATTCTCCCTCCTTAAGTTTCAAAGGCTATCAATTTTAACTCACATACACCAAGCTCGAGCAACCAGCGAAGCCATTCCCACTTTTCTGCGATGAAGGATTCTTCTACTCCTGGCGGCGCAGCAGTTGCCGACATCGATTTGGTAACATCCTCTTCATTGATTGAAACCCTAGATGAAGCAGAGTTTCTGGAGCTGTCAGATCTACCTGAAGCTGATGGCCCCTCAGTCGGAATTCCTGATTTCATGCCTGCGGAAACCCTAGCCACCCCTGCCGGTTTCGAAACTGAAGATCCCCGAGATGAGGAGGTTGTTACCGGTGGTTCTTATGGTGTTGGACTTGGGCACATAGATTTCAAATATGATTTTACTTCGTCCGGGTCAGAACCATTGGATTGTGAAGTCGTTGTAGACGAAGCATCTAATGCTCAACTTCCAGAAACGACGATGGATGATTTCGTGGACGAAAACCATACTCCTGTTTCTGATACGGAATTAGAAACCGGAGCCAGCGCCCCTGCTTCACCCGAAGGTAAGCCCTGTTACGAAGAACCTGCTTGCGATGAGGATGAGGATAGGGAGCTGTTTACTGGTTATGGTCCTCTTTGCCGCCCTAGAGGTCGCTCAATTGCCTATTCAACATGGAAGACTGATCCATGGGCCTCAAAAGATGATCCAGATGATGCCATAGGCAAGCCTACAAGTTTTTTCCCACTTTGGCGGAAAACTGTTCCCACTGGCATGGTATGCGACTGCTAGTTTTCTGCCCTTTTTTGTAGTTGGATTATCATAATTTTAATATTGATGACATTCTTAATGGAATGTGTATCTGCTCTATCCGGTGTTATATTCTACAACTGATTTGGTTTGTATATTGTTATCTGTATGTGATAATGTTGATTATAAGGTTCATGCCATTTTCAGGGTGCTGGACTCTATAATCTTGGAAACACATGCTTCATTAATGCGATTTTGCAATGCTTTACACACACAGTGCCTCTTGTAAAGGCTTTGCGATCTCATAATCATTCACTGCCTTGTGAGCGTAAGTTTCTTTCTTGTTCCATTTAAATCCCTTACTGAGCTAACTAACTATGCTAGATTGTATTTTTGTCCCTTGGAACTGAAACTGTGGTCTTGGTGTCTGCTGACTGAAATATGTATATCTTTCAGGAGGTATAGATGGGTTTTGTGTACTTGATGCACTTCGAGATCACACAGAACGTTCTTTGGCTTCTTCTGGGAAGACTATTTCACCTCAAAACCTTTTTGACAACTTGAGCTGTATCCTTTTCCCCCTTAATTATGCTTTATAGTTGTGCTTCATTGTTCTCATTGATGACATGTTTTGAACTGTTTAAGATTTGTTCACTTCACAAAAGAACGCAGTTTCAATCGCACTGTCTGAGCTATGTGCTTGTGTGTTTGTGAATACTATATTCTTTTGTGACAATCTTGTGAAGGGTTTTTCTTGAATGTGGTCCTTGACATAAATTAGGCATTTCATCATTTTTCCGAAGATACCAACAGGAAGATGCACATGAATTCTTGCAATGTTTGTTGGATAGGCTTGAGAGATGTTGTTTAGATCCAAATCTACCTGAAGGTTCATCGTCTTCTGATGCAAGTAACATTGTGCAGCAGACTTTTGGAGGTCGTCTTGTGAGCAAAGTAGGGATACATGAATTGTTTTTCTAGTGCATTTACTTTATTATTATCCCATTGAAATTCTTTTCTTGTACTTCTTTTGTCTAAATTATTTTTGTACTCTCTTTGAAAATACAGTTGAAGTGCTGCTCATGTGGCCACTTTTCTGACAAATATGAGCCCTTGATTGACTTGAGTTTGGAAATTGAAGAAGTGGGCAACCTTCATGACGCCCTTGAGTCTTTCACCAAAGTGGAGAGAATAGAAGATTCAGAAACAAAGTTAACTTGCGATGGTTGCAAAGACAAAGTAACCATGGAGAAGCAACTTATGCTGGACAGGACTCCTCTAATTGCTACTTTGCATTTGAAGAGATTCAAGACTGATGGGTACTCTGTTGATAAGATTGGCAAACATGTTGAGTTCCCTCTGGAGTTGGATTTAATGCCCTACTCCAATCATGAGAAGGATATCAACGTAAGACAATCATTCTCATCTAATGGAATTATGTCATGAATTTGTTTGGTATGTTTGTCAATAAGGATTGACCGGCAAACTTGGATTGTTGTGGCAATTTCCAAGATAGCAGGATTTCATGTTAAAGTTATTAACTAACACAAGCACTTGTGTTCTCTATGCAGCAGGTGAATTTGAAGTATCAATTGTACGGAGTTGTAGTGCACAATGGGTTTTTGCCTACCTCTGGGCATTACTTTTGCTATATAAGGTCTTCGCCTGGAAAATGGCACAAGTTGGATGACACAAGGGTGAGTATATTCAATCAATCAGTTCTAGCAAATAAGAAACTTGTTCAATAGATGTGTGTAGGAAATCTCCAAGAGATGCTTCTTGGTGACTGGGTTTAGCTCAACACATTGACGCTATCTATGCCCATGTTTTGTAGGTAACTGAATGTCGAGAAGAATTTGTATTGTCTCAATCTGCATATATTCTACTGTATGCTAGAGATGGTACGCCATGGTTTTCAAGCTTGATGGAATCACAGAAGTTCACTGAAGATTTGGGCACTGCAAGCACGTCACCAAAATCTGTTCTACAAACAGTGGACGGAGATGATGGTTTAGTTGGAGATGCAGATGTTGTAATGGAGCCCCAAACCAATTTCCTTTGCAAATCAGTGGCAGAAGAGATTGAGATTCATGAGCAAAGGGATGAAGATATCGATGAAGGACCGATCTTTTACATTGATGAGGTCCCAGTTGTGAAACCACTGGCTGCTGATGGTGATCAACATGACACAAGCGAGCCTATTGATGTTACGTTAAACAAGGAGAAGTCATGTCCTCAGCTTTCCCCTCCAAGTAGCAACGACCAGACTTGTTTCAAGAGTGATAGAAATGATGAACCGCTTCCCACACGTTCAGGTCCTTCAACTAATTATAATGCTAGGGTGCCAGGTAAGCATACTGTTTTGTTGTTTACAGAAACCATTATATTATTATTCGTTTATGAAAGGGATTCATCTAACTCAAATGTGTATGTGAAATGTTCAGAAACTAAAAATAGAGCAGCTAAAGAGCATCAGATGAATGCAGTAAACACGTTAACAGAGCAGAAAGCAACAAGAAAGGGAGGCAATGATCCTCAGAAGACGGAAGCCATTCGGTACATAAACAAGAAGATGCCATCTGGGAGACGGAACCAGTTACTGTCAGCCTTGGATCCCCATAATGAGAAGGAACGCTTAAGATCTTCAACGTGTAAGAGGTCAAGTTCCCCTGATTCCTGCCGGAGAGTTGTGCGTCGTACTCAACTTACACGATGAACTAATTGTTTTTTTTTTTTTTTTTTAAATTTCCTCTAGGACTTATGTAATGTTTGGTAAAATTTATAAGCTGGCAATAGTAAATAGATTGTAGATGCTTTTAGTTCCAGAAAACAAGATTAGAAAAACAGATCTGATTCCTGATTTGATTCTTGACAGTATTTTGGCCTTGTAAGTTGTAGCTAAGCTTATTCTGGGTTTGGTTTGGGTGTCTTTCCTTCAACCTGTTCCCACGATTAGTATTTATCTCAGTTTAAAATAAACCCAATGTCTTGTTCATCCTGAAACCTCAAATTAGCAGCTCGAAGGCGACAGAGGTAATCAAGTGTATTGGGTTTGATAGTTGGATTCTTGTTGATGCTATTGGTTTTCTCATGAGGGATTTGGACTCTTTGGGATAGTAATCAGCTCGGAGTCGCTGGAATTAGAAGAATGGATCAATCGATCCATTTACAGATTGAGACAGATGGGTGTCCATCAAATACTGTTTTTTGCAGTCTATGCTAAACCTTATCCTGCAGGAAGAGCATTATTATGGCATGACCTCCGTACTTGTGCAACTCAGTTTGATCACCTTGGTGTATTACTGGTAATTTCATTCAATTCTCCCTCCCGACGAAAAGGACGGGGAGCTCCCTTCAATCCATTATTACAGTTCGTCGTGCGTTTCGCTAATCAGACATGTTTTTGTGGTTGTGATTCTTGAAATTCCTTGTGGAATCCCACGCGCGGCGGCCACCCAACACCGATATCGAAGGAGGGTTCGAAGGTGCCCCCTAAATAGGGCTGGAAGTTGGCCCGCCGGGTAGTGGGTACCCGCGAGCCCGGCCCGTTTCTTAATGGGTAGTGGGTACCCATTACCCGAATGGGTTCGGGCTACGGGATGACTTTTGAGACATATGGTACCCACTACTCGAATGAGTAAACCAGTGGGTACCCATTAAGCCCGTTTGGCCTGAACTATTAAATTTATTATTATTATTAAAAAATAAAATCCCTAACTAATAAACTAAAATAATAAATCCATTAAGTTTTTGCTCACATGTCACATTGTAACCGTTACACCACATTTGGGTCCACTGTTGTAAGAACAATTCATTTAGATGCCCAGAACAGAAGCATCTTTGGTTACCTTCTTTCTTTTTTGCATTCATCATTTACTTTTGTTTGGTGTATGGTATCGTGTTGTTCCTCATCCAAGATGGAATTTATTTTATTTATTTGGTGGAAGTAGTGATCTGTTTGTAATTAGTAATTACACGTCAAAGAGAAAATTTGAATGTTTATCTTCTTATTACTTTTCAAACAAAGTGGCTGGTGTGCAGTTTGGTTAGTGCAATTAGCTGGAACTTGGAAGGTGTTTAATTTATTTAATAATGGAATTCATCAAGTAATTAAAATTAAGTAATTAATCAAAGTAATTTTTAATTATATATATTTTTTGATAGTGGGTTTTAGTGGGTACCCCGGCCCGATCCCATTATCATTAATGGGTACCCACTACCCGAACGGGTTCGAGCTACGTGATGAGTTTCAAGGCTAATGGGTACCCACTACCCGTTCCTTAATGGGTATGGGTACCCGAGCCCGTCCCATTAGCCAGCCCCCTAAATAGTGGGTCACCGCGCTAGTCGCCTCGCACGGTAATACCCACCGCCGCGGTGCTTGCGCGCGGCGGACCCAGAGCTATAAATGAGGCAGTTTCTACAACTTTCGAAGGACTTATTTTCTCTCTCCTAAGCACGATTTCGACGAACCCAGAAGTCCTCCTAACTTGAAAAACCACCTCTAGAGACCAGAAACCATCCTCCTTTCATCATCCTTCATCCCAGAGATCACAGAAACTCAAGACAAAGATCGAGATTCAACTGAGCTCAAAGAAATCGACGATTCTTTCTACCCTTTTCTTCATAGGTTATATTCTTCAGTTATCTAGTATGACTTGCAGTAACTAAACCCCCTAGGGTTCAATGAGTGAAACCTGGTGGGAATTGATGATTGATTACACTCTTATACTCTTGGATTGATTTAGTTTAATTTCAAGTTCAGATGTGATTCAGACCCATGTGCTTCATCTCATTTCCTATTCTTGTATTCTTGGCCTAGATGCATGATTAGGTTGCTATTAATTTGATTTGGAATGACTTGACCCATGAGCTTCCATTTCACTGATTATCGTGAGAATGATCTTAGTTTTCATCATTACTCGAAAGAGAGCATGTTAGCTTTTTAG
Organism: Linum lewisii; assembly: GCA_034768395.1. Classification (NCBI taxonomy): domain Eukaryota; kingdom Viridiplantae; phylum Streptophyta; class Magnoliopsida; order Malpighiales; family Linaceae; genus Linum; species Linum lewisii. Next base: position 16,392,839 of record CM068296.1, on the reverse strand, counting down.
GTTGAAAACCCATAAGTATTTCATTGAACACTTCGTGTGCATTCTTGTTAGTTAGTTTAGAGGTGACCCGTACCCAATTGATAGATGGTTTGTACTTGGTCCTAATTTCTTGACCCATGAGCTTTAGGATACGTGTCGGTGTAGTGTTGACAGATCCCGTCTTTGGCTTGCTAGGACTGTTCTATCCAAGGTGTGTGTTTTCATGATTCATGATCTCGAAGGGGAACTTTGCTTGACCCTTGCCTTCCTTCCATTCCATTCCACCCTCTGTGTTTCGTCTTTGTGCGCGCTTGTTGACCTCCCTCTTTTCCATGCTCTTTGAGCCAGTGCTTGTGTGAAGTGTCCTACCCCCCCCCCCCCCCCCCCCCGAGCACTTCTCTCTAGATGAGTAAGCCGAACACTAGGAGACCCGCAGGAAAAGCTAGGTATCTTTGTTGAAGGAGGTTTTTCTCCCGATCAATATGGTATTGATTATTGGAAGTGGTTATTGATATTGGCCAGTCTGTCATGTTTTACTGTTATTAATTTCAATCTTGTTCTATCGGAACTGTGAGAGACAGTCTTACTGACTTACTGGTTATTATACGATTGTGGGGATGTTCACTATGAACTCCATTGTTATTGGCTAACAAGCTTAAGTAGCGGTAGAGTAACTTAATGGTTGAAACTGGGTGAAAGTATAGGTGACCCACCTCTGGATTGCGCAATCCCCTACGCATTAATGGTACTGGTTTGGGGTCTTGATGACTATCTATGTGCGACATACTGGGGTCATTAGACCATACTGGTTATTGGGGTCCTTGTGGACCATATAAAGGTTGCTTGTACTTCCAACCTAACTTTACTGGATGTTTTTGGTATTGGTTATTGGCTCTTGCCTTCGGGTGTTCCAGTCATTGGTATTGGGATCACGAGATAGAATTGTTAGGTTCTAAGTATTAGTTATGGGTTCTTACCCTTGGATTTGAGCTAAGGCTCTCCTCCTATTGTATCTTACTGGTTCTTACTTTCTATTGGTTTAGTGTTCACTCAGTGTTTTGTATTACCCTCCCTGTTATTCTTTCTTGTCTTGGTACTGGGTATGGTGAGCAGTTCGTCTTGCACACGAGAAGACTACGAGGATGAAGAGCTAGACAACGTGTCGAGCACTTACGGGTGCTGTAGCACGAGTTCAAGACGACCCTGATCCACTTTTTGTTTTGACCATGTATTGGTATTTGGGAAATGTAACAGATTCTATATTGATTATTGTTTTATTACTGGTTTGCCCGACTTGTGGGTTGTTCATTGTGACTTATTGTTTAAATATGATTGGTTTACAAGTATCGGTTTATGTAATAAATTTATATTGGTTATTCTTTATGAATTTATGAATGTATATATTGATTGTTGTGTGTGAATGTATTGAATGCGAGTCAGTAACACCCGGTTTAGTATATGCATGAGTTGAACTCTTCTAGGGTGGGGTGTCACACTTTATAAATTTAAAGGCGCTTGACACTAGCCTCTCTTTGATCCAAGATGCATTTTTTATTTGTCTATCATTGTTTCTCATCAACGGTTGGATGATTATTTATGTGCAATTATCGTTTCATTTATATGGGTTAAATTGGTGTTGACCGATAAGGAGCTGGAAGAGCAAGTTGTCGGAATTACTTACCCAAGTATACTTGACCTTTTTGTGATAAAGCTTCTTGCTTTTTGAGACATATAATGTTGGTGTCTTTTGTTTGGTTTTTTTGTAGGGTGACATAGAAGGGTATGTTGAGTTCTTCCTTTCCAAGAGAAATTGAACAAGTCGCTTGCGGTCCAGGAGAAGTCATCTTTGAAGAAATCATTCACACGGGGATTCATGCTCTTTCATGGTGCTTTAAAATGGTTCGTCGTTCAGGTAACAGGTCGCCATGTGGCATGAATGACACCGATTAACTTCTCGAGGGTCATGAAGGTAGACTTGACCTCCTGGGTTGAGACTTGATTTCCTTCCTACACGTGTTTGCTATCTTTATGTCTCCGAGAGTAGCTATCTATGCAAAAAAATAAAACTTATATGCCCTTATATAAAAATGACACTAAAGCCCAAATATTCTTATAACTACAAATAAATATTTGGTGCTTGGAAAAGAAAACAAAAATGTTTTCAATTTTATCTTACAACAATTTTCGAGTAAAATTTTAATTCTTAAAGACTAAGATTAAGATAATGAACCATCTAATCTTTTGAAGAAACTTTTTTACACCCAAAATTTAAAGGATGGAAGTACTCTTTTTGAAAAGTGTTTCACATGATTCTGTTATAAAATTTTGAATCTCGCTCAAATTCACAAGTGACAAGATCAACCAAATTAAAATTTAATCTCTAACAATTCAACCTAAACTGTTCCATCTAGAAAACGCAACCCACACATAAAAGAAAGTCAACCAAACAATTCCAAGTCTCACTATTCTCTACACACAACAAGTAACAATCACCAATCATGCACGATGCCGACCTAACCGACCAGACTTCCTTACACAGAAAATATTAAGTACAATAGGGAACTCTCACACTTTGTGTTTAGGGACGTGTTTATGCTCTCAATCACTTTCTCGACCGAATTCTGTCATAGGTTTGCATTTCGACCACAATCTCCACAACGGTGACAACACGAAAAACTAGTCAAGAGGACTTTGCAAGGGACTGTAATGATCCTATACTACAAGGGCTTATGATGAATGGATGAAGGGATGTATGATGATGAAGGGTATGGTGCTGTGCAGCAATCGACTAACCTCTCTCGAATCAAAATCTATGGATTCCTATCGTCTAACCAGACTCGGGATGGAATAATGTACGGTCGTCCTAGGATACCCTCAAGCAACTTATCACTTTTTTTTTTATTTTACTTAAACTTATTTCTTTCGTTCTTCCTTATGTAGGGAGAAGAACATTTTGAACTTTCTAACTACTACTTTAACTTGTATATTTTTTTTTTGGAATTTTCTGTTTTTCTATTTTTTTTTTTAGTGCTAATTTTTTAAGTTGCTAGAGGGGTTTACATGTCTGGGCATACTAGCTAAGATCACCGGTTTCTGGCTATAGGCAGGTCATCACGGACTGACTTCCGGTCAGCTAATCTCAGGCTACTACCACAGGGGATCAACGGGGTGAACAAAAACATGAGAATAAGCTGTAATGTAATATCGAACCGAAAGAACAGGCCAAGCACAAGGGTTTACACCTATGGGGATTAATGACGGGATGGCTTCTGGCTTAGGTAGCAATTCTAGGTGCCTCTATTCTCTTAGTACTCGTGTTATCGTGTAGTCTCGAATAGGTCTCATGCAAATTCTAACTCATTCAAAGTACGAGAAAACCACTAAAAAAGAAACAAGTTGCAAGTTATGTGCAACGGATCAAAAGCTCACAATTGGCTCTAGTCGGGTTCGAATCATTTTCGTGCAATTCAAGGTGAAGCTATGAGAGTGATTCTAAAAAAAATGTTCTGACCGGATTCATTTAATATCAATTCAAGCATGCTGGTTACAGGTTCTGAATAAAACAGTCTAAGCATCATTGTGAAAGATTGGAAATCAGTTTAGCATTGCAAGTCAAGAACAGAGCAAGTTCCAATCAGGGATAGTACACACATATCACAGCAAAGCAACCCTAAAAAATTAACACCCCACCACACACTTAGTCAGGACATTGTCCTAATGACTACAAAAAATAATGAAGAAAAGAGTATAGGGGTACCGGGAAATAGACCATGAGGGTGCCAGAGAATGCTAGAGTGAGGCACCAATGTACATATCCTGATCAGGTCGGATTGATGGAAAATACGTCACTGTATCCTGAAGAGAGTGGAAAGAGAAAACATTACACGATTAGAGCATTCAGAATACAAGAGAATTACTGACTCGATCAATAGTACAGTTTAACAAAGACTCAACCACAAACTGACTCACAATCCGACACAAATAAAAAGAAAATACAAGTTCAGAAAATAGAAATAACAATGTTCCGAGATCAAATCTGGATCACTAATCCTGCTGGTGATCTCGTCGGGCTCTCTGTTGACGGGGAGCTGGAGGTGGAGGTGGAGGCTGGTGATCGAGTATCTGCTGAAGTAGCTCCATCTGCTGGGTGTGCTGGACCTGATACATGGCATGGTGAGTTGACTGCCCATCCCTTCACTAGATCTCCTGGTTGTGCCAAGTCTGCTGGCGCTGCTGGAACTGGAGGACCTCCTGCTGCCAAGGAAGAGTACCCTTGTAACACCCTTACTTTTTGAAATAAAGGGAATTACCAAAATACCCTTTACAGCAGTGAAAACATAAAAGAGACGAGGGTGCTACGCTTAAATAACATACGTTTCATAAAATGCCCTGGCCAGGGAACTTGAAAATAACTTAAATAAAACTTATAAGACTTGATAAATCTCGTAATCATAAAATGATAACTTGATAACTGAGCCCTAAACACTTGGGCAAAACTTTAGTGAAAACAAGTCTCGAAGTAAACATTAAAACTTTTGTCTCAAGTCCAAGTCTTACATCACTAAAAACACCACTCCACATACCGAATCAGCTCCTCAAGGCTCAAGCTCAAAAGTAACGTCTAACAACCTGGTGGGTGGCTCGGGGTCAGTCTTTCGTGCTCAAATCAATAATGAACTATGAAAGGGATCCCAATAACTTAGGATCAGCTATCATATGACAATAACACAAAGCATTCATCATAGAGCTATCCATAATATAATACACCACCTTACTTGTAACGCAATTCATGAAATAACTTATGGTATCACTCATGGCATTCACATTGCTAATTGCATCAAATATCTCATAAGACTTGTACTCATCATGATACTTGTTCCAGCCTCGTCGTCTGGCCCAATAATGGAAGCCCAAGTTCGTTGGCCTTCGAGCGATGGTGTACCTCGTAAATAGCAGGGGGTAGTTAGTTCAGGGGAAATAAGGCGATAGTTTTAAGGAAGGAGGGCGATTAACGTACCGCGGAGCGTCTGTCCGCTAGGTAAAGTGTTGTCCCCAGGTCCAGTGGAATGTACGGGTATTTATAGTACCTTTGCCTTGGTCGCCAACGCTAGATCCTGGATGTCCATTCGTAGACCCCACAGGATGCTTGACACGTGTCTGTTTCACCTTGGAACCCTAAGAGCCGCCGTGTTGGGCTGTCTATGACACTCGATTTGACGTGATTATCGGCCTCATTTAAGCGACATTTCCTTGCTTGAAACGTGGTTTTAGGGGTAAAATAGCGAATATTCACTCAACTACCCTATTTCCTACCGATTTGGTTACTTTGGCCCTTTTTGGGTCTATTTGATGGTTTTCTAGTGTTTTTGCGTAAGCACAGGTTTTTGCCGTCAAATAAAGTAGCCATGGACGTGTCTAAGGCATAGGAACATCAAGGAACTGAACCGGAATCGATCAAAGGAGCCAATCAAAGTCAAACCGAAAATCTACCCATTCACACTTACACATTCGGCGAAAACAAGCTCACATCTTCGGTGAAAATAACAGTGTAAACCAACTGATGTCAAGAGAAGAACATCTTTGGCGAAAAGAGCCCAGGGTTTTCGGCGAAGATGCAAGGGAAAATCACTGGCGCCAACAGAAGGATGGTTTCGGCGAAATTAATCAACTGCTCGGACCGAAGACATTGAACATCCGGCGGAGCCCTGAACTCAAAGCCAGTTTCGCCAAAACTATCCCTATGGTTTTCGGCGAAAACATCAGTTCAGCCCGGCCCAACTAGGGTTAAGTATTTATACTTAATCCGGCGGCCAAGAAGAAACGGGGGGGACACAACAATAACTCATTATTCATATTTTCACGAATCAGACTTTTGAGAGTCAGCCGACTCTAGGGTCGATAGATAGAGTTTAGAGAGTTCGAAGATCCGTGGAGAGATCGTGACGCCGTCCTTCCACCTCGGAGAACTCGGAGCTTAAAGTTGAAGATCCAGGAGACTGAAGCTTCGCGGGAGTCGTCAGAATTAGGTTTTCAGTTCTTATCTGTTCTTCCTCTGTATGATGATCTTCATTGTTGCCTTTGATTCTCTTGTTTCTGATATGAGTAACTGAACTTGTAGAGCTTAGATTAGATGAACCCTAAGTGACCCAGGGCTTTAAAGCGTCACGGATCGGCGGTGATTAGATTCGAAGTTCAATCAGTTTCTCTTTGCATGTTTGATTCGTTCTTCATTGTTCATGTTTCTTGTCTGGATTGATCCCCTAGATTAGATTCTGGTTAAGCTAAGGATAGAAGCGAACGCTCGCCTTACTTTAGAACATCGAATTGAACAATTAACCTTATAATTGGAGTGTGCCTTTCGTAGGAACCGTTTAGGGTTAATTCACTGCAAGAGTAACTCATTAATCACTAGTAATTGCACCAGTTAATTAAGTCGTTGCGAGAGGCGACCGTACCCGGGCGGCTAGTTAATCTTGGTAGTTAGAACGGATAGAGCGAACGTTCGCCGGTCTTAAACCTAAGGGTAAGGAGTTATGGTGGTGTCTGTGAACTGAATGAACTAGAATCGAAAATCGCTGGTCTGTGACTGTTGTTGCCTTGGTGATCTAAGGGGAATTCGAAATCTAAGCTTGTTTGTCATCTTTCTAGTCAATTAATCAATCTTCAATCTTTCTTCGGTTTAATTTTCATTTCTTCTTATTTTTGCATTCTTAGTATAGAAGTCGTGGAACTCACACCACACACAACTTGTGTTTGAACTTGAATTAAAACTGTCAACTCCTTGGAGTAAGGAAGTAGAGGAAACCCCTGGAATACGATCTGCTATAGCCTTTTATTAGCATTAGTAGTTATTTGGTTGAACGCATCACAACGACACGCTCACCAAATTGGCGCCGTTGCCGGGGACTCTTCTACTTCGTTGAAAGAAGAGTTGGCATTTTTATTCTTCTACCTTTCCATCTTTCATTTTCCATCACACTTGATTTTACACCGGTTGTGTTTGTTTTTGTCTCGTGCAGATCATAGCAGGTACAGAAGCAGATCACTTCCGTTCCATCTTCCTTTACCGCAATGGTTACTCTTAAGAGTGTTGCGGATTACAGTAAGCCGCGCGCATCTAACCTCCGTTCACCCATCACCGTGCTTACTAATGATGATGATCCCGACTATGAGATTCAGATTCCTCTCTTGGAGCTAATCTCTAGGGACGTACAATTCGAGGGAAGACCAGATGATAATCCCTGCACACACATAACCAACTTTTTGGTTGTCTGCGACACCTTCAAGTCTGGGAATCTCAATAAGAATGCATTATATCTCCGAGCTTTCCCGTTTTCTATCAGAGGTGCAGCTAAACAATGGCTTAGCAGCAAACTGCCAGGTCATTACACTGAATGGGAGGCATTAGCTCAAGATTTTGTTGAGAAATACTTTCCTCCTGCAAGAACAACTGCTTATAAAGACCGCATCTCCAGGTTCACTCAGAGAGAGGATGCAAGCATGTATGACACTTGGAACGAATTTCAGTCTCTTCTCTTCGACTGCCCTCACCATGGGTATGAACAGAGACAGCTGGCTGAATTCTTTACTCGAGGTATGTGCAAAGAATCTGCAAACTGGGTCAACACCTTAGCCGGCGGAGATTGCACCGCTCTCACTCCTCAGGATGCTCTTTTGCATTTTGCTGACTGTGCGTCGAAATCTAGAAACTGGGAGAGGCACATAGAAGGAACCAAGAGTCAGAGCCAGAGTCAGATAAATGTTGCAGAGCAGATCAAGGCAGAAGTTCAGAAGCATCTGCAAGCAGCTGGTATCCCTCTCGACTCTCCGTCAGCTACCGTCTTTTCGGTTGACTGTGGATGGTGTGGATCATGTGCTCATAGCGGCGGAAGTTGCCTCAATTTCGGTGCAGCAGAAGTCTTGTCTACTGAGGAGGTAAACTTCATTGATCAAGGTTTTGCCAACAATCAGAAAGGCTATGCCGGTTACAGAAACTACGTGCCAAGGAAGCAAAGCAACCGGTTGGTAGATCCTTATTATAGACCTCCGGGATTCATTGGAGGGCAACACCAGTTTCAGGCGAAGCCGTGCTACAATAGAGATATGGACTATGAGAGGAAGTTTGATCAGATCATGAGCCGACTTGACGACCATGACATTCAGTTAAAAGCCCAAACCGCACTTAATCAAGGAACAAAGGCTCAAACCCAGAGGATAGAAGATGCAGTACTCAATATGGCGAAACTTTTTACTAGCAATCCTCTCCTTAATCCAGAAGCATTTCAAGCAGACTCCGATATAAGGAGTGAACACGCTCAAGCTATTACCACTAGGAGCGGCAAGCAAACAACTGATCCAAAAGCCCCAGAACCTGACATGATACCAGATACTAGTGCTGCCATGGATATGCCAGAAATAGAAGATATCACAGAAGAGGAAGAAGAAGCACCTGCTCCTCCTCCGCCGCCCAAGACAGCCCCTGAACCTGTCTTGGCGCCATATGTACCTAGGATTCCTTTTCCAAAAGCTGCGAGGAGCAAAGCCAAGGATCACGACACTCAGTATAAGAAATGGTACAATGTTCTTAAGACTGCAGAAATCAAGATACCAGTGACAGACGCTGTAGAGATTATACCACCACTTGGGAAGTTCTTTAAAGACCTCGTGAAGAAAGTGAAGAGTGGCGAGGTGTACTCTATCACGCTCACTAATGAATGCGCGTCTATTCTAGGTGCGCCATCTCCCATTCGACAGCCGCCACCACCCCCAGCTAAGTGTCCTGATCCCGGTTCTTTTACATTACCGTGCATTATTAATGGCATTCAAATTGATCGCAGCCTGGTTGATTCTGGTGCTTCTATTAATGTTATGCCTTTCTATCTATATGAAAAGCTGAATCTAGGGCAATTAAAACCGATTACTCTGCATCTCGTTTTAGCCGATAGGTCTGCCAAACGGCCTAGAGGTATAGTAGAAGATGTAACTGTTTGTTGTGGTCCGTTTACTATACTGGCAGATTTTGTTGTTTTAGATACTCGTGAGCTAGACGGAACACTTATCCTAGGTCGACCTTTCTTAGCAACTGCTGGTGTGAATATAAATTGCAAACAAGGCTTATTAACTTTAAGTGTAGGTCAAGAGAGTGTTGCATTCCGCATTAAAGATAGCATGAGATATTCTATTGCTCAAGATGATAAATGCTATGCTGTTGATCCCTTAGAGACGGCCTCGGCCGACTCCGTTACTAATGCTTTATCTAGTGATCCGCTAGAGTTGTGTTTGATTTCAGGGATTGATAATGCGTTAGACGACCCAGAGCAGCGCTTATGGCAAGATGAGCTAGATGAACAAAAGGCAACATTCACACCCTTACATGCGCCTCCACACATCGAACCAGCTTCGAGTCGGATTACTACTTCATATGAGAATCCACCAGAACTTACTCTGAAGGAGCTGCCTGACCACCTGGAATATGCATTTCTGGGGAAGGACCGCCAGCTACCAGTCATCATCAGCTCCAATCTGACTCCTGAGCAGAAAAGCAACTGATTGGGCTTACTCAAGAAGCATGTCCGAGCTATTGCCTGGCAGTTGGCGGACATCAGAGGCATCTCTGAAACCTTCTGCAAACATCGGATAGTTGTTGATGAAGAATTCAAACCAGTCAGACAACCGCAACGCCGACTTAACCCTCAGATGCAGGAAGTCGTAAAGAAAGAAGTACTCAAGCTTCTAGATGCCGGTATTATCTATCCTATCGCCGACAGTCCTTGGGTCAGCCCGACTCAAGTCGTTCCAAAGAAAGGAGGAATCACGTCATCCCTAATCCAAAGGGTGAGACTCATTCCTACCCGACAGTTACGGATGGAGAGTCTGCATCGATTATCGACGATTAAATGATGCCACAAGAAGGATCACTTTCCACTGCCGTTCATTGATCAGATGCTTGAACGACTGGCTGGTCATGAATACTACTTGCTTCTTAGACGGGATGTCCGGTTACTTTCAGATCCCCATTGAGCTTGCTGATCAAGAGAAGACAACCTTCACATGCCCGTTCGGTACGTTTGCTTATCGTCGTATTCCTTTTGGTCTATGTAATGCTCCCGCTACTTTTCAGAGATGCATGCTTGCAATATTTGGGATCTGGTAGAGAATGTGGTAGAGGTGTTCATGGATGACTTCTCTGTCTATGGAGATTCATTTTCAAAGTGTTTGGCTAATCTGGATAAGGTGTTAGCTCGTTGTGAGGAGACTAACCTAGCTCTTAGCTGGGAGAAATGTCACTTCATGGTTACAGAAGGTATTGTTCTTGGCCATAGAATATCTAAGACAGGTATAGAAGTCGATCGTGCCAAGCTTGAGACCATTGCCAGTTTACCACCGCCGACCTCAGTCAAGACAGTTCGAAGCTTCCTCGGTCATGCTGGATTCTACTGGAGATTCATCCAAGACTTCTCCAAGATCGCTCTCCCCATGACCAAGCTACTCGAGAAAGATGTTCCTTTTGTTTTTGATAAAGCTTGTCTCGAAGCCTTTGATACTCTGAAGACTCAACTGACCACCGCACCGATTCTTACAGCACCAGATTGGAATCTCCCATTCGAGATCATGTGCGATGCTAGTGATTTCGCCGTTGGCGCGGTTCTTGGTCAGAGAAAGGAGAAGAAATTTCATCCTATCTACTTTGCGAGCAAGACACTCAATGATGCTCAGAGAAACTACACTACCACGGAGAAGGAACTCCTAGCTATCGTTTTCTCCTTTGATAAATTTAGACAGTATCTGGTTCTCTCACATACCATCGTCTACACAGATCATGCTGCTCTGCGCCATTTATTAGCCAAGCAGGATTCAAAGCCACGTCTCATCCGGTGGATCCTTCTCCTCCAAGAATTCGACATAGAAATTAAAGACAAGAAAGGAGCAGAGAACTTAGCAGCAGATCATCTTTCTCGACTCGAGGAATCACAAACAGGTAAGTCTACTACCCCTATCAATGATTCTTTCCCTGACGAGCTGTTGCGTGTTGAGACATTTGAACAAGTTAACAGCATAGCTATTGAGCCCTGGGCAATTCCTCACGCTCAAGATCTGAGTAATGCCGCCGATTCAGATGAGCCTTGGTATGCAACTCTGGCTAACTATCTCTCACACGGCATTGTACCTCCTGAACTGGATTTCAATGCACGCAAAAAGCTTTTTAAAGAGGCCAAGTCATATTTCTGGGACGAGCCTTTCTTATACCGCATCAGTCTTGACGGGATGATCCAGAGATGTGTCTCTTACACTGAGGCAGCTGACATCATGCGTAAATGCCATGAAGGGCAGTTCGGAGGACACTTCGGAGGCAACCGCACGGCGAGAAAGGTACTCGAAATCAGGTTTCTACTGGCCTTCAATTTTTAGTGATTGCGATGTTTATGCTCGACGTTGTGATGCATGCCAGCGATCAGGTAACATTTCCAACCGTAATGAGATGCCCCAAATTGTTTCTTTAACCGTTGAAATTTTTATGTTTGGGGATTGATTTTATGGGTCCGTTCACACCCTCCAACGGAAACAAGTACATTCTTGTAGCCGTTGATTACGTTTCTAAGTGGGCTGAGGCTGAAGCTTTACCCACTAATGATTCTAGAGTGGTGGGTCGGTTCCTTACTCGTCTTTTCACGCGTTTTGGTTCACCGCGCTTCTCATAAGCGATAGGGGTACCCACTTCCACGGACAATTCGACCGGGTGTGCAAACGCTTTGGTGTCACCCACCGAATGTCCACGGCTTATCATCCTCAAGCGAATGGTCAAGCGGAAGTGACGAATCGTGAGCTCAAGCGGATTCTTGATAGAACAGTTGGCCGGTCTCGCAAGGACTGGTCATCTAAGCTCAATGATGCCTTATGGGCATATCGAACTGCCTACAAGACTCCCATCGGTACCTCACCGTATCAGCTGGTCTATGGCAAGTCATGTCATTTACCAGTTGAGCTTGAGCACAAGGCATTCTGGGCTAACAAAGAGTTGAATATGAGCTATGCAGTAGCAGGTAATAACCGCCATGACCAGATCGCTGAGCTTGAGGAGCACCGTCTCCACGCTTATGAGAGCACAAAGCTATACAAAGAACGCACGAAGAGAATTCATGACTCTCAGTTGAAGACGATCAAGCAGTTCTACCCGGAGAGGAAGTGCTCTTATATAATTCTCGATTAAAGCTCTTTCCGGGTAAGTTGAAATCTCGATGGTCTGGCCCTTATACCGTGGTCGACAGACACCCTTAGGCAGCGTCTACATTAAATTGCACGATCAAGAGCCGTTTGTAGTCAACGGGCATAGGCTTAAGAAGTATCTGCAAGGGTTAGCCGTATCCTCCATAGACGTACACTACCTCGTTTTGGAATCCTGACACGAATCCAGGTATCGTCTGGCTCACGGACGTTAAACAAGAGCGTTTCGTGAGAGGCAACCCACGGCTGGAGTCAGTTATTTCCCGTTTTGAGTCGTTTTATTTTAACACCCCTTTTGAAAAAAAAAATAATAATTAACCGCCGGTTTTTACATGAATTTTCGGCGAAAACATATCCAAATTTTCGCCGAAACCATGTGTTCAATTCCGCCTGATCCTCCTGTCCATACTTTTCGAACCGAAAACACCACATTTTTCGCCGAAACAATTTCTTCCATTTTCACTACAATTTTCGCCGAAAATTCCCATTCATCTTCGCCGAAAATCCTGGTTCAAATCTCCACCTATCATGTCTAACATTTTCGCCGAAACAGCATTTTTTTTCGCCGAAAATTTCGTACTACCACCCTACTATTAATGCTGGCACCCCCTCATATTTTTCGCCCCTTCCAAACCGAAAACTAATACACCACTCCCTTCTCCTCGCCACCGCCCGCCCGAACGTCTACGCTGCACCCCGGACCCACCGATCGACGCCGCCGCCACCCTTTTAAACCGACCGCCGACCTTCCCCCACCCAGCCTGTCCTTGCCCTATTCAAACCCTAGAATCAGAGCTTTTCAGCTCTGATTCGGCCGACCTAGTTTTCACGTTTCTCCCCATTTTCGTGGATTTCCAATCGTTTTCTCGAATCATGTCTTCACGGTTAGTTGTTCAGCCTTTGATTGTGCATCTTTTGGCTTTTTGACTTTCGTTTTCGGCATGGTTGACTTTCAGTTCTCCCTCATTCTTCTTGAATGCTTTGTCGGTATCAATTGGCTAGGTTCTGGTATTGTTTTTGGATTGTTGTCTGTTGTGATCGTGTTAATGACTCGTTCCATTATTCATGCCTGCCGAATGAATTGAAGTTCTTCATGATATATCTTGATTCTGTGATCTCTCGGTTAATTAGTCTACCCCAACTTGTCCCAATAAGTGTGGGGTAAGAGTCTTGTAATCTAATGCTGGTCATCTCTGAGTTGTGTTTTACAGGGCCCCCAAGCGTTTTAAGACTACCAGTGCAGATAGAGCACAACGAATCCTCAGCTCGCCAGAGCAGGACACCACCTCCTCGTCGGCCCGCACCAGCTGCACAGAAATCGACAGCTGTGGCCATCATTCCCGAGGATGCGCCTACCCCTACGACTCCCATTTCCTCTATTCCTACACCTGCCAATGGGGCTGTGCATCCTTTCATCACCGCCCTGGAGCCGCACCAGCTCGAGGTCTTTCTGAAGATCAAAGACATCCCTCCGGCACGGTGGCAGTTCTGTCTCTTGACAGTCTCAAAGCACAATCCGGCTTGGCACTCGACAATTGACACCGCTCTTAATAAAGCCGGATTGCGAGTGCTGACCACTCATGGATCCCCTACCCGCTTGTCGCCCTCCAGGAGTTCTGGAGTTCATTTCGGCGCCTCACCCCGAAGCCCTTTCGTGAGCAGAAATTCGTTTCCTTTCACCTCGGTGGTGTTCTTCATGAGAAGTCCCTTCGCGAGTTCGGCCGCTTGCTGGATCCGCACGTCAATTTCGACTACTGCATTAGCTGGCTTTGAGGACACATACTCCATCACAGTGCCCCTTACCCGGATGTGTGGAAATGGGCATGCTGCGAGGATGAGAGCTCACCTATCGTCCACCCCACGGTCGGTGACATATTTCACCCTGTTCTTAAATTCTTGCATTATGTTTGGGTACAGTCTCTGTGTTTTTGCAGCAAGACGAGCCGCCACCACGTTTCTCTGGAGGAGCTCGTATTGTTCCGTGCTTTAGAGGAAGATGCCAACCTGCACCCCGGCTGGTGGCTTGCACGATTCTTTCACAAGCGCACTACCGCCAAGAAGCTTCCTACTGAGCTTCCAGGAGGCCCCTTCATTTCAATTCTGATCAACAACCTCCAGCTCGGTGATAAATGGGGCCCTGATATCCCTCGCATCCGATTGAACATATAGGCGCTGAACTCGCCTTAGCACGGCGCATCGACCTTTCAAGACTATTGAGCATTGCACTTCGCTCCCTCATCGCACGACCCAGCCAGTTGACCGCCCACCGTCGCGAGCGCAGATCACAGCAGATGATGAATGAACGGCTGGCGCGCATTGAGAAGTGGCAGCTAGACTACTCGGCTGGTTCGTTGCAATGGCAGAAGGACCGAGTGGCACATGAGGAGACTCAGAATGAGCGTTGGTCCACTCTACAGCAATTCATGGCTGACCAATCAGCCAGACACATGGACGAGCTCGCATGGCGACAACAGATGGAGCAGCGGTTCGCCATATCCTCATTCCCACTGCACCTCCACCTCCTCCTGCGGAACAGTGATCAGGTTGCTTCTATCTTTTTCCTTTCTTTTCTTTCTTCTTTTGGGTCTCGACCCAATTTTATTCTGTGTGGATCCGGGACACTTGTCCCGGTGTCCTTTTGATCTTTTTGTTGTTTGTGTTTTGTAGGATTTTGAGTAGCTCTGCTCCGCTCCGGACTCTCCGTGTTCATCCACTACACCGACCATCCCCTTCCAGGTTCTTCGTATATCTCTACTCTAGTTAGTCCTGTGAGGACACAGAACAGTTCAAGTGTGGGGTAGGGTGTTAGATAACCATGCATGATCTTGATTGCCTATATCTTTGTTTTGTGCCTCGTGATTCCTGTCCAGTTCTCTAGCATAGAATTGCTCAATTCTTGACTTTGGATGTTAAATTGACTTCAATTTTGAACAATGACGTCTAGAATGTTCCATTTAGAACCTGTAACCAACGTGTCAGAACTGATATTAAATGAGTCTAGGTCAGAACAGATCATAAATCACCTCTGTAGTTGGAACTGGAATTAATTGAATCAATCAACTTGTTAACAACAAAGCTCGATAACACCATTCTAAGATGATAAATGCTAGCTCTTCCATGTTTTTCACTCCATAGTTGATCACCTGTGATTGTGGTTTGAGATTAGACGGAAATCTAATTCGAAATCTTGTGTAAAAAGTTATAACTAGCTAGGACCAAGTGGCTAAACTGTTGAATCAAGTAATTAAGTTGTGCAATTCAAGTAAAAGTCTTTAAAGTGCTGAAAATAAAGCTAGGCAAGCCCGACAACTAAGTGAAGTGTTCGGGTTGAGCACTAGCAAAGGCACAAATACTGTGAGCTAGGCAGGTCCAACACCTAAGTGAAGTGTTTGGTATCGAGCACTAGTATGCAGTAAATAAATTGAAGGAATAAGTTGAAGCTTGAACGAAATTGTTGTTAAAAAGCGGTCCTAGCTAGAACATGTAACGTACAGATCTAGAAACGGATGAAGTCGAGTCGATAGCCACGTTACTTTTCCTACCTCCGCGTCCACATCATGGCTAGAGCTTAAAGTCTTTTCTCATTAGAATTGGTGTTATCGTAGTCGGTTAATTATGATTAATTGTTTTGCCAAGAAACGAGCTTTATTAAAACCACTACTTGAAGTGTGCAGAAATTAGTGAGATCGAAAACTTGGTTGATTGATGTTCTTGCATGTGTAGGTCACTCTTTCTACGTGGAACAATCTAAACCAAATTGTTAGAATTGAATCTCGGTTTAATCTCGTGTCATTTGTGAATTTGAGTGTGTTCTAGTTCAGTTTGCTTGAGGACAAGCAAAAGCTTAAGTGTGGGGTATTTGATGACACTCAATATGACGTGATTATCGGCCTCATTTAAGCGACATTTCCTTGCTTGAAACGTGGTTTTAGGGGTAAAATAGCGAATATTCACTCAACTACCCTATTTCCTACCGATTTGGTTACTTTGGCCCTTTTTGGGTCTATTTGATGGTTTTCTAGTGTTTTTGCGTAATCACAGGTTTTTGCCGTCAAATAAAGTAGCCATGGACGTGTCTAAGGCATAGGAACATCAAGGAACTGAACCGGAATCGATCAAAGGAGCCAATCAAAGTCAAACCGAAAATCTGCCCATTCACACTTACACATTCGGCGAAAACAAGCTCACATCTTCGGTGAAAATAACAGTGTAAACCAACTGATGTCAAGAGAAGAACATCTTCGGCGAAAAGAGCCAGGGTTTTCGGCGAAGATGCAAGGGAAAATCACTGGCGCCAACAGAAGGATGGTTTCGGCGAAATTAATCAACTGCTCGGACCGAAGACATTGAACAGCCGGCAGAGCCCTGAACTCAAAGCCAGTTTCGCCAAACTATCCCTATGGTTTCGGCGAAAACATCAGCTCAGCCCCGCCCAACTAGGGTTAAGTATTTATACTTAATCCGGCGGCCAAGAAGAAACGGGGGGGGGACATCAAACAATAACTCATTATTCATATTTTCACGAATCAGACTTTTGAGAGTCAGTCGACTCTAGGGTCGATAGATAGAGTTTAGAGAGTTTCGATGATTCGTGGAGAGATCGTGACGCCTTCCTTCCACCTCGGAGAACTCGGAGCTTAAAGTTGAAGATCCAGGAGACTGAAGCTTCCCAGGAGTCGTCAGAATTAGGTTTTTCAGTTCTTATCTGTTCTTCCTCTGTATGATGATCTTCATTGTTGCCTTTGATTCTCTTGTTTCTGATATGAGTACTTGAACTTGTAGAGCTTAGATTAGATGAACCCTAAGTGACCCAGGGCTTTAAAGCGGTCACGGATCGGCGGTGATTAGATTCAAAGTTCAATCAGTTTCTCTTTGCATGTTTGATTCGTTCTTCATTGTTCATGTTTCTTGTCTGGATTGATCCCCTAGATTAGATTCTGGTTAAGCTAAGGATAGAAGCGAACGCTCGCCTTACTTTAGAACATCGAATTGAACAATTAACCTTATAATTGGAGTGTGCCTTTCGTAGGAACCGGTTAGGGTTAATTCACTGCAAGAGTAACTCATTAATCACTAGTAATTGCACCAGTTAATTAAGTCGTTGCGAGAGGCGACCGTACCCGGGCGGCTAGTTAATCTTGGTAGTTAGAACGGATAGAGCGAACGTTCGCCAGTCTTAAACCTAAGGGTAAGGAGTTATGGTGGTGTATAGAAACTCGATTGAATTAGAATTGAAAACCGCTGATCTTGTGATTGCCGTTGCTCTGGTGATCTAAGGGGGATTCGAAATCTAAGTTCGTCTATCTTCCCGTTAGTCAATCTTTTAATCTTTCTGTCTTTTGTTTTCCTTTGCTTAATAGATTAGAAGTCGTGGAACTCACACCACGCACAACGTGTTTTAACCTGAGTAATTTGCCAGCTTCTTCAAAGTAGTCGATTAGAAGAAACCTCGAGTCGAATACGATCTGCTATACGCTTTTTCTTAGCATTAGTAGTTTTTATTTGGCTAAACCCTCAACGACAGGTTCACCACTGTCGCACTGGGCCTTTTTGCTTTGTCTGACTGGGCGTCGCTTAGGCCCA
The DNA here is from genome assembly GCA_034768395.1 of Linum lewisii. Taxonomy (NCBI): domain Eukaryota; kingdom Viridiplantae; phylum Streptophyta; class Magnoliopsida; order Malpighiales; family Linaceae; genus Linum; species Linum lewisii. Next base: position 16,375,055 of record CM068296.1, on the reverse strand, counting down.
GGTCGCCTTGTTGCCGTTGACCCCAGTCTTATGAACCGTGAGCCGCTGCCAAGCCCAGAGTAGCTGAGGAGGGGCCCATCAATTGCCCCCAAGCCCTTAGCCAAGCTTTGCTTGGGTAATGGCTTAATGATTATCTTAAACGTCTTGCTCGTGATCGCCGGAGAAGGGCACATCAATTGCCCCCAAGCCCTTAGCTAAGCTTCGCTTGGGTGAGGGGTAATGGTGGCCGAGTATTCCACCGACGTGTGTTCTTTCTCTCCTGATCGCCTCACTATCTGTCCAAAACGTTTATTTCCTAACTTTGCTAAGCCCTTAGCGATCCATTTTTAGTGGTGCGATACAGATCGCCGTGTTGTTTGCTGCTGACGCCGTATGTGTTATATTTTTCTTTCTCCGGGGTAATGCAGTCATTTCGCGTTTTTAGCTTGCTGAAGAAGCTGGGGAAACTGGGGTGTTTTGGTAATTATCCTAAAGTCATCATTTCCCTAGTCTACTAAACGTCTCCTCAGCCGCGCGTGCCTCCAATCAACTATCGCGACGGTTCGTTTTCCCACTCCTGCCGATGCGTCTCCTCAGCCGCGCGTGCCTCCAATCAGCCGTCGTGACGGTTTCGCTTCCTCCCTCACTCTGCTGCCTTTATAAGTCCCACTCTCCCTCTTCTTCCACTTTTACGCTTTCTCAGCTACTACACTTCCTCGTTTCACCACTCCTTCGTTCCAACTACTTCCTCCTTCCTTCCGATGACCGAAAAACCGATCCTCTCTTTCCCTTATTCCCTTTCAGATGTTTGGAGCCCCCGCCGTCCACCTGGTACGTGATTCCTCTTTTCTTCCTCACTCTTGCTGTAGACCACTCTCCTTGTCGTAGCCTTTCTCCTAATTTTTCTTGCTCGAACCATGAGCCCTGGTGACGATAGTCAGAACCGAAGCCACTCTTACTCTATGGGCACTGATCCTTCTTCCCCTTCTTCGACTACCCATTCGTCCCCTGAGCGACTGTTTTCAAACCCTCCGCTCCTGCCCGAGGCTTCTTCTGCTCAGACTTCCGACATGATGGAAGAGTATCTTGATGACTCTCCCGTTCTTCCTTTCTGGGGCCCTCACCAAGTGGGGTTTGAACAAGCCCACCATGGTGTTGAGAATAACCCGGAGACCAGTAAGGTTACGAGATCCTACACCATTGGCAACTGGCGATCAATGTGGCAGGGGGCCCCTTGCGACGAGCGTATGGTAATTGGACCTGGCGATTTTCCTTCAGGAACTGCCAAGAAAATCGCCCGCGTTCTTCCCTTCGCTTTGCTGCCCCCCACCTAAGGGTTCGCCGTGGCTTCTTGTCTCTCCACTATCGGGAATTGTCCTCCCGGGTGGCATGGTATTTGGACTGAGGCCTTCACCAACATCCTTCGCCTTCCGCCATCCCCATTTATCGCTGAGCTTTTTAGGTGTTTTGGTGCCTCTATTGGGGCTTTTAACGTCGGGTGTTGGGCCACAGCTTCTGCTTTTGAGTGTACCTGTGAGGCCAAAGCCATCGCCCCCACCCTTCAGTTATTTCAGCTGATTCATTATGCCAAAGTTACTCCAAACGACATAAGCTTTGTTCGCCGAGCAGAGTTTTCTCAGAAGGGGGCTTACTCTTCGCCTAAACCTCGCCCCACCTGGTACCACTCCTTTTTCTATTTTTGCCCAAGCGCCTCGGATTGCCAATGGACCGCTCTGCTACCTGCTACTTGGTCTATAGGTGACACGACTCACTTTAATACTGAACTTAACCCTACCCCAGCGGAGGTACTCTTACGGCGTCAAGTTCTTCTTGAGTGCCATCATCTGTCGACCACCACTGGTTTGAGAACCGCCCAAGCGGGATTCGCGGAGGTATTCCTTGAGCTTCTAGGAACATTGGTCCCCTCTTTCCTTTTGTTAGAGGAGTAATCCTTCGCCTTCCTTCAAGCTGGGTCGCTTTACTTGTATAACCGATATGTTAATGTTATATATATATATATATAATATATATATATATATATATATATATATATATATATACTAATACATTAAAGCAGATACCATTTTTTTCAGTTGACACGTCAGCTTTTTGAGGATTTTAGAGCTCCTCCTTCATTTTAGGAATGAGGGTATTTTGGATAAAAATCGGTTCTGACAAACAAAATTTATTGATTCTTTTCTCACGAACAAGAATCGAACTCTCAACCTCATGGTTAAGAGACAAAGTGAACAACCAACAATGCCACACCTAATGATTGGAGTAGTTTACTATTTAATCAAAGAAAAGTTGTAGTGTTTTCAACGTAACAACAAGAAAGCATAACTATAATGCTTTTTTTATTATATCCCAACAATTGATAACAAATTTATAATTTTTTACCAACATATGAATTAAATGATTATATATTAAAAAGTAGAAAAAATTCAACCACATTTCTAAGTAATCTAAATAAAAATTATTTTCCGGTAAACTACTAACACAAAAAATCGGCCAATGGGCCGCTGATAATCTAGTATAATATATTATATATATATATATATTTTTACTCATCACTCGCTTTTCTTTCTTTCAGGATCTGTAAGCCTCTCCGGGTGCCTCCTCAGCACTACTGCGCGAGGACCCGTTGGCGAGACTCGCCCTGAGCTTTCTCGCGCCCCAACTGCTGCCAGCCAACCTCCTGTCGAGAAGGCCAAATTAAAGAGGAAGGCGACCGAGGCCGAAGGCGGCCCTGCTTCATCCAAAAAGAAGAAGGGTCTGAAGTAGGAGGGGCCTTTCTTCTCCAAAAAAGAAGAAGGCCGGGGCTTCTAAGCCGAAGAAGAAGACGGGCGAGTCTTCTAGTCGCCAGCTGCCTTCCCCTCGACTTGTCGTGGAAGTTGAAGACGAGGTGAGTGAACCTCTACTCCGTGGCTCACGCCGCCAATCGCCTAAGGCCGACGATGACCTGTTTATATGGGAGCTCGTCAATCAATCTGCTCAGGGGGATGTGGATCCCATCACGTATGATCACTCCTATCTTTCGTCCGAGCCCATTCTGTCCCCTTCAATTCTGGCTTTTAACAAAGCAGAACCCACCGCCGAGCTCGACCCTCGCCCTACAGAGCCAACGCGTGACTACTCTCGACCGCCAGTGATCAACATCGACCGCCCTCGCCGAGCTTCCTAGACGGAGCGGGCCAATGCTGTATTTGATCGCCTGGCCCCTGCTGGTCGGGAAGGCGAAGGGCACTTCCGGTTACCTTATTTCGCCGTCGTTCATCCAGTGGCGTCCCACATATCACCTCGGATGGCGAGTGATATAACGGAAGAGTTTTCTCACGGTATTTATGAGGGTGTGACCGCGCCTGGGGAAGGTTCGGAGATATCGGATTTGCACTGGGCGACCTCCATTCGACTCCTTCAGGTATCGCTGGTCGCCGCTCTCTGCCCGTTTGCCCTCTTTGTTTTATTATTATCATTTTGTGTGTCACTTTTTGTCTTTTATATTTCTTTTCTGCTATTTAGGCCATTGTTGAGCATGGCGATCTGTCCTTTGCGTGCAAACACATGCAAGAGGAAAATTGGAAGCTGAAGGAGGAAGTGGAGAACCTTCGCTCATTCCGTATGGACCTTACTCGCTATCATAACGAAGAGAAGGTATGCTCTTTCCCCTTGACTCTTCCTGGCCTTATCACTATGCTTCTGTCGCCCGATCTCAGTTTGTTGTGTGTTTTCCTCTTTTGTCTTCTCTTTATTTTCCTAGCACCGAGTGGATGCAGTGACTGTCGCCGCTGACTCTCTGAAGAAGAGCTTGGACGAGGCGACTGAGCGAGTTGCCCAAGTGAGGGTATTCAGGAGGAATTGCAGGCTGCTAGGGAGCGCCTTACCGGTCTTGAAGCTGAGTTGGAGGAGGCCCGGACGAAGGTCGCCATTGTGGAGGAGATTACCGCCGAGAGGGACAGTGCCAAAGAACTACTCAATGATTCTTTGGCGGCTCAATCACTGACAGATCGCGACCTCTTGGCCACCAAAGCTCAGTACGACGAGGCCATGACATACTACACCCATTCTCTTGGCGAAAGCATGCGTGTGGTAATGCGCAGCTGTCGTAATGAGTTTTACCACCTCTTCCCCCACAAAAGCTGACCTGGTCAGAAGATGGTTCAGGCTGTCCTCAGAGGTCTCAATCGCCATAGTCTTGGGGTTCCCGACGCAGTTGACTCTGAAGAGGAGGTTGCCTTCCGGGATGCTGATCGCATGGAGCGCGAGGTGATTGCAGCAGATGCTGAGTATGTGGCAGCTACCCGGCGGAGCCGCGGTTTTCCTGACATGAATCCTGATGGCTCAGAGGTTCAGCCGCCACCCCCCGAATCTCTCCCATCCTCCGACGAAAAAGGCCTCGGCTCTTCCTCTGATCCTTCCAAATCTGGCGGCAAAGACTCTGGTGGCAAGGACAAAGAAACTCCCCTCTGACTTCATGTTATTTTGTTTTGCTGTCTCTTTCTGACAAACATCCTTGTGTCTATCTTTCCATCGCTTGAACACACTCTCTATTTCCATCGCTTACACTATTAATTCTTTAATGGCGCTCTTGGTTTCTGTTTTATAACTTTAATGCATTTATGTTTTGCTTGGCAATTTTTGATGCTCGTAGGCCCTACTTTAACGATTTCAATGCCCTTAGGTCTGTTATGGCGAGTTTTTGATGTCCATAGGTCTTACATAGTGATTTCAATGCCCTTAGGTCTTACATGTCGAGCTTTAATGCCCGTATGTTTTACATAATGATTTCAACGCCCTTAGGTCTTACATGGTGAGTTTTAATGCCCGTAGGTCTTACATAATGATTTTAATGCCCTTAGGTCTTACATGGAGAGTTTTAATGCGCGTAGGTCTTACATAACGATTTCAATGCCCTTAGGTCTTACATGGTGAGTTTTAATGCCCTTAGGTCTTACTTAGCGATTTCAATGCCCTTAGGTTTTACATAGCTAGTTTTAATGCCCTTAGGTCTTACTTAGCGATTTCAATGCCCTTAGGTCTTACATGATAATTTTTAATGCTCGTAGGACTTACATAGCGATTTCAATGCCCTTAGGTCTTACATGACGATTTCAATGCCCTTAGGTCTTACATGATGACTTTTAATGCCCGTAGGACTTACATAGCGATTTCAATGCCCTTAGGTCTTACATGATGATTTGTAATGTGTGAAGCGTTGTTGGAATGGGAAAGGATATTTTGACACTTAATCATTTCATTAAGACTCGCATTGCTTACAGGGCTACACTATTCATAATATCGCCTAAGATGCATTGAGTTCCATGTTTTGGGGATCTTTGTTCCGTCTAACTCCGCCAGCTTGAAGGTATTAGCACCCACTACCGTCGCACTCTATACGGGCCTTCCCAACCAGGATTAAGTTTAGCTGCCCCGACCGCCGGCCTGAAGATTTTTCGCAGTACCAAATCGTTGAGTGTGATGTGATGCGGTCGGAGTTTCAAATTGTATCGCCTAGCCAGCTGTTCTTTCTCCGCGATTTATCGCATCTGTGCCTTTTCCCTCCTTTCTTCAATCATATCCACATTGAGCATTAGTTCCTGTTCATTTACTTCATCTATGTACTCCTGGATTCGGATGGATGGGATTGAAATTTCTATTGGGAGGACCGCCTCGGTTCCATATGTCAATGTATAAGGTGTTTCGCCCGTCGCTGTTTTGTAAGCCGTTCGGTGGGCCCATAGCACGTGGTCAAGCTCTTCGACCCACACACCCTTGCATCCATCCACCCTCTTTTTCAGTCCCTGTAAGAGGAGCTTGTTGGCTGCCTCCGCTTGCCCATTGGCATGTGGATAAGTGACCTAGGAGAATCTCAAATTTATCTTTAGATCGTCACAGAACTCCTTGAAGACCTGTGAGTCGAACTGAGTGCCATGATCGCAGATGATGCTTTCTGGTATTTTCGAATCTAATGACGATATGTTTGAGCGCGAATTTTTGTATTTGCTTAGCGGTGATGCTCGCAATTGCTTCTGCCTCAACCCACTTAGTAAAATAGTTGACTGCCACGATGAGAAATTTCCTTTTTCCCGAGGCCTCAGGAAATGTGCCTAAGCTGTCCATTCCCCACCTTGCAAATGGCCATGGGCTGATGTTTGCCTGAAGAGCCGTCGCTGGTATTTTATGGTAGCTTGCAAACTCTTGGCACTTGTGGTACTTTCTCACTAAATCGCCTGCTTCCTTCCTCATCGTGGGCCAATAGAAGCCTTGATAGATTAAGTTTCTTTCTAGACTTCTTGTCCCCAAGTGAGTACCACACACACCCGAATGCACCTCATCCAGGGCCCAGGCTGCATCTTCTTCCCCCAAACACCTTAGATACGGGCCCATGGCGGATTTTCGGTATAACTCACCTCCTATTATGGTGCATTTTCCTGCTTTTCGTCGCAGTTTGGTCGCTTCTAGAGGGTCGCTTGGCACCGTGTCATTATCCAAGAACTAGATAATGGGCGTTCGCCAGTCGCTTTTCTCAACCCCGTTAATAATTTGGAAGCATTGCTTCGCCCTTGTTTCTTTTTCTACCGTGACCATTCGCCCCTCTTCAAAATCTGTCGCCGTTGCTAACTTTGAAAGTGCATCTGCATGGCAGTTTTCCTCTCTGGCGATTTGTGCTATAGTGACCTTTTTAAATTCGGATATGAGTAACTTTACTTCATCGAAATAAGGGAGAAGCGCCTCCTCTTTTATCTCAAAACTTCCATTAACTTGGTTGACCACTATTGCCGAATTTGAGAAAACTCTGATTTTAATAACTCCCATACTCTTGGCGATTCGCAAACCGGCTTCTAATGCCCCATATTTCGCCGCGTTATTCGTTCTATTAGTTGCGAACAGCAGTGCCACCTCGTGGAGAACTCCTCCGGGCGACTTCAGAACTATTCCAGCGCCGAATCCTCCTTTACTCGAGGCGCCATCTGTAAATAGTGTCCATTCTTCACCCTCCTCGACATCCTCTTGTACCGCACCTTCCACAACAAAGTCTGCTAGGACTTGAGCTTTGATCGCTGTTCTCGGCTGGTATCTTATGTCATATTTGCTTAACTCGATTGCCCATTTAGCCAATCGCCCTGCCACACTCATGGACCTTAGCGCATTTTTAATTGGTAGATTGGTGAGTACATGTATTGTGTGTGCCTGAAAGTATGGCCGCAACTTCCTAGCCGTGCAAACCACAACATATGCCATTTTTTCTATCGCCGGATATCTTGTTTCTGCGTCGATTAAAGTCTTACTCGTGTAAAAAACAGGGTGCTCTTCAAAAGCTTTGTTACATTTTCATTCCAAGCAAACTTTGATGCATTCTTTAAGGTTGCAAAAAATGGAGCACATCGATCGGCGATCCTGGGGATAAATCGGTTGATCGCCGTCAGTCTTCCAGACAAAACTTATACTTCCTTCACGGTCTTTGGAGGTGCCATGGCTGTGATTGCCTGATCTGTGCGGGATTGGCTTCTATTCCATGCCTGGTTATAAGATATCCCAGAAACTTCCCCGATGTCGCTCCGAACACACACTTTAAAGGGTTTAGCCTGAGTGAGTACTCCTGCAATGTGTTGAAAGTTTCTCGCAAGTCACCTAGATGATCGTGGACTTCTTTCTTTTGACTAAGAGATCATCCACATACGCCTCCAAGTTCCGTCCGATTTGCTTAGCGAAAACCGTGACAAACGCTCCGCGGTACGTAACTCGCCTCCCTTCCCATTCCTTAACTGATCGCCTCACTCCCCCTGAACTAACTACCCCCATTATCGCTTACGAGGTACAACTTCCCGGAGGACCAACAGGCTTGGGCTTCCATTATTGGGCCAGGCGACAAGGCTGGAACAATTGGCGCGCGAGATAGGGGACGATCAGGCGACTTCTCTCACAAATCTAAGGCGAATGGCTTCATCTACAGTTCCCACACTGGCTAACGAGAGTGGCGAAGGAGGCGACGAAATAACACCTATCAAACACATCAACCCGAATTCCCGAGCAAATCCGGATCTCACAAGAAATATGGAGCGCGAATTCGAAGACGATCCGAGTCTCGAAGTACTATCCCTACCGGCGATGCCTATGAACTACTGGAGCAGCGATTCCGGTCCCTCGAGCAACAGAACGCTGAGCTTACCCAGATGCTAAAAGTAGTGATCGCTCAGCAAGCTCAACCTCACGGGGCCAATACTCAGGTCAGGCCGTCGCCGCAGGACTCTCATCTTGAGGTATTACAGCAATTCCTCCCGGCTACTCAAATCTCCCCCGCACAGTTGGCAGTACGCCAGCCTTTGTCCAGGGCGATCCTGGCCGAACCACTACCCAAAGGTCCAGTGCCACCTAACCTGGACAGGTACGTGGGAATGAGCGACCCGTATGAGCATCTACAAGCCTTCCAGATCGCCATGCAAATGCAGCAGGCAGGCGACGCCGCATATTGCAGGGCCTTCCCAGCGACGCTTGGGGGACGAGCTAGGGAGTGGTACATGAACCTACCAGAAGGCATCATAACCTCGTGGGAAGGTTTCGCCAGGATCTTCTCGCAGAAGTATGAGGGGAAGAAAACAAGAACGATCCCGCTGCAAGCACTGGTGAGCTTAAGGCAAAAGCCGAACCAATCGCTGAAGGAGTTCTTTGATGAGTGGACCGGGGTCGTCCAATCCATCAGAAGGGTAGATCATGAAATCGTTGCGGCAAGTTTATTCCAGTCGACCCATAATGGCAGATTGCGAGAGTCGCTGCTACAGGTGGCTCCAAAATCGCTGTCTGACTTGGAAACCAGAGTACACAAAATTATTTTAATTGAGGAGCAGTTAGCAGAGCCTTTACAGGGTGCGGCGAAGAGGGAAGAAAAGCCCGTTGCAGGGAACAAGCAGGCCAAATGGCAGCACTCCGAGACACGGCCATACGGGATAGGTCGCCCTGAAGAAAAAAGGGGATATCAGAAGGAAAGGGCAGACTAGACGCCTCTCTCGGAGTCGCGAAGGAAAATCCTGTTGTATTTGCAGCATAAAGGACACACCATAAATTGGCCCGGCCAGATGTACGCTCCGGCGGATCAGCGAAACCGCCAAAAATTTTGTGATTTCCATGACTCCCATGGGCATACCACTGAAGATTGCAGGGAACTGAAGAATGAAATTGAAAGGTGGATAAGCGAAGGGCGACTAAAGACTTTATGGTGAATTCCAAGAGAAAAAATAAACCGCAAGAAGAAGATCGCCGTGACAAAGGAGAATCACAAGACAAGAAGGGTGACGTCTTCGCCCGGCTAAAGGAACCACTGGCGGTGAAGATAGCAAAAAGAAGCCCCGTCCTGAGGTGAATCATGTCTATCAAACCATCTTTGGCGGGGAGAGCTGCCCAACAAGGAAAGTCAAGAAGGAAGAAGCACAAGAGGTAATGATGATAGATCGAGTCAGTCGCTCTGTGTTGGGTTTCTCGGAAGAAGACATGGCTCGTGTAGGAGGTCCGAGCTTGGAGGCGATGGTAATTCAGGTGATAACGCGCAATAGCCGAGTGGAACGGGTAATGGTCGACGATTATCATTTTCTGGGAGCTGTACAGGAAAATGAACCTGCCGACCAGTTTGCTCAGGCAGACGAAGACAACCATTTCGGGATTTTTGGGACACACGGTCCCCATCAAGGGAATAGCCACAATGGAGATAACTATCGGAGACGGCGACCTGCAGGTGACGCGATCCATCGACTTCCATGTCATGGATTGTCAGTCTACGTACAACATGATCCTTGGGCGACCGGCGCTTGCCGCTTTCCAAGCAATCTCATCTCCGGTGCACCAATTGTTAAAGTTTGCTAGTGAGGAAGGAATAGGGTTCGCCTGGGGGCACCCAGACATCGCCAGAAGGTGCTATAGGGCGGCGACTAAAAGCACCTGCCTCACCATAGGCTCGGAGGTGGAGAAGGAAGAAGAAAGAGTGGTATCAGAGGGGTCAAACATCCCTCTGATACCGCTCAACAAAGGCAAGACAGTTAGAGAGCCCTCTCACCTAGGCAATGGGGAGAAACAAGAGTCGGTGCAGCCGCTTTGCCTGTTTGCATGGTCACCTAGTGACTTACCGAGAACCGCTCCGGACATCATCAGTCACTCACTGACGGACTACTGCCATCGGATAATGCTATCGGGACTCAATATTGCTGGGGCCGCCTATCAAAGAGCGATCCACATAGGTTTTCCCAAGAACATTAGACAGAACTTGAAAGTATCCATGGACATCATCAACATATTGCACGAGCATTCGCTCAGGATAAATCTTTGGGAATATGTGTCCAGAGCCAAGGCGGGAAGATTTCTTGGATATCTCATAACCAAGCGAGGGCTGGAAGCTAATCCCGCACAGATTGCAGCGGTCACAGCCACAACACCATGAAGGAAGTACAAGTTTTGTATGGAAGATTCCAGGCGGTCAGCTGATTAATCCCCAGAATCACCGATCATTGCACCTAGTTTTTTCTCTTCCAAACTTAAAAGACCGCACCGAAGAATCGAGGCAGTTTTTTTTATTACCCGTATGTACTTGCACCTCAAAAAGTTAAATGAAGCCTCTATGTCTCTGTTTCTCTCAGGTAGAACTCTAATCACCACCGAAACAAGGCGGCTGGTGGGCAGCAATGCCATCATGTAAGACCTAAGGGCATTGAAATCGCTATGTAAGACCTACAGGCATTAAAAATTGCTGTGTAAGACCTACGGGCAGCAAAGCCATCATGTAAGACCTAAGGGCATTGAAATCGCTATGTAAGACCTACGGGCATTAAGAAATCGCTGTGTAAAACCTACGGGCAGCAAAGCCAATCATGTAAGACCTAAGGGCATTGAAATCGTTATGTAAGACCTACGGGCATTAAGAAATCGCTTTGTAAGACCTACGGGCAGCAAAGCCATCATGTAAGACCTAAAGGCATTGAAATCGCTATGTAAGACCTACGGGCATTAAGAAATCACTGTGTAAGACCTACGGGCAGCAAAGCCATCATGTAAGACCTAAGGGCATTGAAATCGCTATGTAAGACCTATGGGCATTAAGAAATCGTGTGTAAGACCTACGGGCAGCAAAGCCATCATATAAGACCTAAGGGCATTGAAATCGCTATGTAAGACCTACGGGCATTAAGAAATCGCTGTGTAAGACCTACGGGCAGCAAAGCCATCATGTAAGACCTAAGGGCATTGAAGTCGCTATGTAAGACCTACGGGCATTAAAGAAATTGTTGTGTAAGACCTACGGGCAGCAAAGCCATCATGTAAGGCCTAAGGGCATTGAAATCACCGTGTAAGACCTACGGGCATTAAAGAAATTGCTGTGTAAGACTTACGGGTAGCAAAGCCATCATGTAAGGCCTAAGGGCATTGAAATCGCCGTGTAAGACCTACGTGCATTTAAAATCACTGTGTAAGACCTATGAGCATCGAAACTATTAATGAAATATCTATGAACATCGCAGATCACTTCACAAGTCATGGAGGTACCAAAACCGTTAAACAATGGCCAAATGCATAAGCAGGAGTTTAAGTGGCAGAGATAGAGGAAATAGAAATTATATCCAAGTACAAAGAGACGACAGACACAGGGCGGATTATCTAACAGCTGCGATAAAACAAAAATAATGAAAAATTAGGAGCAGGTTCTTGGGCTCTTGTTGCCAGAGTCTTTGCCGCCGGATTTGGAAGGACCAGAGGAGGAGTCGAGTACTTTTTTGCTGGAGGGGAGGAAGGATTCGGGGGGCGGCGGGTGGACCTCCGAGCCATCAGGATTCAAGTCGGGTAAACCGCGGCTTCGACGGGTAGCCACCACGTACTCAGCATCCGCTGCCACCACCTCACGCTCCAGGCGATCAGCGTCTCGGAAAGTAGCTTCTTCCTCAGAATCGATTGGGTCAGGGACCCCAAGACTGTGACGATTAAGACCTCGGAGGAGCCCCGAACCATCTCTAGCCCCGGCCAACTTTTGCCGGGAAAGAGGCGATAAAACTCATTACGACAACTACGCATTACCACACGCATGCTCTCGCCAAGAGACTGGGTATAGTAGGCCACAGCCTCGTCATGTTGGGCCTTGGCCTCCAGGAGGTCACGATCTGCTGTCGACTGTGCCGCCAGGGAATCAAGGAACAGCTCTTTAGCGCTATCCCTCTCAGCAGTTATCTCCTCCACTTTAGCAGCCTTATCGCGAGCCCCCGCAGGTCGGCCTCAAGAGCGGTAATATGCTCGTTCGCGGCCTGCAAGTCCTCCTGGATACCCTCCATTTGGGCAACCCGCTCGGTCGCCTTAGCCAGATTCTCCTTCAAGTTTTCAGCGGTAGTGGTTGCCGTATCTGCTCGGCGCTATAAAAAAACAAAAACAACAACAACTGCGATTATTTTCAACAGTGAGGGCAAGGCGGCAAAGACAGGCAAGGATGAAAAGGCAAGAGCATACCTTTTCCTCGTTATGATAACGAGTGAGATCCCTGCGCAAGGACCGAAGGTTCTCCGCCTCTTCCTTCAGCTTCAAATTCTCCTCTTGCTGTGCTTACATGCAAAGGACAGATCACGAAGTTTGGCAACAGCCTGAGTTGCGGAGAAAATGCATAAGAAAATGCATGAAAGGAAGGACAGAGCACACAAGTCGTAATGATGTAACATATCAGGAGGGAGGGAGCAATTAAAGGTACCTGAAGGAGTCGATAGGAGGTCGCCCCGTGAAGGTCAGGGATCTCTGAGCCTACCCCAGGAGCGGTCACCCCTCATAGATACCACAGGAAAACTCTTCCGTGATATCACTTGCCATACGAGGCGATATGTGAGACGCCACCGGATGGACAACAGCAAAATAGGGTAGGCGAAAGCGCCCCTCACCCTCCTGACCGGTAGGAGCTTGGCGATCGAATACAGCGCTGGCTCGCTTCGTCCATGCCGCTCGACGAGCGCGGTCAATATTGATCGCTGGTGGCTGAGAATGGTCGCGAAGAGGCTCAACCCGGCGAGGGTCAAGCTCTGCGGCAGGTTCAGACTCAGGGTAAGCTGGGTCCAGGGGAGAAGGAATAGGCTCCGATGGAAGGTAAGAATCGTCGTACGTAAAAGGATGTTCAGCTAGATTCTCATCCTCCTGAGCAGGTTGAGCAACGGGCTCCCTTGAAGGTGGACCATCATCGGCCTTGGGCGATTGGCGTCGTGAACGGCGGAGTGGAGGATCGCTGTCCTCGTCCTCAATTTCCACTACAGGCGAAAGAGAAGGCAGCGGGCGGCTGGAAGACTCGCCTATCTTCTTTTTGGGCTTGGAGGCCCCAGCTTTCTTCTTCCTCTTTGAGGCAAGGCTCACTTCCGCTTTGGCCGCCTTCCTCTTCCCTTTCGCTTTCTCGACAGAGGGTTGGGCGACGGCGGTAGGAGTACGAGAAGGCTCAGGGCGAGTTTTGCCAACAAGTCCTCATGCGGTAGTAGTGAGGAGACACCCAGAGAGACTTACATATCCTGAAAAGAGGCAAGCAAAGGGTTAGCAAAAAGTGTATAATAAAGTAAAACAGAAGGGGGAGGGAGAAAGAAAAAGGAGAAGAAGTGGTCGGCGATAAAAGAGTTCGCGTATTCCTTGATACGTTACTCCGGCAATTCAGCCATATGAGCAAGACAACATAAACTAAAGAATGGGGAGACAACCAGCGGAAGTACCTCCTCGAATTCCTGCCTGGGCGGTTTTTAAGCCAGAGGTGGTGGATAGATGATGACAGTCAAGGAGGACTTGGCAACGGAGGAGTATTTCCTCAGGGGAAGGGTCAAGCTCGGTGTTACAACGGCTCACATCGCCTGAGGACCATGTGGGCGGAAGTAGAGAGGCCCAGTGGCAATCCGAGTCGCTAGGGTGGAAGTAGAAAAAAGAATGATACCAGGTGGGGCGAGGCTTCGGAGATGAATAAGTTCCCTTTGAGGAAAGGTCAGGCGGCGAACAAAACTTATACCGTTCGACGTATTTTTAGCATAATGGATCAGCTGAAATAACCGAAGGGTAGGGGCGATTTTCTTGGCCACACAACTGCATTCAAAAGCAGAGGCCGAGGCCCAACATCCAGCGTTAAAGGCACCAAGGGAGGCGCCAAAGCATTGGAGCAGGTCGACTATGAATGAGGACGGTGGGAGGCGAAGTCCGTTAGTAAAGGCCTCGGTCCAAATACCGTGCCACCCAGGCGGACAATTGCCGATGGTAGAAACTTGGGAGGCTACGGCGAATCTCCAAGAGGATGGCAGCATGGCGAGCGGTAGAACACGGGCGACCCTCTCGGCTGTCCCTGAAGGAAAATAACTTGGGCCAACGACCGTGCGCTCATCACAGGCAACACCCTGCCACATCGACCGCCAGTTGCCAATGGTGAAAGACCCGGTGACCTTGCTCATCTCAGGATCAATTTCAATGCCATAACGGGCTTGTTCAAACCCTACTTGGTGGGATCCCCAAAAAGGAAGGGCGGGGGAATCGTCAGGATTCTCCTCCACCACGTCGGAAACTTGAACGGAGGAGGTATCAGATAAATGTGAGGGATTCAAGAGCACTCGCTCGGAGGATGAATGGGTAGTCGAAGAGGAAGAAGAGGGATCGATGCCCATTGAATAAGAATGACTTTGGTTCTGACTATCGTCACCGGAGCTCATGTTTTTAAACAAGGAAGATAAGGAACTAGGGAATGGACTACAATGAGAGTAAGGAGGAGAGAAGGAGTCACGTACCAGGCGGGCAGCGGGGAGCTCCGGACATCTGAAAAGGCGTAAGAAAAAGAGAAGTTTGGCTTTCAGGTCGTCGGAAAAAGGAAGGAAGCGGTCGAGATGGAGAGGCAGTAGAACGGAGACGAGAAGCAGCAGAGAAAGAGTAAAAGTAAAAAAGGGGGGAAGAAGACGGTGAATGAATAGTTTATAAAAGGCTGGGGTTCAAGGGAGGAACAACAACTGTCGCGACAGATGATTGGCAGAGCGCGTGGTTGAGAAGATGCATTGGCAGGTATGGGGGAATGAACCGTCGCGACGGCTGATTGGAGGCACGCGCGGCTTAAGAGACGTTCAGCTGAAGAGACGTTTGGAGGACTAGGGTAATGATGGCTCCTAGGCAATTACCAAAATACCCCGATTTCCCCAGCTTCTCCAGCAAGCTAGAGAGTAAAAGACCGTGATACCCCAGGAGATAGAGGGACGCACGAGCAATGAAAAGTAGGCACATGCGGCAGCGACGATAAAGGTTCAAGGCGACGCAGAACGCGAAAACAAAGGCGACTTGATAGAAAAATGCATAAAGGGTCAGAAGATGGACTAAGAGGCCGAGGCGATGAAAAAGAGCAGAGGCGACAAAGCGCCATGACACAGGTGGACAGAAGTCCTCACCCAAGCAAAGCTCGGCTAAGGGCTTGGGGGCAACTGATGGACCTTCCTGCGGCGATCACAGGACAAGCGATCCGAACTATGAGTAAGCCCTCACCCAAGCAAAGCTCGGCTAAGGGCTTGGGGGTAATTGATGGGCCCGACCCGCCAGCATCCTAAGGGCCCAGGCGGCGGCCCACACACAGCAGTCGACGCTGATGGATCTGGACCTAGGCGACAGTCCAAGCGAGTCAAACAAGCAAGCCCAGGAAGTAGAAGGAGGCCCAAAGTGACGGCCCAGCCTGGCGGCTCTTAGGGTTCCAAGACAAAGCGAGCACGTGTCAACATCCTACGGAGTCTACAAACGAGTGGCCAGGATTCAACCTTGGCGACCAAGACAGGGGTACTATAAATACTCCTGGTACACCCCATAAACCGGAGGACAACACTTTGACCCAGCGGACAAACGCTCCGCGGTACGTAACTCGCCTCCCTTCCCATTCCTTAACTGATCGCCTCACTCCCCCTTGAACTAACTACCCCCATTATCACTTACGAGGTACAACTTCCCGGAGGACCAACAGGCTTGGGCTTCCATTATTGGGCCAAGCGACAAGGCTGGAACATGTTGTATGTAGACTGGCAATCCATGACATGGAAGTCAATGGATCGTGTCACCTGCAAGTCTCCGTCTCCGATAGTTATCTTCATTGTGGTGATCCCTTTGATGGGGACCGTGTGCCCTGAAAACCCTGAAATGGTTATTTTTGTTTGCTTGAGCAAGCTGGCTAGTAGGTTCATTTTTTTGTATAGTTCCCAAATGATGATGTCTGCGGAGCTCCCTTCATCAACCACACTACAAAAAAGGCTCTTTCGCCTCGCTTGGAGGGGAAGAGTTTAGCGTCGGTCGACCAAAAACCGATGCTAAACCCTTGACTCGCGTTTGACCAAGGGTTTAGCATCGGTCGGCACGTGACCGACGGTAAAGTCTGACCAAAACTGACGCTAAATCTGGTTTTGGGTCAGAAACAAAGTTCTTGCCCAAAACCAGATTTAGCGTCGTCATCGACCGACGCTAAAACGCGGACCTATTTAAACCCCCTGGAACTTCAGTTCCTCTCTCAGCCGCCACCACCCTAACCCTAACTTCTCTCAACCCTCTCCTCTCTCCTGAAACTCTCCCAACTTCTTCTTCTTCCCTCTTCCTCTTCTTCTCCTCTTCTCTTCTTTTTCTTCTCCCTTCTTTCCAGCAAGCCGCCTGACTCCCTTTTCTTCCAACCAGCCAGAGCTTCTTCTTCCTCTTCCTTCTCACTCCTTCTCCAAATATCCAGATCCACCTCTTCTCCAAATATCCAGATCCACCTCTTCTTCCTCTTCTTCTCCTCTTCTCTTCCTTTTCTTCTCCCCAACCAGCCTCCTCCAGTCATCCGCCACCACGCCAACACTGTCACTCGGATCAACAGTTCGCGATCTAGATCTAGGTGACATGACCAAAATGGTGACCTAATAAATCCAAGTGACCAAAATGGTGACCTAACAAATCTAAGTGCCCATAATTGGACATTAAAAAATGCAGTGACTAATTTGTTATAAAAAGAAAACAGAAAATGAATATTAAAAATGAATATAAAAAATGAAAAAAAAAAAACAAAAAACAAAAAACAAAAAATTGGGTTCGTCAGCAACCCATTCGGTCAATATTTAGCGTCGTTCAGTAACCGAATTTAGCGTTGCTTTATGTTTGAGCACGCTAAAATTTAGCGTCGGAAGAATTGGCGTCGCTTTTCTGAGCGACGCCAAAACCTTTAGCGTCGGTCAGTGACGACGTTAAACAGACTTTTTTTGTAATATTACTCGCTCCACACGGCTATTGTGTGTTATCAACTGGATTACCATTACTTCCAAACTCGGACCTCCTACACGAGCCATGTCTTCTTCCGAGAAACCCAGAACTGGGCGGCTGACCCGATCTATCATCATTAATTCCTGTACCTCTTCCTTCTTGACTTTCATTGTTGGACAACTTTCTCCTCCGAAAATAGTTTGATAAACATGATTCACTTCTGGTCGAGACTTCTTCTTGCTATCCTCACCGCTTGTGGTTCCTTTAGCCGGGTGAAAACATCGCCCTTCTTGTCTTGTGATTCTCCTTTTTCTCGCGGTCTTCTTCTTGCGACTTATTTTTTTGCTTAGTGCTTACGATGAAGTCCCTTAGTTTTCCTTCGCTTATCCATCTTTCGATTGCATTCTTCAACTCTCTGCAATCTTTGGTGGTATGTCCGTGAGAATCGTGGAAATCGCAGAACTTCTGGCGACTCCGCTGATCCACCGGAGTGTACATCAGTCCAGGCCAATTTATGGTATTCCTTTTATGCTGCATATACAGCAGGATCTTCCTTCGCGATTCCGAGAAAGGTGTGTAGTCTGTCCTTTCTTCCTGATATCCTCTTTTTTCTTCAGGATGACTTCTCACGTATGGCGGTCTCTCGGAGCGTTGCCACCTAGCCGCTGGTTCCCTGAAACGGGCTTTTCTTCCTTCTTCGCCGCTCTTGGTAAAGGTTCTGCTAACTGCTCCTCAATTAGTATAATTTTGTGCACCCTGGTTTCCAAGTCGGACAACGATTTTGGGGCTACTTGCAGTAGCGACTCCCAAAACCTGTCATTATGGACCGACTGGAATAAACTTGCCGCACGATTTCATGATCTACCCTTCAGATGGATTGGACTACCCCCGTCCACTCATCAAAGAACTCCTTCAGCGATTGGTTCAACTTTTGCCTTAAGCTTACCAACGCCTGTAGCGGGACCGTCCTCATTTTCTTTTACTCATATTTCTGTGAGAAGATCATGGGAAACCCTCCCACGAGGTTATGGTGCCTTCTGGCAGGTTCATGTACCACTCCCTAGCTCGCCCCCCATGTGTCGCCGGGAAAGCCCTACAGTAAGCGGCGTTGCCTGCCTGTTGCATTTGCATGGCGATCTGGAAAGCCTGCAGATGCTCGTCTGAATCGCTTGTCCCCACGTACCTATCCAGGTTAGGCGGTACTAATCCCTTGGGTAGTGGCTCAACAAGGATCGCCCTGGATAGAGGTTGGCGCACTGCTAGCTGTGCGGGGGAGATTTGAGTCCCAGGAAGGAACTGTTGTAATACCTCGAGATGAGAATCTTGCGGCGGCCGCCTGACCTGAGTGTTGGCCGCAAGAGCTTGAGCTTGCTGAGCGATCAACATTTTCAGCATTTGGGTGAGCTCGGCGTTTTGTTGCTCGAGGGACCGGAATCGCTGCTCAAGTAGTTCGTAGGCGTCTCCGACGGGAATTGTACTACGAGACTGGAGTCATCTTCGAATTCGCGCTCCATGTTTCTAGTGAGATCTGGATTCGCCCGGGAATCTGGGTTGACGCGTTTGATGGTGTTATCCCATCGCCTCCTTTGCCACCTTCGCCAGTTAGTGCGGGAACTGCTGATGAAGCCATTCGCCTTGAATTTGTGTGAAAAGTCGCCTGATCTTCCCCTATCTGGCGTGCCAATTGTTCCAGCCTCGTCGCCTGGACCAATAATGGAAGCCCAAGTTCGTTGGCCTTCGAGCGATGGTGTACCTCGTAAATAGCATGGGGGGTAGTTAGTTCAGGGGAAGTAAGGCGATAGTTTTAAGGAAGGAGTGGGAAGGAGGGCGATTAACGTACCGCATAGCGTTTGTCCGCTAGGTAAAAGTGTTGTCCCCCGGTCCTGTGGAATGTACGGTATTTATAGTACCTTTGTCTTGGTCGCCAAGGCTAGATCCTGGACGTCCATTCGTAGACCCCGCAGGATGCTTGACACGTGTCTGTTTCACCTTGGAACCCTAAGAGCCGCCGTGTTGGGCTGTCGCACTGGGCCTTCTTGGGCCTGTTTGCTTTATCTGACTGGGCGTCGCTTAGGCCAAGGTCGCCTTGTTGCCGTTGACCCCGGTCTTATGAACCGTGGGCCGCTGCCAAGCCCAGAGTCGCTGAGGAGGGGCCCATCAATACTTAACTTACTAGGATTCTTTAAACATGGTTGAGTAGAGATCACAACTATTAAGTCCTAATCATATCGTAGAAAGCATTATCAATAAACTCAACATTATCATGACTAGAACTTAACAAGGATGCACCAGTCATATCTCACTTAACGTAGCATCTCAAGATTTCATACGTCTTTATAAGACACATAACATGTAATCTCAAGACTTCATTCGTCATCTTACTATTCATATTTTAGGTAGGGGCCCCAACTCAACTAACTAGCCCAACCGCCCCCTTAACTGACACACTGCCCAGAGCACGTTTCTGACCGGCAATGGTAACTGATAAGGACTTTCTGGTCCAACTGAACAGAGGGGAAAATCTGGCCCATGGGTCTCTGATGGCCCAATAACATACTGAGGTCTCTAGCGACCATAACTAAAACTGAGGTGGGGCGGAGGTCTAGCTAGTGAGCACCAATTATTAATCCACCTATTACTTGACTATGTGAGGTGTGTGACTATCCTAATCATACAACCTTAATCACATGAACATAATCATAACATGCACATGTAGACCAATCATAATTAACATGACTAGGACCATAACCAACCATAACTTTAATCACATGAAAATAATCATACACATGTAAAAAAATCATCATCAACGCAGCTTGAGAGACACATTATTAATTCATCTAATAATTGTCTATGTGAAAAATTACTAGCTAGCACTGACATGTCATGTACATAACATTATTACACAACCAATCCATCTATACTCGTCTATGTGAGATTCGACACTCAATCATGCATACAACTTAATAATAACGACACGAATAATTGATTCATCTATACTTGGTAATAACAACATGCTTAATTCATTCATAGAAATTAACTTGGCATAAATCATCACATAAAATAAAATAGCAACGACAAGATATTACCCCCTTTAACCAACCCACCTTTAAATAAACGGGTGAACCTCAACATAGAAGTCTGGTCTAGGGAGGTTAGCGTCTTTAAGAACCTAAAGACGAGAAATTCGATTAGTCTGGATCCAACGAGAGATGGGAAGTCTAGGGCGATGATTTGACGACTTGGAAAAGGTTCACTTCACAACTAATCATGAAGTTTGACAGTAGGCTTCACTTGACGACGATTATCATCTAAATCTGTTAACTTAGGAGAGTAATTTATTGATAAAACACATTCCAATAATACCTTGATTAAATATCTTCTGAAATTTATTATTAATCAACTTAATATTCTAAGCTGATAAGAGCGGAAACTATTTATTATCAACTTTCTAGTTTCATCATTATCAATATTACCCAACTTTATTTACACTCAACCTTTTCTATTAAGTAAAATCATTTCAACATACTATCGGTAAGCCTTATTTATATAGCACTTCAATTATAAAATATTGAACCTATTAATTCGTTGGGCTACTCAACTCATAATCAATTTTATATATTCATTTCCTAGGTCTATTTATTCTCAAAGAATTATATTGTTATTCATAACCTACTTGCATACTAATTTGGGAGAGGGGAGAATTCAATTTAATCTTGAAATAACTTATTGAAAATAATTCTTAATTCATACTTACAATTCCATTAATCTTAATTCAACTATTTCTACTCATGATTGAGATTATAATAAGTTCTTAAATATTATTTTGATATATCACTATGAGAATTTCATTAATTACCGATATTCACTAATTACACCTAAAAGTAATTTTATTTAAATTAAAATGTATTATGATAAATATATTCTATAATATTCTGATAAATTTTTTTCACTTATTAACAATTTACTTATGCCAAGATTCTATTTAAGCGTTCTAAGATCGACAGTTAACGAATTAACCGATTCGTAACTTTCTAGACTAAACTGAACTAAATGGAAAAGTTAGTTGGGTATGTTTTGTAAAGAATCAAAAGTTTCAGACTAAGAATACAACACGAGATGACTTGTTCTGTTAATTATTAAGTTCAAGTGACTGACGTTGATAATATTGAAACTCAGAGGACCTAGCCGTACTAAATCAAAAAAAAATTAACCAATCAGAACCGGTTTGACCGAAACAGGTCAGAACTAGATTGGTCAGACCGTCATCTTCAACCCAAAGCAAGTTCGAAATCGGCAACGACTCAAGAAATTCGTAGGAATACATGACAGAGGGGAGGGGGATCTCGATTAGCCTGTTAGACATTGTAATAAAGCGAGAGATGAACGAGAACAAAGATATTATGTGGTTCACTAACGTTATGTTAGCTAATCCATAGAGACAAAGAGAGTTCTTTATTATTGATCAAGAGAAAAGAAGAGTGGAAGTAGAGAGTGAGAAGAAAAAGAAACAGAGCAGCTGAAGAGAGAAGCCGAAGAGAAGAGAAGAGAAGGGGAAACTTGAAAAAAGAACTCGAACTACTGAATATATACAAGGGAGTTAGGTCAGTAGATTTTGTGAGCTGAGCTGATTTCAGTTGGGCCAAGGCCTTGGGCCGATATAATGTTAACACCCCCCTCCTCAAATTGATGGTGTTCACATAACATCAATTTTCTCGACAAAAACCAGTGGCGACTCGTGGGAACTACTTTAGTAAGAAGATCAGCAATCTGGTCTTCAGAGGACAAGTAGAATAGGTGAATTTCCCCAGAGTGCACAAGGTCTCGAATACAATGAACATGTGTCTCGATATGTGTCGTCTGATCATGTAAAACAGGGTTAGTCGCAATTTGTATCACACTAGTATTATCACCGAACAAATGAACTGTCACCTTAACTTGAACGCCAAGATCCTGAAGAAGGCGTTGAAGCCAGACCACCTCAGAGCAGACTTCAGACGTTGATCATTACTCAGCTTCAGTGGAAGACTTGGATACCTTATCTTGCTTCTTACACCGCCATGAAATAAATGAAACACCAAATTTCACACACCAACCGGATGTGGATCGACGAGTATCCACTTAACCAACATAATCTGCATCTGCATATGCCGACAACTGTTGCGACACAGTAGAAGGAAAATAAATGCCAGTAGCGCGTGTGCCATTTAAATAGCGGAGTATCCAAAATATTGTTTCTAGATGAAGAGTACGTGGAGTAGTCATATACTGGCTGACAACCTGAACTGCATAGGCTATATCTGGACGAGTAGCTGCAAGATAAATCAGACTACCAACAAGTTTCCGAAAGAGAGTAGGATCGGAAACTGACTCATCTCATCCCGACTAAGCTTTAAGTTGGATTCCATGGGAGTAACACATGGTTGGGAATCTAACATCTTAACCGATTCAACAAATCAACAACATATGTTTCTTGATGAATAAAAATACCAGAAGAGGAATGAGAAACCTGGATTCCAAGGAAGTAGGAGAGATCTCCAAGTTCATTGAGTTTGAAATGGTCACTCATAATCAGTGGAATGTCCACAATGCCAGTTGGATCACTACCGGTGAGTATCATGTCATCAACATAAATTAATAGCATGATAATACATGTGGATGAGATTTTTGTGAACAGAGATGGATCATTCCGACTTTGACTGAAACCCGAAGCAAGAATGAGTGACTGAAAAGTCTCAAACCAAGCGCGAGGAGCTTGCTTTAAACTGTAAAGAGAGCAACGAAGTAAGCACACTTGACCAGGAACTTGACGAGGATATCCAGGTAGGTGGACATTCCACGTAAACAGTCTCCTTCAGTCGACCATGAAGAAAAGCATTTGTAACGTCAAGTTGATAGAGCGGCCATTGTCCTTGCGCAGCCTGCGCCAGCAATACCTGAACTATTTGCATCTTGGCAACCGGGGCAACGTCTCCTCGTAGTCAATCCCATATTCCTGACGGAATCCTTGTGCTACAAGGTGAGCTTTATATCGATCAAGGGAACCATCAGGATGGAACTTAGCCGTGTAGACCCACCGAGAACCAATAATGGGTGCTCTCGTGGGACGACGAACAAGGTCCCATGTATGATTATCATGAAGAGCATCAAGCTCAACCTGCATAGCCTGCTGCCAATTTTCATCGTCTTTGGCTTGGTGGTAAGTTTGAGGAATAGATATCCCGGTAGTAGCATAAGTAAGGTAATCAATGTATCGAGATGGGAGAGTTCATTGGGTAGTTCGAGTGGATCTACGGTTTTGTGGAGGAGCAGTAGGTTGGTTTGTGGAAGTAGTAGTAGTGATGATAGGAGAATGAATTGGATAAGGTGATGAGGAATGGGCATGAGGTTGGTTTGTATTTGAATGAACAATGATGAGTGTGGATATATGTATGGGTGATGAATGGTCATGAGAGTGTTGATTATCATGGAATGGGGAAGATGGAGTGGACGTGTGTGTGAGAGCATGAGAGGGTGAGGAAGCATTGGGCACTTGTATTTGTGAGTGGGAAGAGTTAGGTAAGGTCCTGGAAGTGGGTGAATCCTCAAAATAAGGAAATTAAAAGTGTGAGGCAGCAGGTATAGGTGATGTCTCTGGAGAGTGATAATAGAATAGTTGTTCTTGAAATACCACATGATAAGCTGTATAAATACATCTTTGTCGAGGGTCATAGCACAAATAACCCTTGTGATGGTCGGTATAACCCAAATAGACACATCTCGCTGTCTTAGAAGACAACTTGGTGTGATCTTTCTTGGGAAGCAGAACAAAGCAAGTACAACCAAACACTTTAAGCCTGGAATAGACGGGAGATCGGGAGTAGAGTATTTCGAACGAAGATAAATTCCCAAGATCCAAGGAAGGTTGTCGATTCACCAGATAAACCACTGTACGAATAGTTTCAACCCAGAGCTGAGCCAGAACACGAGACTGAATAAGAAGAGCACGAGTGAGATCAAGAACATGATGATGCTTACGTTCGACGAGATCATTCTGTGCTGAAACTCCCGGACATGACTACTAAAAAAGAATCCCATGCTGACGATAGAAACTATGAAGAGATGTCAAAATAAATTCACCACCTGGGTCTGACCTAACCATTTTAATGGTTTTGTGAAACTGTGTTTGAACCATAGCAACAAACTCCTGTAGCACATCCTTAAGTTTAGATTTCAAACTCAGGAAATATACCCAAGAGAACCGTGTCTTGTGATCAATGAATAGGGCAAAGTATCGAAAACCTAAACGAGAAGTAGTAGAGCATAGTCCCCACAAATCGGTGTGAACCAGATCAAACATGTCATCAACAGGAGTAGTACTAGACCGAAAAGATTGAGCAATCGTCTTAGCTTCAATACAATTCACACATTATGGAATCACAAAATCCTTGACTTGAAACTGAACTGGTAATTATTTTTCTGAAACATATCCATAAGTCTAGCAGAATGTGGATGTCCTAACCGAGAATGCCATAATGACCACAAACTCTCCAAAATACGATTAATTGAACATGATAAAAGAGAGGAACTAGCAGTATTCTCCACGAGATCATCCGAATCCAAATCCAAAATGGGTGACACCAACCCGTCCAAGAGAAAGTTGCACCTGCCTTACTTCCCGTTCCGATCGTCTTCATGGTCCGACGATCCTGTATAATACAACCATCATTACCAAAGGAGACACGACAACCATTCTCTGTTAGTTGACCAACTGATACCAAGTTCGGAACTAAAGCTGTATAATACATCCAGGTTTGTAGTCATATGATTAAAACAAGCTGAATCAAGGAACCACTTAAAAGTTTTACCTGAAACACCCGTGGTTGCGAAGACTGATGTCAACGCTTGCACAACTTGGACCAACGAAGCAATGAACTGGTTGTCGGTGTGAAAAGAAGCAGAAGACAAAACTGAGCCTGTCTCTGAAGCAACATTCGAACCTATGATTGAATCATGAACCATATAGCAGGACCCCGACGTGTTCCGACCCGTACGAGCATTATTGAGAGCTCGAAGTCTGCAATCAGTTATAAGGTGACCTGGTTTCTTGTAATATGTGCATATATTTCGTTTCCGACACTGAGATATGTAATGACCAAGTTCTTGGCAGTGATGGAAACAAATTTCATTCATGTTCTTACCCAAATTTGCACCAGATGAGTTATTACCAGAAGCACCAGTAGAAGATTTAGAATTATTTGAGAAGAATTGTGGCTTGAACTTGCCTGTTGCAAATACAGTTCCAGGAGCATTCGGTGATGACAAGTTGTCGAGTTGAGCTTGAGTTCGCAGCCGTGTCTCAGCTCGCTTCAGCTCTCCAATGATTTCAGACATTTCAGTCTTGTTGCCCGACAAGAGTTGACATTGAATTTGTTCAAACTTGGGATGAAGACGCATAAGAAATTGGAAAGAACGAGCCCGATGACGTTCCCGCCTGAATTTCAGCATGAGCAACCGTAGACAACATAAAAGCAGACAATAAATCGATTTCAGTCCAAAGATTGTCCGTAGCCAAATAGTAGTTGTTCACGTCAAGCTCTCCTTGTGAAAGATTGGAAGAGCATATTCAAGATCGAAAAGTCTAGAGGCACTGATGTTGAGTAGATAGTTTGGAGATGCTTCCAAACAGCCGCAGATGTTGGAAAGGAACAGAGAGACAAGGTAATGGAGGAGTCAACAGAGCCAAGGATGTAGGATAAAACCCTAACGTCTGCCATCTCCCAAGCCGCAATTAGGTCTTCTAAGTTTGCTGCAGCAACAATCACAACCTTGGTCGGATCGGACTTATCAGGAACACTCAATGATGTGACTGCCACAGATGCCGTAGTGGGGATTGGTTTCGATCCATCAAGATACGGAAGAAGCCCTTTACCCTTGATATGGGTACGAAACTGATATGCCCATAGACATAGTTGCTGCCATCGAAACGTGTTGAAACGGAGTTGGAATAGGATTGATTGTGAGGCTCTATACCATGTTAGACATTGTGATAAAGCAAGAGATGAACGAGAACACATATATAACGTGGTTAACTAACGTTATGTTAGCTAATCCACGGAGACGAAGAGAGTTCTGTATTATTGATCAAGAGAAAAGAAGAGTGGAAGCTGAGAGTGAGAAGAAGAAGAAACAGAGCTGCTGAAGAGAGAAGCCGAAGAGAAGAGAAGGGAAACTTGAAAAAAGAACTCTAACTATTGAATATATAAAAGGGAATTAGGTTAGTAGATTTTGTGAGCTGAGTTGATTTCGGTTGGGCCAAGGCCTTGGGCCGATATAATGTTAACATAGCCTACCTTGGTTCGAGTTCTGGAACTGAGGCGAGCTGAACGGAGGACAGGACGGCCTGAAAATCGTGTGACGCCACCGACCAGAGGAAAGTAGAGTTCGCCGACGAGGGGGTTGTTCCAGGATTGCTAGAAACACGACCATCGATATTTATGCTTGGTTCCACGAAACGAAAGGGGATAAGTGATTACGAGTCCTTACCTAGCAACATGGAGACGCTAGCTAGATGGTCAGTACCAAAAAATGATTCGCCGCCGCCGCCGTGATTTCGTTCTCCCGCAGAGGAAGAAGGGATTCGTTTGGGGCTTAGTTGCTGGATGAGTGGGAAGAGGAGGAAGGCTGGGAACTGATTAAAACTAGGATTTACAACGAAAATATAAAGCTTCGATTAATGAGCATTAACTGACATTCAATGACTGTAACGGTCCCCGGTTCAACAAACCTCGGAGAATACGGCTGAAAGACGGTTCAACAAAGCTGCCATTTTAGTGTTGCACATCGTTTGAACCAAAACGCAGTGTTTTGGAAATGGGGGGGACGTAATGATAAAAACGAAGGAGAATCAGGCCTGCTGTTACTGGGTTTCGAAACAGCGTCAGCTAGGAAACAGCCCGGTGGAACAACCATTCAAACTGAGATAAGAACATGAAACAAATTCGCTGGGCAGTATGACAACGTAGTTTCTAAACACCTGGGCAAAGCTGAAGTGAAAACAAGTCTCGTTAACAAACTTTAAAATGATTGTCTCAAGTCCAGTCTTACATCGCTGTAGACACCAATCCACACACCGAATCAGCTCCTCAAGCTTCAAGCTCAAAAGCAACTTCTAACAACCTGGTGGGTCACTCGGTGTCAGTCTTTCGTGATCAAATCATAAGGTAAAATAACCATACTTCCAAAAGCATTGGAAGTCATAAACATGCATGTCAAAACATAGAAATTATGGTATCTTACCACACTAGTCATGGTCTTACCACACTATTCATCTAAAGTATTAATCATATCATACTCACAAGTCACAACATTGCTCATAACATAATAGTTCATAGCATTACTCATAAACATAAATATCTCAACCAAGCACATAACATGACCTACTAAGGCATCATTGGTCATAACTCAACATGATCACATATCCTTATCATATCACTACTCATGATCCAAAACTGAAAAGCATAGCTCACTTAACGTATCATCTCAAGACATCACTTGTCATTATAAGACACATATCATGTCATCTCAAGATTTTATTCATCATCTCGCTAATAATCTTTCAGGTAGGGGCCCCAACTCAACTAACTAGCCCATCCGCCCCTATCATTCATGAACTGTGGGTCTCTGGTAGCCCATTTAACATGTGGATCTCTGGTGGCCCAATGTTAAATTGCGGATCTCTGGTGGTCCGATAACATGTACTGTGGGTCTCTAGTGGCCCATTTAACTTGGGGCGGAAGTTCTAGCTAGAAAGTACCATTTATTAATCCACCTATGACTTTTCTATGTGAGGTGTGACACTCAAACATGAATACAACTCAATCATAATGACATGCATAACTCATTCATACTTGATAATAACAACATACAAATTCATTCATAGAAATTAACTTGTCATAAATCATAACGTAAAATAAATTTCAACGACAAGATATTACCCCCTTAAACCAACCCACCTCGAAGCAAGTGGCGGAAGTCAAAGTGTGGGGCCGAGGTTAATCCAAGGGTTGAACGTCTCTAGAGGATAAAGATGAGGACTTTGATTAGATCGTATTTAATTCAAGGCTAGACTGATTTGGCACCAACGACGGACTTGGCAAATTCGAGGAAGAATCACTTCTCTAATACTCGAGAAGTGATGGAACGAGTTTATTAGAAATTGAACCAAGGTTCACTTGGTCTTAAAAAAATTCATTATTGGACAACCTAATTACTCTAAGTTAAAGATCAATAGAAAAATATTCATCTTAAGATTATTATGTATTATTAATCTCCCTTTTATTACTAATATATTCTAATAACAAGTAATGCCCAATTAATATTAATTTTATTCTATTTAATTTAAATGTCCCAAATTATAAATTATTTAATCTATAATATAATTGCTTACCCAATTACAAAATATTTCTAATTCGAACTCAATTATTCCTAAAACTTTAATTTATTTCCTAAGCGTTAAATAACAATACTCTCCTAAATATTATGAATATCCAATATCTAATTATTACCATAATCTATATTTGAAATAATTATTCAATTATCGCCCAAGATCGTTCCTAGTGTTCCTCCATCCGATTTTACGATTTAAACTAACTCCGTTAACTGTTTGGGTTCAATCTGATTAACTTCAAAAGTTAAGGACCGAACTGCTAGGGCTGGCTAATGGCATAGTGGGTAATGAGTACCCGCGATCCCGGTCCGTACCCATTCGGGTAGTGGGTACCCATTACTCGAACGGGTTCGGGCTACGGGATGGCTTTGGAGGCTTATGGGTACCCACTACCCGAACGGGTAATACCCGTGGGTACCCATTAACCCCGTTTAGCCCGATTAAATAAATAATAATAAAATAAAATGCCAAACCTAATTACTTATCAATTTCATATTCGGTCACTCTCATTCTGAATTGCTAAACAACACTTTTAGTCATTCATTCATTATCTCTCTCCTCCATTCACGACATCATCCCGTTTCCTATTTCCCTAAAACATTCCTATTTACTATTTATGCAATTAAATAAATTTTAATTATATATTATTTTTTGTTATTAGTGGGGTTTAGTGGGTACCCCGGCCCGATCCCATTATCATTAATGGGTACCCACTACCCGAACGGGTTCGGACTACGGGATGGTTTCGAGTCTAATGGGTACCCACTACCCGTTTCTTAATGGGTACGGGTACCCAAACCCATTCCATTAGCCAGCCCTACGAACTGCTTAACTGGGGGACATTTCTGGACACGGAAAAACTGTAAGTGACTTAACTGTCAGTTTCATGAAACTAGTTTGTATAATCTTTAAAAGTTCTCGGATTAATTGCTTTTAGTGATTCTCGGAGGGCTGCTCTGGACATTTCGGGAACTTTCAGTGATCATTTCGTAGTCACTGAAACTCCAGTGACTGATGGGAAAAATACCGCCGTCGATACCATGAACCCAGAATCCGGCGAGGCTCTAATAAACATAATTGGAAGCTTCGGAAATCGATTTACGACGGGAAAAACACTTCACTTACCTCAGACGAGTATTTCCGAGGCTGAGGGTCATCGATTCGAAGCTAGGAATTAGGGGAACGTCTGAACGTAAACTAGAATAACACACGAGATTAACGAGGTTCACCGACAGTATGTCGGCTAGTCCTCGGAGGGAACGGCGGCGGTGATGATTCTTATTAGAGAAGAACTGGAAACGAAAAACCTAATTCAGAACTAATCCCTAACTCCTCTATTTATAGTGTATGGCTAATAACATAATAACCCACACAATAAATAGGAATAACAAACTACTCACTATAATTAACAGCCTCCCTCAAATTGATGTAGATCTCGACACATCAATTTGCCAGCTAAAAACTAATGTCTGCTGGTGCACACTGCTTTTGTGAGTAGATCAGCTATCTGATTTTCGGTATGAAGATATTGCACCTTGATTGCACCATCATGAATGAGCTCTCTTATATAATGAACATGAGTCTCTATATGTTTGGTCTTGTCATGAAGCACTGGATTTGAGGCTATCTGAATAGCACTCGTGTTGTCTGCGTGGAGAATAGCTGGAGGAGAGATTTGTACCCCAAGCTCAACAAGTAATCTGGTCAACCAAACTATTTGAAATCACATAGACCTGTACTCAGCTTCTGTCGATGATTTAGCCACATGATCCTGTTTCTTCCATCGCCAAGTGACACATGCGTTTCCGAACTTCACGCACCAACCAGATGTAGATCGTCTTGTATCAACACAACCTGCATAATCTGCATCTGCATATGCAGAGATTGTGTCAGTACCAGCCAAAGGAAAGAAGATACCGACACGTCGTGTACCCTGAAGATACTTGAGAATCCTATAGACCGCCAAAAGATGTGGTTTACGCGGCTCTGACATGAACTGGCTGACCACTTGAACCGAGTAAGCCAAGTCTGGACCAGTGCAAGTGGTCAAATAAATCAAGCTTCCAACTAGCTTCCTGTAAAGAGTTGGATCTGTCTCAACCTCCCCATCATCCCGACTTAATTTGACATTCATATCCATCGGAGTACTACACGGCGTGCACTCGGCGTGTCTGGCTGTCTGCAACAAATCATCAATATACTTTTGTTGACTCACAAAAATTCCCTTATCCGAACGTTGAATCTCAACACCAAGGAAATATGAAAGATGACCAAGATCTTTCATGTGAAAATGCCCCTGCAAGAGCCGTTTCACCTCGCCAATACCAGCATTATCGTCTCCGGAAATAATCATATCATCGACATAGAGTAATAAAATTGTGATCTTCCCTCCCATCGGTCTAGTGAACAAGGAAGGGTCGTTGGAGCTCTGAACAAAACCACTTTGAAGGATAGTAGTCTGAAACTTCTCGAACCATGCTCGGGTGCCTGTTTTAAACCATATAATGAGCGATGAAGATGACACACAACATCACCCAATGAGGATTTATCAAAACCCGGAGGACATTCCATGTAAACAGTTTCCTTTAATGTCCCGTGAAGGAATGCATTCTTCACATACATTTGCAATAAAGGCCACCCTCATTGAGAAGCAACAGCTAACAGAGTTCGAACTGTGGGCATCTTTGCAACGGGGGCAAAGGTTTCCTCATAATCAATCCCATATTCTTGGCAGAACCCTTGAGCAACTAACCATGCTTTGTGTCGCTCAATAGACCCATCCGGACGATACTTGAATGTGTATACCCATCGGCTGCCAATGACGGAAGCATGAGGAGGACGGGAACAAGGCTCCATGTATTATTCTCGGCAAGAGCATCCAACTCCTCTGACATAGCAAGCTGCCATGCAGGAGATAGGCTAGCAATCCGATAAGTAGCAGGTATGGTAGGTGCACAAGGAGTATCATCGGTATGAAATGCGACAAAATCATCATAGCGAGCAGGACGCTTACCACGTGTTTGACGATGAGGACGAGGTGGCGGATGAGTGGAGGATGGGCTAAGCATGGGAGGTGATTCAAGCAAAGATGGCGTGGGAATTGGATTGGTCAAGGAGTGGGATGTAGGAACTGTAGAATGGGAATTAAGGGAAGTATTGTTTGTATGTGTTGTGGCAGGAGGGTGTGTGGCGTGTCAGGTGAGGATGAGGCAGGAGGTGATGTAGGTGTTAAGGGGATTGGGTGAATGGAAGTATGGGGAAGAGTAGCAGATGGTGTAGGTTCAGAAGAATGAAAAAGAGCAAGATCAAATAGGCTTTGTCGAGGAATGGATATAGTAGAGGATTGTGTGGTGTCCGGATAATAGAATTGATGCTCCAAGAATATAACGTGGTAGGCAACTCGCATTCGTCGCAAATGCGGATCATAGCAGAGATATCCTTTATGATGATCAGAGTAACCCATGAACACACAACGAGCAACCTTTGATGTTAGTTTAGTCCGTTCCGAGCAGGGAAGAAGCACAAAACAAACACACCCAAAAACTCGAAGAATGGAATATGAAGGAGTCCGGCCGAATAGAGCATAGTATGGTGTCGTGTCATGAAGTGTCGAAGTGACCTGTCGATTTATAAGATATATCACAGTTTGAACAACCTCCGGCCAAAAGTTGGGGGAACCTGAGACTGAAGTAGAATAGCACGAGCCAACTCAAGAACATGACGATTTTTCCTCTCGACAATGCCATTTTGTTCAGACACTCCAGGACAAGATTGTTGGTACAAGATTCCATACTGCTTATATAAGTCCCTTAATGCATTGGAACTATATTCACCGCCCGAATCGGATCTGAACATCTTAACCGTCTTATGAAACTGAGTACGCACCATCTTAATAAAATCAGTCGCTATAGAGAGCAAATCAGATTTGGATCGCAGCATGTACACCCACGTGAACCGAGTAGCATGATCAACAAATAACGTGAAGTATCGATAGCCAAGGCGAGAGGTAACCGGCGACGGCCCCCACAAATCAGTATGAACAAGGTCAAAGAATTGGCAATAACCGTGTCGTTTGAAGTAAACGGTTGCTTACTGGCTTTAGCCGCAATACAATGAGTGCAAGAATGAATAGAGTCATCAATAGCTTTCAAATTCAAACGTACATGGTAACACATGATGTTTAATCATAAACTTGAGTCTAGCTGAATGTGGATGACCTAGACGAGAATGCCATAGCCGCCACTTATTAACTGAAGATAACTGAGTAGAGAAGGAATCAAAAGCTGAAAAACAACTATTTTGCGGACTACTACAAAATTCAACTCGTCCACCACTTCTACTCGTAGTCGCCTCCCTGGCTCTGATGGTAACGACTCCAAATAAAAGTTACGACCAAGTTTACTACCCTGTCCTATCTATTTCCCGCTCTTCTGATCCTGCACAACACACCCAGACGGAGAGAATGTAACCACACAACCATTATCCGTTAATTGTCCAACAGAGACAAGATTTGGAACCAAAGATGGAACATGTAAGGTATCCGATAGAGTAAGCTGAGAAGTCTGAAAGTCACCAATCCCAGCTATAGGTAATTTCTGCCCGTTTGCAACTTGGACAACCAAATTATGAAGTGCACGATAGTTCACAAGATTTGACGCACGACTAGTCATATGGTTAAAACAAGCTGAATCAAGATTCCAAGAAGTAGTAATACCTGAACCCCCAAAGCTAGCAAAGGCTGTATTCAAGGCCGTGGGAAGAGTTTGTTGAATAACCTGTTGCACCATAGCCTGAATTTCCGTGGGGCCAAAATTCGTAGACGTAACAGATGCCAAATCAGAGGGTAAAACAGAGCTGACAACTGAATAGGCTGCCCCACGTAGGGAAGCAGAAGACTGTGAAGAACTCCCATTTGTCATATAATGAGACCCATATGATTGAGCTTGACCACCATAAGATTGAGCTTGACCACCATTATTTCGAAAAGATCATTTTCGGCATTCTGCAATTATATGGCCTGGCTTTTGCAATAGTTACAGAAGTTGCGCTTGCGACACATAGGTAAAGTATGCCCAATCTCGCCACAATGACGACATTTCAGCTCTTGGGATGAGGACATACCATATTGTGGCCGAGGACTAGAACGATTATATGATTGTGGAGGATGACTTTGTTGAGTTGCAAAAACTGTACCACTGCCCAAAGAATGATTGTCGATTTGG
Source organism: Linum lewisii (assembly GCA_034768395.1). Lineage (NCBI taxonomy): Eukaryota > Viridiplantae > Streptophyta > Magnoliopsida > Malpighiales > Linaceae > Linum > Linum lewisii. The sequence goes on along the minus strand of CM068296.1, from coordinate 16,341,215 downwards.
GCTTGAGTTTTAAGCCGAATTTCAGCGCGGTCAAGATCACCAAGAACTGCGTCCATGTCAATTGTGTTTGATTGAATAAGTTGAGATCGAACCGATTCAAATTCAGGTCGAAGCTTCATCAAGAACTGAAGAACACGACTGCGATGACGTTCCTGACGAACTGCCTCACTTGCGACAGATGGGAGAAGAGCCATAGATAAAAGATCTTGTTCAGTCCAAAGAGTTTCAGAGGCAAGATGGAATGATCGAACATCCAGATCACCTTGCGTAAGGCGTTGAATTTCATACTCAACTTCGAATACTCGAGATGCACTGTTTTGGGAATATGTTTTCTTAAGGTGAGACCACACATCTACAACACAAGTAAAGATTCGTAATGTCAATGCAATGGTTGGCTCAACCGAGCCAACAATCCAGGAGAAAACACGAGCATTGTTTGTCTCTCACTCGGAGAGAGCAATCGGAGTTGGGACTGATGTACTGCTGTCCTTATCAGGAGTCACAATAGAAATACCCTTAGTTGTGGCCGAAGGTTTGACTGCCGTCCCGTCGAGAAACGGCAACAACGATTTTCCTTGAACAAGAAGGCGAAATTGGAAAGCCCATAGTTCATAATTCTTACCATTGAGTTTTACAGCAAGCAAATCAGAAACTTCAGACGTCATCTTGACAAGAAGAAGATCACAAACAAGAGAATCGGATGAAGAAGATGATTGACCGAGAGAGACGGAGCTGAGCGCGAGGAAGCAAAATCAAGAACCATCGTTGCAAGCTCTGATACCATGAACGTAAACTAGAATAACACACGAGATTAACGAGGTTCACCGACAGTATGTCGGCTAGTCCTCGGAGGGAACGACGGCGGTGATGATTCTTATTAGAGAAGAACTGGAAACGAAAAAACCTAATTCAGAACTAATCCCTAACTCTTCTATTTATAGTGTATGGCTAATAACATAATAACCCACACAATAAATAGGAATAACAAACTACTCACTATAATTAACAACGTCGCCGAAGCCGCGTCGTCGAAAACTGGAATAGAAAACGGAACTCGGGCTTAGTTGGGAACTCGTAATGGAAACGGGACTAGAGAAAGAGGGACGAACCCTTACCAAACTAGACGAGGCAAACTCCTGGAAACCGACCGCATCCGTCGACGTCGCCGGCCGTAGCTGCCAAAGTTCTCGAGAAACAAAACAGGGGAGGAGGTTTATGTTTGTGTTCTTGGTGAGTGAGACGAGGGGAACGGATTAACGACTCAACTTTGCTCATATACTCGAAATGCTAAAAGGCTTGTAACGGCCGACTTTAATTGTGGATTAAATCGGCTTTAATTGTCGGAGTTCGTAACGGCGGCAGTTGGCAACGGTCAGGGAAGAGGAAGGGGGGAAGAAGGAAGAAGAAGCTGCCTCGTCCCAAAACGACATCGTTTTGGATGCAACGCTGGAAAGGAAAAATAAAACAAATAAAACCCCTTTGGCCAGCTTCGAACCAGCGTTGGCTCAGTGATGGTTTGACTCGCAAACCGCTGGGTTATTTCAAAACATCTAGATTTCTGTTGTGCGGATCAATATTAATATTTATATTAGCAGATCGCACCGTGCATTTTATCGTTCAACCTAATTACTATTGAACCTGAATGTATCATATTGGACTGTTATTCATTTCTATAATATTTTCCAAATAGTAATAAAATTACTTATGGGTATTCTTGGGAATTTAAGCACAAAATTTTGACCCCCAAGTTCGGGGTGTAACAACCCTGGCTGAATCTGCTATGCCAATCCTCCATGCGGTCCCACTTGGCCTCCATCTGCTGCCTCCAGGGTGCCCTCCTCCCTCCGCAAAATTCGCCTGCCACTGTTGAACCTGCTGTAGTGGCGTCTGAAAAGTTGCTCCATCTGGTGCATAAACTGGGGGAGGAACTGGATGGACGTCCTCAGGGACTTGAGAATGAGGCTGCTCCTCATCTGGCACTATGCGTCAGCCTCTAGGATGCCGAGGTTTGATTGGTCGGGGGATCAATCCGTGAGAGATCAGGTATCGGGGGCATAGAACCCTCAGGGGTGTTAACCCAATAAACACCTCATCTGGCCAGTTTCCTACGATGTTAGCATTCGCAATAATGCGAGAAACATACCAGCCACCTGGTAGGGACCGTGGTATAGTAGTGACAGTCACACGCCTGGAAAAGAAGCGGGCGACCACGTATCCTATATGAAGTTGGACCCCTCGGAGCATAACCCTGAATAGTTGCATCTCTTCTCCATAAAAATGATGACCACCAGTGCTGCGGTGGCAGAAGGTGCAGATCATGATCAGGTGTAAGAATTGCCACACCGGGCACCGAAGGTCGCGATATCGGGGTTGGTTTGTCACTAATCCACCTGAGTTGCTAGTGAGGTCGAACCATGCCTCTTAGTGGCCTTAGCCTTCATGGTCCGAGTCTCTCAAATCTTGCAATCATTGTAGAGTTATGCCTCATCGAATCCCAACAAGGCCCCAAATGAGTCAGAAGACTCCTCGAAACGGACTCCACCCAAGAGAAACTTGATGTGCCTTGTCGTTGCGTCCTTTACTCTATTGTCTAGGCTGAATGTGCACCAGAACTCTTGAAGAGGCAGAAGTGGGGCGCATCGGTCACCTGAACTAACCCAAGTAGCTTACCCTGCCGCAACTGGTAAACCAGAGTGTCATGAAACTCTGGGTTGGCCTCTTGAATGCCCTCAAAGTCTACCGCTACTCCCACTATGGCCGGTGGGTGGCGAATCTTCCAGTAGGTGTTCCAAAATTCATCGTGAGGAAGACCATTGATGAACTCGTGAAGCCCCTCAACGGTCCCTCTGGGTGGCGACGGGTCGTTAGGACCCGAGAGTGGTACCAGACTGAAAGGTCAGGCCGGAGGAGCTTCGTCACCGGAGATGACGGTCGAATCTGGTTGATCCCCTCCGGGAGGTCCTGTAGGAAAGGATCAACCGTGGGAGCATCCTGAGCTTGACCGGAGGAGCTTCCCCTGTTCGAGTCCACGTTGGTGTCCTCTTGCCATTTTCTGCATTTAAAGGGGACCGATATTAGACACAAGCCAAAAAATCAACAAAATTTATGCATTAGGACGGTAATAAATCAACATTCAGGATAGAGCAAGTACATCAATTATTACTATCACAACAACTACACCGATCACACTTGTCTAACAGGCTGTCATTGAGCAAGGGAATATCAAAGTTACACTCCTAATTCATCAACCTGACATCTCACAAATGACACAACTTCAAGGCATATCAACACATTCACTTGGAAACAATAATTGAATCAATTAAGGATATCAAAGCTAGATAACATAGCATGAATGTGATTAAAAACCCCACACTTAGAGCATTGAACACACTAAGAACTAAAGCTTCAACTTGTGAAGGAAATCACTCACCTGCCAACCTTGGCCTGGTGGAATTTATTAAATAGCTAAAGAGTTTGATACAAAGTAGGAAAGAAATACAAGAAGATAAACTCTACATCTATACATAGAAACAATTATCTAAAACAAAGGAAAGAGATAATTACAATTAAAAACAAATTATATTGTTTCCTTATTACCCTCCCGCAAGCCAAAGGGCAGTTGAACTTTGAGCTTGGATCGTAAGGTAGCAAATCGGGTCGTGGATAGTGGCTTAGTGAGGACGTCGGCAATCTGATCTTTTGACGAGATGTAAGCAACATGCAAGGAGCGATCCGCTACCTTTTCTCGAACGAAGTGGAAATCGATCTCGAGATGCTTGGAGTCGTGAATGAAATACGGATTAGCCGAGAGATATGTAGCACTGATGTTGTCACACCAAAGTGTTGGTGCAGTTCGGAGCGGACAACCTATTTCTTTGAGCACGGAGGCTAGCCACGTGATTTCTGATGCCACTGTGGCGAGTGCGCGATATTCCGCTTCAGTGGAGGACCTTGCGACCATTTTTTGTTTCCGACTTGACCATGAAATAATGTTGGGGCCGTAGTAAGTCACATAGCCGCTCGTGGATCGTCTGTCTGTGCTATCACCTCCCCAATCCGTGTCGGAGAAACCCTGTAGAGTGTACGTGGGTGATGGGCGGATGAGCAGCCCCATCTCGTCCGTACCTCTTAAATAACTGAAGGTGCGCTTGAGCGCCGCCCAATGTGCCTCAGTCGGTGAATGCATGCTTTAGGACAGGCTGTTGTTGCGTAGGCCAAATCTGGCCGCGTCATTGATAAATACTGCAACCCACCAACTAACTGTCTGAATAGTGTGGTGTTGTGAAATGCGGCCTCCGCTGGCGGTTGTGGTGTAGTAGCCATCGATTGCCTAAGGGTTTCGCGGTTTCCATTCCTGCTTGATGAAGAAGCTCTGTGATGTACTTCGTCTGATGTAAGTGCATGCCCGAGCCTGTAGTTGACACTTCGATACCCAAGAAGTAATGTAAGGAACCAAGATCTTTTATTTTAAATTTGTCGGCGAGGTACCTTAGCAGGTGCTCCATCATCGTACGTGAGGAACCGGTGAGAATGATGTCGTCAACGTAGACAAGGAGATAAATCGTGGCATCGTTCATGTGATAGTAGAAAAGGGAATGATCCGTCTTGGAGCCGCTGAACCCGTATGTGAGCAAGGCATCTCGAAGGCAGGAGAACCAGGCACGAGGAGCTTGCTTTAGCCCATATAGCGACTTTTGCAAGAGACAGACGTGGTGAGGCCGATGAAGATCTCGGAATCCTGGCAGTTGCTCGGTGTACACCGTCTCCTCCAGCGAGCCATGTAAAAAAGCATTGGACACTTCAAGTTGTTTGATTGTCCAATTATTAGAAACTCAATCGATAAAATAAGACGAATGCATGCGAGTTTGATTACCGGGCTAAAAGTTTCCGTGTAGTCGACTCCTTCTGTTTGATGATATCCTTTCGCAACGAGACGCGCCTTGTGACGAGCTATCGAGCCATCGTGATTTTTCTTTATCCGGAACACCCATTTGTTGCCTAGTATCCGTAGGTGATTCGGCCGAGGCACTAGCTTCCACGTGTGATTTTGTAAGAGAGCTGTAAATTCCTCACTCATGGCTGCCCGCCATTGGGGCATTGCATTTTCCCTCGTGAAGCATGTTGGCTCATCGTCGATAGTGTCATGCGTGCTGGCTATCCATGCACGTGGTTTTAGAGAACCCGTGCGTAAGCGTGTGATCATCGGGTGCTTTGAACTTGTCGGCGGCTGGGTGTCTGTTGCAATCCTTGGCGCGTTTGTATCAGATGGGCCTGCTGCGGAACTTGGGCCAGGAGCATCAACTGGGGCAGTAGTCATTAAAGGAAGCTGTTGGGCCGGGCTTGGGGTTGTGGCAGGAGACTCAGGGGCAGTTGTTGGACTGGCGGGAAAAATGAGTTGCTGATGGGAGATTGGGGCTTGTGTCAGGTTGATGTCGGCAGGGGGTTTTGCATCGTGGGCCGAGGGAAAGGGGTAGGCGATCTTGCTGGACTCAGTGCAGGATGTGTGTAGTTGGGTACCTGAAATGGGAGAACCGATTCGTCAAACAGAACATGACGTGAAATATGAACTTTCATAGTGTGCAAGCTTAAACAATAATAGCCTTTATGATGCGAACTATAGCCCAGAAACACGCTAGGTGCCGACTTTGGATCCAACTTGTGAGTCACATACGGTTTTAGCCAAGGAAACATAAGCATCCGAAAACCCTTAAAGAAGCATAACCTGGGTTAGAAGCAAATAACCAATAATAAGGAGTATGATAATCCAATATCTGAGTGGGGAGGCGGTTTATAATATGAACTGCCGCCTCGAAAGCATATGTCCAGTACTGTAGTGGTAGCTTGGCTTGATGAATAAGCGTCCGTCCAGTTTCAATGATGTGTCGGTGTTTCCGCTCCGCACAGCCATTCTGCTCCGGTGTATGAGGACACGACGTCTGCTCTAGGATTCCGTGTTCCTTGAGATACGTGGAGAGGTCGTTGGTACTCGCCCCCAGTCTGCTCGGAAGGATCGGATCGGCCGCCCGAAGTAATTTTCAACCAAATTGCGGAACCGGATGAATATACCTAGGAGATCAGACCTGTAACGAGCAAAATATATCCACGAATATTTGCTATAACGATCATAAAATAGAATATAATATTTCTGATTATCCACTGAATCAACCGGTGACGGTCCCCATATGTTACTACATATTAAATCTAAAGGTCCATCCGCATGATACGAAGAAACTGGAAAAGGTAACTTGTGCATTTTCCCTAAGCAACAGTCAGGACAAATAGCAGGAAAACGCTTATTCGAAAAACCTAAATTATTCTGACGAAGCACTCGCTTCACTGTTTCGAGATTCGCATGGCCAAGCCTGTTATGCCAAGTCAGTAGAGTCGCCGAGTACACCTGGGGTCGAACCGCACCGTCAAACATGGCCAAAGGAATCGGGTACAGGCCGTCGCTACTCCGACCTCGAAACAGTACCTTGTGTGTTGTCAAATCTTGTATCGTAACCAAGTTATGATAGAAAGTAACAGCCACATTATTATCACGAGTCAAGGCACTTATGGACATAAGATTTTGGCACGACCGAGGCACATAAAGCATGCGATTTAAAGTAACCGGAGCATCAGATATAAGCATAGTAGAATTTCCAGAGTGTGAGATAGGAACATGTTTACCATCGCTAAGCTGCACTTGGTCCGTCCCCTGGTATTCCGAGTGGATGGAGAGATTGGCTAGGTCATTGGTTAGGTGGTGGTTTGTGCCCGAGTCCAGCGTCCAGGTAGAGTGGTTAGGCTGATGTGGCGATGTGGCATAATGAGCGGTCGATGGAAGTTGCGAGCTCGGTTGACGAGGAGAGGGGCAGTGACGGAAGTGATGCCCTTGGCCTTGACAATTAAAATAGATCATTGGTCTTTGGCCCTGAAACTGTTGCTGCCGAGTTGGGCCTATATAATGTTGCGGCCCATTGCCCTGAAGCTGGCCCAAGTCTGTTCTCTGCTGCTGTGAATAAGAAGGAGTTGGGCCTGGCCCATGTCGCTGCTGCTGCCAAGCAGGGATACGGCGAGACTCAGGTCGCCGCTGCTGTTGCTGTCGGTTTCCACGGTAGCGCGATTGCGGTGGGCCTTGGCGGCTGAAGTTAGCTTGCGGCGGGCTGGAGAGATCGTTGATAGAGATGTCCGCCTCCTCAGCCACCAGCAGGCCATACAGCTCCAGGAACGGCGCCGGTGTGTCTCTGTTTCGTACACTTCTCACGAACGGACAAAAAACAGTGTTCAAGCCTTTCATCACTAGCTCTATGAAGTCCTCCTCATTAACTGTTGCACCAAGAGATTTCAGTCGATCATAGATCGACTTAGCCCGTGTTAAATACACCAAAACCGAGTCGATGTTTTGTTGTAAAGCATAGAGTTGAGATTTCAAGGATCTTATCTGTGATTTGCTGCATGTACCATAGGCAGCGGCGAGAGCGTTCCACGCGTCACGGGCGGATGTGGCACCGACGAGAGTGTGGAGGGCGGCCTCGGAAATTGAGCTGATGATCCAGCCGAGGACGAATTGATCCTTACGACACCAGGTAACGTACATCGGATTGGCTGTTTCATCGACAATAGTAGCTTCGGGAGTGGGTGTGTTTCCATCAATATGACCGTATAGGTCGTGACTTGCTAGAAGCGGCTCGAATTGTAGCTTCCATAGAAGATAATTCTCAGCTGTTAACTTGATTTGGGTGGATGGTAGTGTTGGTAAGGTCAGTGTGGTGTTTGCAGCGTTTGTGGTCATGGTTTAAGGAAGATGGGGGCACGGCAGTGGATGGAAGTAAGAGAGAAAAAGAAAAGTGGAAAAAAAAGAGGGGTCGGTCAAATTGAACCGAAAGAACCAGCTCTTGATACCATGTGAAGGAAATCACTCACCTGCCAACCTTGGCCTGGTGGAATTTATTAAATAGCCAAAGAGTTTGATACAAAGTAGGAAAGAAATACAAGAAGATAAACTCAACATCTATACATAGAAACAATTATCTAAAACAAAGGAAAGAGATAATTAAAATTAAAAACAAATTATATTGTTTCCTTATTACAACTAACAAACTGAATTAAGCCACAAATCCACATCAAACGACATCAAAATCAATTCAAATCGCAACCATAGCACCACATCATCATCAATTTCATCAAGGAGTAATCAATTGAACAAACTCAAAAAACCTGAATTCTAGGGTTCTTAGCTCAAAAATCTCAAATCCAAAAATCGACATGGAGTAGTGCAATAGAACCGTAGTGAAGTGTAGAACAACTTACCTCAAAGGAGTGATAGCAAAATCTTCATGAAAATTGACGAACGACCCGAAGAACACACAAACTAGGTTTTGGTTCGAACCTAGCTAAAAACTTGACAAAATGAGTGAAAAGTGAATGGGTAGGGGCGGAATTCAGTAGGGAATGGGGAGAGATGAAAAATTTGGCTTGGGTCCGCCTTGCTCATCAGGTACCGAATAGCTGCATGAACTGTAAAAACTGTGACTTGAGATAGCACAAGATAATGGCGAAACTTATCAAAGGCAAAGACTACTGCTAACATCTCTTTCTCGGTAGTGGTGTAATTCCATTGAGCCTCATTCATGGTCTTGCTAGCATAATAGATAGGTTTGAACCTCTTCTCAATCCTCTTCTCCAAGACAGCTCCAACGGCATAATTACTCGCATCACATATAAGCTCGAATGACAGATCCCAATTCGGAGCTACAACAATAGGTGCAAAAGGAGCTTGTTCTTCAAGGTCTCAAAAGATGTCATACACTTCTCATCGAAGAGAAAAGGAACCTCCTTCTCCAACAATCTAGTTATAGGCAAAGTGATCTTGGAGAAATCCATGATGAATCGCCTATAGAATCCTGCATGACCTAGCAAGCTTCTTACTTCCTTGACAAAAGAGGGAGGTGGCAACTTAGCAATGGTGTCAATCTTTGCCGGATCAACCTCAATACCATTCTTCGAAACCTTGTGCCCCAAGCACAATGCCATCCCTCACCATAAAATAGCTCTTCTCCCAGCTAAGAGCTAAATTTGTAGCTTCACACTTTTTAAGGACTTTCTCAAGGTTCTTCAAGCCTTTATCAAAAGAATCTACATAAACCGAGAAATCGTCCATAAATACCTCCATAATATCTCCAATGAGCTCATCGAAGATAGCCATCATGCATCTCTGAAACGTAGCTGGCGCGTTACAGAGTCCGAAAGGAATTATGCGATAGGCAAAAGTACCAAACGGGCATGTGAAGGTGGTCTTCTCTTGATCGTTCGGCGCTATGGAAATATGAAAATACCTGGACATCCCATCCAGGAAACAATAATAATCATGACCCGCCAAACGCTCAAGCATCTGATCAATAAAAGGAAGGGGAAAGTGATCCTTCCTTGTAGCATCGTTCAATCGCCTGTAATCAATAGAGACTCTCCATCCGTTAACCGTCCTTGTAGGGATGAGCTCTCCCGCTGCATTAGGAATGACGGTGATGTCTCCCTTCTTCGGCACACAATGAACCAGACTCACCCATTTGCTATCAAAGATGGGATAGATGATCCCGACATCCATGAGCTTGATCACTTCCTTCTTTACAACCTCCAACATATTGGGGTTGAGACGTCGTTGAGGTTGTCTAACTGGCTTATGATCCTCCTCAAGGAATATCTAATTCATGCAATAAGAAGGGTGAATCCCTTTGATATCTGTCACCTTCCAAGCTATAACGTGCACATGCTTCCAGAGTAAGGATATGAGCTTATCCTTCTAAAGTGGAGTGAGGGATGAGTTAATAATGACCGGAAGCTTGGAGTTGCCTTCCAGATAGGCATACTCTAGGTGTGAAGGCAGATCCTTCAACTCAAGTTATTGAGCTTCTTCATATGATGTCCGGAGCCGAGAATCTGGTGCAAAAGTAGGTTGTTGTACCTAACTCTAAAAATCCACAGACTCATACATGCTCAAAGATGCTACCTGTTCATCCCAGACTGTTCCTGCATCAACAAACTGACCAGAAACAATACACTTTTCTAGCTAGTCTTCACTCACTAGGTTAGTAAAAACAGATGTAGATGGCACGATAATAGTTTCTTCAATTGCACACAAATCATCATAATTGTGAGGAAATTGAATGCTATTATCAAGACTAAAGGTAGCATGATCTTGTCCTACCTTAAGGGTTATAGTGCCACCACCAACATCTATGACATATATAGTTGAATGCAAGAATGGACGACCAAGAATCAAAGGCATGTCAACATGAGCATCAATCACAACAAAATCGGTAGGAAACATGAATGGACCAACTTCAAGAATGACATCTTCTAAAATACCCCTAGGCACAACATAGGATTTATCAGCAAGGCTTATGTTCATGCGAGTTGGTTTAAAATCAAGCATCCCTATATCAGAAGCTAAGCGATATGACATGACATTTATGCTAGCTCCTAAATCAGCTAAACCACGACCAAGTCTAAAAGTACCAATGCGACAAGGAAGAGTGAAACCTGGATAATGGCGCTTTATGGGAAGCTTGTTAAGGATGACGAATAATGTTTCTTCATTCGGCTCTAAATCCTCAAATAGCTCCGGGAAGTTCTCCTCCTCTTCCTTGGTGAGAGCTAAAAGTTCCTGCTTTTTCAGCTTGTTGGTGGCGAGCAACTTCATGAATTTGGCAAACCTGGGGACCGTCATAATCACATCCTTGATAGGCATGTCGATGTGAACCTTATCACGCATCTTCAGAAATAGCTAGAATTGAGCATCATAGAGATCCTTATTAAGCCTAGCAGGATAAGGTGCCTTCGGTTTGTGAGGGTTAGCCACCAGTATTGGTGATGAAGAGATAACCAGTGTCTTTTCCTTTTCAGGTTGCTAAACTTGCTCCTCTTCCTCCACATCCTCATCTTCTACGAAAGGAGGAGGAACTAGAGTTGTTACCTACTTCATGGAAGATCTGCCAGCTTCTTCCCACTTTTGGTTTCTATGGCTCCCACGTCTTCTTTCCGATTAGGATTAAGGATAGTGGCGCTATATAGAGACCCAATTCCCTTTTCCCTTAGTAGATTAGTGATTCCTACCACCTAATCTTCCAGCTTCTTCATAGAACTGTCAGTATCTTTCTTTTTTGATTGAGTCTCAACTAGAATCTTCTCTAGCATAATATCAGTATTGGATTTCTGTGTCGAAGAGCTCGAATCGCGGTTATCATTCTAATTTTGGTTCTCGTTCTGATTGCCGTTCCAGTTCCCTCTGTTCTGCCATTGGGAATTCTAATTCTGATTTTCATTGTTCCTTTGATAACCACCTTGGTTCTGATATCCACCCTGAAACTGATTATGGTTCTGATTGTTGTTCCAGTTCCCTCTGTTATGCCATTGGGAGTTCTGATTCTGGTAACCATTGGAATTCCTTGAATTATTATTCTTGTTTTGGAAATTCCCTTGGTTCTGGCCACCAACATAATCGATCCTGTGACATCCTAGGCAAATCCCACATCGACAAAGCATGGGGGGATCACTACAAGAAATTATGTCCGTTGTAGGGGTTATGAGAAGACAATTGTAGGGGTTATAACAACTGCTACAACGGATTCCGGAAATGGGCCGTTTGTAGTGGTTATTAAAAACCGCTACAATGGAACCGCTACAAAGGGGTGCAGTTGTAGGGGTTATTAAAAACCGCTACAGAGGCATTTAACCGCTATAACGGAACCCCTACAACCAACATTTTAGATCTATGTTCCAGATTTCTTACATATCTCCTCTTCCATTGGTTCATTTAATTTCACGCAGATCAACAAAATACAACCGTTAGATCTAAATAAAACAAACACACTCTCCATTCATCTCAGCCCTTGGATTTTGGAAACCTTTTTTTCTTTTTTTATCACTCCGCCATTCTCTATCTCTTTAATTCCTAACCCTAATTTTCTAAACCAACAATGACAACTCTAATTTCCCATTCTCCTCTTCTACCGTTCTCTCCCACCCTCTTTCTAAAACCACCTTCAGTTCATCCAATCCAAACAACCCCCCCCCCCCCCCCCAAATGGCTCCTTCAGACGAGCGTGGTTGTGGCACCAACATCAAAGTCCTCGTCGGCTGAACTCTGAAACTGGCGTCCATACTGGCGACAAGTCCCACATCTTCCTCCCTAAAGTTCTCGATGAAGCCAAACTCCCTGTCATCCTCCTCTTCCACAGCGGCAGGTTCTTCATCGGCTTGCCTTTTTTGGCTCTGTTCAAGCTCCAGATTGCGTTCTAGCGCTGGTTTTAGAGGGTTCTAGCCCTGGAGCACAAGCTCCCGGTCGCGTTCGATGATTGATGGAGAGCTTGGATGGATAGCCTCTACCACGATGGTCTATTCGCCTTCGAGACTCATCTAGGGAGATGGAAGCAGAGACACCGGTGACAACAAATAGTGAGAGGTGGGGTGGCGGTAGATAATGAGAAGGAGAAGAATTGTAGAGATGACTTAAATGTAACCTAAAATACATAAATGACCAAATTGTAAGTGGAACTATACAAGTGACATAAATTGTAACCTAATTTATACAAATGACCAAACTGGAATTTAAGTCAAATTTGGAATTTTGTGAAATTATTATTATTTAAATCATTATCGCGGTTGTAGCGGTTCTGGAAACCCCTACAACTACAATAAATTAATTTAATATTCACTTTCAGTGTTAAATCTGCACCCTTGATCGACCGACGATTGTAGGGGTTAAAACCCTACAACAAAACCGCTACAACTGGAGATTCCGTTGTAGCGTTTACGTAACCGCTACAGCTGGACGTTTGAACCGGACGATTTGCCAGCAGTTACGAAAACCGCTACAACGATCGTTGTAGGGGTTATAACCCCTACAACGGACACAGTTTCTTGTAGTGGATCCATGGGCTATGTGGAATGGTTAAACCTTATCTGACATGACGCGTTCTGTGGTGTAGTGGTGGGAGTTTGATCTTGAGAGGAGGACGTCCTGGGTTCAAATCCCACCAACACTAAAAAACAAATTCGTGAGGGCTAGGCCCCAAAATGGACAATATCTTGTCAGAAAAGGTTGGGATGTTACAAGTGGTATCAGAGCCTCTCCCCGTCCCTCTTGAACGATGGTGAGGAAAACCTCAACGAGGATGTTGAGTCCCTGAGGGGGGTGTATGTGACATCCTAGGCAAATCCCACATCGACAAAGCACGGGGGAGATCCATGGGCTATTTGGAACAATTCAACCTTAACTGACATGACGTGTTCTGTGGTGTAGTGGTGGGAGTTTGATATTGAGAGGAGGAGGTCATGGGTTCAAATCCCACCAACACTCAAAAACAAATCCATGAGGGCCCCAAAACGGAAAATATCTTGTCAGAAAAGGTTGGGATGTTACAAATCTCCTCTTGTTGTTGGTCTTGGTCACTCTCAAATCTCCATGTACAGCTCTCTGCTGAATGACTTGCACCACCACAGATTGAGCACGGGGTAGAAACTACTGTTATATTCTCTGCCTTAGAAGCATGAGGAGGAGTGGTTCTAGAAAGCATCTTGAACCCTGGCGGTGGAGCTGTAGGAACACCTGGTGAGGGAGCTATCTGAGCCCTTTCCAACTCGTGCTTTAACCTCTGCACTTCCATCTCCAAGTTCGAGTTATCCAACTCCAACTGACTCCTAACAATGTCCACCGGTGGAGGAGCCGTGGGAACAAGATATTGGACATCAATAGAGAATTTTGCTTTCTCTGGATGCCTGTCGTCCATCTTCAACGGATTAGCTTGCATAAGAGACTTAATCTTCATGGAAAAGCTCTTACAAGAAGCTAAAGCCGCGGTTGCAGTCATGTCATTGAAGTCCATATTCAACTGCAAGGAGAAATCCTTCTTCTTATCATAATACAAGCCTCTGAGGAATGTAGAGAACTTGGAGTAGTCATCCCATCCATTGTGAGGACAAGCTCGGAGAACTCCTTGAAATCTCTGCCAAGCTTCATAAAAGTTCTCCTCCGAACCACTTGTGAAGGCTGCAATCTGTGACTTGAGTGCCTCGGTTCTAGAAGGGGAGGAGAACTCTTCAAGGAATGCTCTAGCCAGATCATCCCAAGTAGTGAAATGATTAGGCGGATGATCATACAACAATTGCTCTGCTTATCCCTTCAGAGTGAAAAGGAATAATTGAAGCTTGACGACATTATGATCTGCTTCGTTGTTGGAGACGGTGTGAGCAAGCCTTATGAAATTCCTCACGTGAGCATTGGGATCTTGTTAACACCTCCTGAGAAAGTGTTTCCATTTTCTTGGATCATGTTGATCATGTGAGGTGGAAGGTGCAGATTCCGAGTGCCCGTGTTGGGAATCTGAATTCAAGAAGTAGTCCCATCAATGGTCAGACGACCATAATCCTTGAGTGTCCTCCCTTCCATGATCTCTGCCTCAGGTGGAACAGGAGGATCTCTAGGAGGAGGATCTGTAGTAGCTATGGTGGATGATGTAGGTGAAGACGGAGAAGTGAAAAGGGTCTTCCTTGCTTTAGGTGTTTTCTTTGGAAGAGGTACAAGAGTAATACCGCAGTGAGTGTAGAAAATTCTGCCATTGTCAGCTATACGCTTACTCGCTCTCCTTTCTTCCGTACCTGCTATTTTACCGGAAACACAAAAAACAAGAAATACCGAGTAATATAAAAATGTGGGAGGTAAGAGATGTTAAAAGAATGAATGAAACGCTGAAACACACTATGCCTTTCCTAGAAAAAGAAAATTCTCCGGCAACGGCGCCAAAAGCTTGGTGCGCAAATTACGCACACCAGTTTTACTAGAAAATGGATCGCTCCAAAGGGATTATTTTTTCTAGAGGGTCTTTCTCTTTCTATTACTCAGAAATGTGTGTAAAAGCTAATCGGGTTTTTGTCATTTTGTTTAGAACGAGTTTATGAACTAATAACTAAGAAAGCAATTTGAATCAAGCAAAGCAAGTAAACAATTAGGGGTTTCAAAGAATGACTAAGGCGTTTGTCCAGACTCGAATCCTTAGCTCGATTAACTAGATCAATGCATTGTTCAACAGACTTAGAATCGACATTCTTGATTCTCTCTTCGCCAGACAGAGACATCCAATAAACCTACAATTCTATGTCAGATAACTCAATTGCCAGATCCGAAGAAACGAATGCACAAAGATATCAAACGATACTCACGGCCCATGTAGCACGCAAAGACACTCTAACCTAAATATCAGCTGTCGACCGCGAATAAGATAACAATTCTACAATGGTCAACTTGAATCTAGAGCTTCAATTAGGTAAGGACGCAGAGAATAACTGATCCAATACAAACAAATTCTGACAAGGTTTCCTATGGTAAGAATAACTGCGCAAATTGCCAAGAATGCACGAAGAACGACGAAATGTCACAAAGATATGCAAAGCGATTAGCTTCACCGGCCCTATGGTTAAGGCACCGGCAAATGCTAACGACCTCTCTAAACTCTAGAATGATTCAGGTCCATGGTCAGAACCGCGAAATTAAAGATGAAACAAATTCTACGATATGGTCAATCTGTGAAATCTAGAGCTTCAAATTAGGGTTAAGGAAAATCGCATCAAATGTCTGAATAAACCTCAATTAAAATAAACGGGTTAAAAATCTGACATCATCCATATAAAATCTAACTAGAGTTTCATCTAATCTGAACAAACCTAAAGAATTTTTCTCTCGACATAGCAACAGAGAAATCAGAGATACAATGGAAAAGCAAACTGGACAAGAAGACATCTTACTCCGAGAAAACCTAATCCTGATGAATCAATGAAACTCCCAAGCTAATCCTCACTTTCTCTCGTTCAATCGCGTCTTCAAAGCTCCGTCTTCTCCCCGAGAGTGTCTGGTTCGTCCGAGAAAAAGAGAAAAATTGAATTGTGAAAGTCCCCCCTCTCTCCTCTATGAAATTGGGTTTAAAACCCAATTTTCGTCGAAAAACTGACAAACTGGGAAAAGTGTGCCGACGCACTTTTAGTCACAAATAACACGCACTTTTTCCCTTCTTGAATAAATCTGACGATTGCTTTTGCAAAAGTGCGGCTGGTTATCTTTTAAATGTGCGCCGACGCACTTTGATTGCAAAACGCTCACTTTTGGAGCTGAGTCCAGCTCCGTACTTCTTTCGAAGTTTCCCGCCGTGTTTGTACTCCGAATTAGTCCCTGTTTGAGGTGATGAGCTTGTAGAAAGGTCCTCCATAATATGAAAACATGAAATCTCATCAAAATAACTCGAGAACACATCAAACGACCCAAAATAGGGCCAACGGGGAATATAACACATTTTTTTATAAAAAATCACTCGAGAACATCATAATTCGGTGTTAAGCAAGAGAAATGTCACTCAAATGTGGCGAGATAAACGTAGTAAACCTAACGTCATCACCTCCCTCTTTTCCATGTTGTTTGAGCCAATGGTTGAGTTGATTTCGTGATAACTTGAGCCTGTCTTGATTGTGTTTGTTTAAGTGTTGACTTGTGAAGTGTCTTACCCCCCCCCCCCCCCCCCGAGCAGAAATGTCACTCAAATGTGGCGAGATAAACGTAGTAAACCTAACGTCATCACCTCCCTCTTTTCCATGCTGTTTGAGCCAATGGTTGAGTTGATTTCGTGATAACTTGAGCCTGTCTTGATTGTGTTTGTTTAAGTGTTGACTTGTGAAGTGTCTTACCCCCCCCCCCCCCGAGCAGAAATGTCACTAAAATGTGGCAAGATAAACGTAGTAAACCTAACGTCATCACCTCCCTCTTTTCCATGCTGTTTGAGCCAATGGTTGAGTTGATTTCGTGATAACTTGAGCCTGTCTTGATTGTGTTTGTTTAAGTGTTGACTTGTGAAGTGTCTTCCCCCCCCCCCCCCCCCCCCCCCAGAGAAGAAATGTCACTCAAATGTGGCGAGATAAACATCATAAACCTAACGTCATCACCTTCCTCTTTTCCATGCTGTTTGAGCCAATGGTTGAGTTGATTTCGTGATAACTTGAGCCTGTCTTGATTGTGTTTGTTTAAGTGTTGACTTGTGAAGTGTCTTAACCCCCCCCCCCCCCCCCGAGCACCTCTCTCTAAATGAGTAAGCCGAACTAAGAGACCCGCAGGATTACAACCCTAGCCAAAAACTAGGTATCTTTGTTGAAGGAGGGTTTTCTCCCGATCAATATGGTATTGAATATTGGAAGTGGTTATTGGTATTGGCCAGTCTATCATGCTCTACTGTTATTAATTTCAATCTTGTTCTATCGGAACTGTGAGAGACAGTCATACTGACATACTGGTTATTGTACGGTTGTGGGGACGTTCATTATGAACTCCATTGTTATTGGCTAACAAGCTTAAGTAGCGGTAGAGTATCTTAATGGTTGAAACTGGGTGAAAGTATAAGTGACCCACCTCTAGATTGCGCAATCCCCTAGGCATTACTGGTACTGGTTATTGGGGTCTTGATGACTATCTATGTGCGATATACTAGGGTCATTAGACCATAATTGGTTATTGGGGTCCTTGTAGACCATATAAGGGTTGCTTGTACTTCCAACCTAACTTCACCAGATGTTTTTGGTATCAGTTACTAGCTCTTGCCTTCAGGTAATCCAATCATTGGCAATGGGATCACGAGATAGAATTATTAGGTTCTAAGTATTAGTTATGGGTTCTTACCCTTGGATTTGAGCTAAGGCTCTCCTCCTACTATATCCTATTGGTTCTTACTTTCTATTAGTTTAGTGTCACTCAGTGGTTAGTACTACCCTCCCTGTTATTCTTTCTTGTCTTGATAATGGGTATGGTGATCAGCTCGTCTTGACACGAGAAGACTACGAGGATGAAGAGCTAGACAACGTGTCAAGCACTTGCGGGTACTGTAGCACGAGTTCAAGACGACCCTGATCCACTTTTTGTTTTGATCATGTATTGATATTTGGGAAATGTAACAGATTCTATATTGATTATTGTTGTATTACTGGTTTGCCCGACTTGTGGGTTGTTCATTGTGACTTATTGTTTAAATATTATTGGTTTACAAGTATTGGTTTATGTAATGGATTTATATTGGTTATTCTTTATGAATTTATGAATGTATTGAATACGAGTCAGTAACGCCCGATTTAGTATATGCATGGGTTGTACCAGTGGTTCAATCAAAGTATTCTAGGGCGGGGTGTCACACTTTATAAATTCAAAGGAGCTTGACACTAGCTCTCTTTGATCCAAGATGCATTTTTTATTTGTCTATCATTATTTCTCATCAACGGTTGGATGATTATTTTTAATTTATATGGGTTAAATTGGTGTTGACCGACAAGGAGCTGGTAGAGCAAGTTGTCGGAATTACTTACCCCAGTATACTTGACCTTTTTGTGATAAAGCTTCTTGCTTTTTGAGACACATACTGTTGGTGTCTTTTGTTTGTTTTTTTGTAGGGTGACATAAAAGCATTGGCGGAGCCAAGTGAAAGAGAAGGGGTGCCGCTGCACCCCTTGAATAATTGGAAAAGTTCAGATACACATACATATTGCTCATTGGTGTATTATGATGATGATGGGTGATGTGGATTATGGTAGGTGATGATGGATGATGGTAGGTGATGACGACAATGATAAAACAATAGGAATAAAATTATTTTAATTTTTCTTCTTTTTTTCTTTAATTTACATGAAAGACATTGTATAGCCATTAAATTATCGATGTACACAACTTTGGTAGTTGTAACACCATGGTCACCTAACTTTGTTTTGTAACAGAGTACTCATCTATATTTGGGTCAACCATTTTTGCAGGTATTGGTTTGATTTTTGAGTTGGCTCAATTTATTTCCAGGGTTCAACCGAGTTGATCAGGGAGATTAAACGATATTATGTTTGATGATGTTGCATGCTTAGTCGTTAGTTTGGTCGAAATTGTCATCAAAAGTGACCGAAATAATTGCTCATGTTACCTTATTTAACCATAAATGAGTGCTTTGTTACAAAATAGAGTTAGGTGACCATGGTGTTACAACCTCAAACTTAGGTGACCGCCAATATTTTTATCCTATTTTCAAACTGAGCTTTCAATCTCACAGTAGTAGAAACAAAGTTACAACAACTAAACCAAATCACTAAACACTAATTAACTTGTGTATATTGTTTCAATACACATATATAAACACTCTTAACAATTAAAAATCTAATATAACTTCAAATATTATAAATAAATTATGTAATATTGATCAATCTTTGAAACCGAATAAACGATGAGTAGTTTAAGAATACGTTGATGGCATATATTAAACAAGGTTCGTGTGTTAGTTTCGACAAGGTATCCATTCTTTTAGAATATGAATATTATCGTGGTTCACTGTAAACAATGTGTGTTAAATTAGTAATTGTTTGTTGTACGAATCTTAAATATATTATATTATTTTTCGTTATGTTTAAGTTTTTTTATCATGTAGTTGATTTTTTTATTGTACGAACTCAGAACCCCTTTGACCGATTTTCTGGCTCCGCCTCTGCATAGAAGGGTATGTTGAGTTCTTCCTTTCCAAGAGCAGTTGAACAAGTCGCTTGCGGTCCAGGAGAAGTCATCTTTGAAGAAATCATTCACACAAGGATTCATGCTCTTTCATGGTGCTTTAAAACGGTTCGTCGTTCAGGTAACAAGTCGCCATGTGGCATGAATGACACGATTAACTTCTCAAGGGTCATGGAGGTAGACTTGACCTCCTGGGTTGAGACTTGATTTCCTTCCTATGTTTGTTTGCTATCTTTATGTCTCCGAGAGTAGCTATCTATGCAAAAAAATAAAACTTATATGCCCTTATAGGAAAATGACACTAAAGCCCAAATATTCTTATAACTACAAATAAATATTTGGTGCTTGGAAAAGAAAACAAAAATGTTTTCAATTTTATCTTACAAAAATTTTCGAGTAAAAATTTTATTCTTAAAGATAGAAGAAACTTTTTTACACCAAAAATTTAAAGGATAGAAATACTCTTTTTGAAAAGTGTTTCACATGATTCTATTATAATTCAACATGATTCTAATTAAGACGACATTTTAAAATGTTAATTTAGTTGATATAAGATTTTAGATTAAAATTATTACAATTATATGTAAGTACTTATTCATTGTTTAGGTATTTGACGAGTAATGAAATAGACGTAGAATGACTGATTTGTTGCATAACCCAAATTTTAGTGACAAAAATACTTTTTACCCAAAAAATTCTATTATCATACATATGTTTTCAGTTTATGGTGATTTCCTGCCAAATCATTATGTCTAAGTTTGATTTTTACTTGGTTGGTAGGATATTAAATGCTACAAGTTCGTAGAGGCATATCTTAATCAAACGTCTTTAGGGGATGAGACTCTGCAACTCTTTGCTATCCTTTTGATGAACAAGGCGAATCGCTGGCTGGAAATTTATATGCAGATGATAAAGATGTTCCTATTTTGGGTGATATTACGATTCTTTGTGAACTCGAGAATAGCATTGTATTCACGTATTAACCTTGGGCTGATAGCGAGCTTTTGCAGAATTCACTTGTGAAATTGCCACCTACTGGGAGATGAACCCATTTTTTGTGAATATTTTACAGACATCGACTTGTGAATAGTTTGGACATTGAAATGGTTTTTTAGTCAAGCTAGGTTACCCCCTTCGTTTATGATTTTTTGTGTATTTTGTCCTATAATTATCAGAAATGGATTCAGTTGATTTATGTTTTATGGGATGCCAAATTTTAAATTGATGGTGTATGGTGCTTATCATAAGTCGTCGTCTAAACGCCTATGGAAAAAATGAAATTTTGCCTCTGACACAAAAGGGTAGATAATTCATAATTACCTTAGACTTTGAATTTACTTCATTTAGGTCTTCACGATCTTTTTGATTGGGTCGCAACAGTTTGCCGACAGCTTGGCGGTGTTGTCGATGTACTCCATGCAGGGGATTAGCTCAGCGACAGCTTAACGAAGTGGGAAGTATGTTAGTTACTCCTTCTAACGTAGCCATACCCGGTGCCGTGACCAAGCCATACTCGGCATTGCCACTGATTGTTGGAACCTACGTTTTGATTTACGAGTACGGAAAGTGAGGACTTTCCTAAGAACGAATTCTTGTTGACAATACACGAAGTGAGTTCGTGTACCCAGATTTGAAAGGGGGATCACATGATCACTTAAGTCTCTTCAACCTTAGAATTCGCTCTCTTACGACACTCTAGTCGAAAGTAGAGAGGCTTTGGCTTGTAATCAACTCGAACCAAGTTGCGACTCGGATTATAGTAGAGTCGTGAACGAACTCACTTTCCGTAAAGAACATTCCTACCCATTTCCAAAGCCTAGGGTTACAAGGAATTCCTTTATGGGATAAAACTACTAACACCTTCAAAATCAAGCCTTATGAAATTGAAGAACCTTTGAGACCTTTGAGAGGAGATAGATGTGTGTGAATTGGTGTCCTTGAGAAATGAGGAGGAGATCTCTTTATATAGGCCAATGAAGGGGTGTGAGGGTGAAGAGTTGTGTTGGTTCATCCATGGATCAACACAACCCTTCATTCAAATCAAATTAAAAAAAACAAACTAATTAATACGATTTTTTCCCTCCCTTCCTTACATGATATACACGGCAGAAAAAGGGACCTTGGGCCTGATTTTTATTTAAAAAAATCAGCCCAAGTTGACCCAATAATCAGCTCAAAACTCAGTTCAAAAATCAGACCAAGAATCAGTTCATTTGGATTTCGAATCTAACCGAATTTTCAAACCACGGAAATTCGAAATTTTAAATTCAAGATTAAAAAAATCCAAATCAGAAACTTTGATTTATTAATATATTTTAACATTGAAGCCATCAATAATGTTAGTGTTGCTATGAATTAATATTTAACAACCTAAGTCTTCTTAACCAACCAAATCACATTCACCATGTGACAACCATGGAATCCAAAATTCCAACAATCCTCCCCATTTTAGTGAATTCTTGGAATCCACTAAAATCACCACAATGTCACAAAACACATGTGACACCTTAGGTAATCATTCCATCGTTCCTCGATTCATAAAAATATGCATAAATGAAAATGTCGTGACGACTGAATTTTCATCTTAGTATATCACACTTAACAAGTATTCAAATACCTGGGTGTCGAATACGATTGAATCCAATAACTCATTTGAATACTTGAAGGTAATACACACATAAGTTCTATAGTTGTCTCAAAGGACAACCTTGACACTATTTCTGCCATGTGTCCCAATCCGTCTCATGAGCGCACACGAAACTAAAGTCCAAGTTTCTTGAAGCGGCTACACTTTATGCTCATGTAGGTTGATTCTTTTTATTCCTGTATCTGCATATGTACACTTTCTCAAAGAATCAATTAAGAAGTATTTAAAATTCATCCTCTCCTTTCATGCAGAGTAACAAGCACATTCTTTCGGGATGATGTATTTGTGTGCTTCAATTTCTAAGAATGAGCTTTCCACATTGAATTCAGCTTCTAGTGTTGTACTAGAGGGGAATTGGGTATCCCATGATTAGAAATTTAATTGGACTTTTCTCATCCCTCATCACTTGACTTGTGCTCCAAGTCCCTAATAAGTCACTTCGTCAAGTCACTCATTAATAGTGATAATACTCAAAACTAATTTAACCCCATGAGTCAACTCACTTACCTCGTTAAACTAAACATGGTTAAGTTCCAAGACTCAAATTGATATTGGGTTCAATTACCTCGTTTGTATGGGTGGTTTTAGTCGCGGATGCCACATCCGCGACTAATGCCATTTGTCGCGGTTATATCCGCGGCGAACATGCCATTTATCCGCGACAAACAGGCCATATTTCTTGTAGTGAAATAAAGGCCTTCGGCCTCATTGTAACACATCCCCCTTGAATTAATACAAAGAAATTTCAGAACGTTTGTTCTCTCCCCGTCAAGCTTATGTGAGGAGCATGGCTTAAGGTTTTGGCTTATCGTCTAGGGTATTCACCCCTTGAAGTGGCGCATTCGACTAGAAACTTATGGTTCATAGACTTTGTGTGCTAGTGGGTCCAAGTACTCATCCGCCACGGTTACATAGGTTCGACTTGATAGCTAGGAGATCAACAGAACGTTTTCGGGTCATGGAGCATTTTAGCTGTGGTTCCCATCAAGAGGTGGAAGGGTCTCGGACGGTGACTTCGTGGTTCACATCAGTTTGGTATCAGAGCTTCGGTTCAACACTAGGACCACAATCTATCCCAGTTTCCAGGTTTTATCTGGATCCATATCCCTTTACTTTTTGTTCTAGAAAATTTCGAAAATCTTCATCTTTTCAAGTTCTTGTATTCATCTTTCAATTGTAAGGCAGAAAAAGATGGTGGCCATCAAAATCCATCAAGAAAAATTTCAAAAAGAGGTTAGAAAAATAGAAAAACCCAACCAAAGCAAAGCTACCTTGCCAAGTTTTTTTCATTGTAAGTTTATTCTAAGAAGAGGGGTAGAAAATCTTATAGATTTCGTTGCTTGTAATATATCACCGAGCTACGACCCTACTTTTTTTTTGAAATTTAAGTAGCTAGTTTCTTAGTTGTTTCCTAGTTGGATTAGAACTTGATTCTTTTATCCTTTTCCTAGTTGGTTTAGGATTTTAGTCTATATATTCTTTTCCTAGTAGATCTAGGGTTTGTCCCTTAGAAAGCTTGCTTCTTGTGCTCACTAACCATGGCAGATGAAGATGTCGGATCTTAAGCATATGGTCACGAAGATTCGAGGACGAATCTTTTCAAAGAAAGAGAGAATGAGTTAGCCATGCCCAGTGCCGTGACCAAGCTATTCTCGGCATTGCCACTGATGCCGAGCGTTGTCAAAAGCTTGATCCGAGAGAAGATAATCAAGGAGAACCCAACACTGAAGATGGGCCAAGAGGCCAGCCCATGGCCAAGCAGTCACGGGCCAATGCTGAACCAATAATAGGCCAATGCTGGATTTCTAGACCGATTCGTAGTATGACAAAGATTGACGAATTTGGGCTACTTGGAGATGGAATTTGGGCTGATGTCCAACATGAAAGTTGAAGCCATGGAGTTTAATAGTGATCTGTAAAAGGGCTAAAATTTCTGAATTTATTTGGCGAATATTTCCAGAACCCATTGAGCTGTTTTTTTGCCTAGTTTCGAGTTCTTGTTTAAGAAGGAGTTTTTCCCTAATAGGAGTAGGAGAACGAGTTTTTCCCTAATAGGAGTAGGAGTTTTTCCCTAATAAAAGTAGGAGAACGAATTTTGTTTCCTTCTTAGGTTATTTTAGGATTAGTTTAAGTCATTTTTAGTAGTTTTTAGGACTCTTTTATTTTCTTTATTAGTATTTATCATTTTTAGGAGTTAGTTTCTTAGGAGGAATATGAGAGCTTGTTCTCCATCCTCGCCTATAAATAAAGGCCTTCGGCCTCATTGTAACACCCCCTTGAATTAATACAAAGAAATTTCAGAATGTTTGTTCTCTCCCCTTCAAGCTTATGTGAGGAGCATGGCTTAAGGTTTCAGCTTATCGTCTAGGGTATTCACCCCTTGAAGTGGCGCATTCGACTGGAAACTTAGGGTTCCTAGACTTTGTGTGCTAGTGAGTCCAAGTACTCATCCGCCCCGGTTACATAGGTTCGACTTGATAGCTAGGAGATCAGCAGAAGGTGTTCGGGTCGTGGAGCATTTTAGCCGTGGTTCCCATCAAGAGGTGGAAGGGTCTCGGACAGTGACTTCGTGGTTCACATCACCTTCTCCATGTCTTCTACCAAGTTCTGGGACCCCCTGCTTCATGCTCACAAATCTTTCTTTACAACAACCATCCTTATGGATACGTTGATTTTTTTCTTTTCTACTCTTCCAATATGATTTAAATCCTTTTTTTTATCTTCCCCAAAATTCTAGTTTCAGTTTTCTAATCCTCTATAACTTTTTTTTGTGCTTACCCTCTAGATTGTATTGGGCAGAGAAGATGCTCGAAACTGGACCAGTCTGACAAAGTGATCTTCACAATTCTTCTTTGATTTCCTTGAAAGTTTGGTGCATAAGGTGTAACATCAAAATGATGATTGATAAAATTAAATGGTGATTACAAAGTCATCTAAGATCACGAGGGAGGAGAAAACAACCTAAGAAGGTTGGTAAGATGATTTGCTTTTACGACACAAATCTGAAAAGGGGTTATTGATTTTGAGGAGTTAAAAAAGATGATGCTCCAAACATCGACGATGATCGCCTAGCCAAAATTGGCTCAGTCACATAAGAATTGGAGGGTGAAAACTCCCCCATCCAACTTCCCAAGTGAAGATGGTTAAGTAGTACGATTCGTACGGAGGAGAAGTTGCGACAGGTACATAACGACATCTTCTCTACACTAATTTTGTCAACGTGCGGCGGTTCAAATCGGTTCTCTTATGTCATTATTAAAGTACGTAATCATTTCACTGCTACTTAATCTTATCTCTTCATTCTAGTATTTCTTGCAATTCTTTTATGATTTAAGGTGTAATAATGTTTTCTTGTGATCTTCAAAATTATATCATTGAGTATGGAACATAGTGGGCCATTTTTCTTATCTAATCGGCCGACTTTGCTCGTCAGAAAGTTTGTTCCATTTGGGTCTCCGGTAAGCAATTTTTTTCATCATTGTTTTGTCGATTTGGTGTTTTTCCAGGCCTTAAAATTAGAAATGAATAATGCCTAATTATTATAAAAAAACATTGATTTATCATTGAGCAATTACTTTATCCCCACAAATCAAGATATTTATTAGGTAGTAATTTTTTTAATTTCTTTTTGATTTCTTATTCTTCTCCATTTAATTATCTAAGTTAATTGTCAAAATTAAAGTATCGTTGATTTATTTATCATTAGTTTATCTCCACAATAAGTTATGTTTATTAGCTCATTCGTTTAAGTTTTTTTTTGTTCCTTAATTAATCTTTTCTAATTAATTATGGGTCAAATACTTAAATAGTCCCGAAAGTATGGGGCGGGTTACAAACTCGTCCCGAAACTTTGTTTTGTTACAAACTCGTTCCATTAGTATGAACTTCGTTACAATGCAGTACTATTTGCCATGTCATTGTCCATGTCGTTTAAATACTAATTAAATAATAGACCCGACCCAAATCGATCTAATCCATCTAATCAAACCGACCAGCATAATTCAAACCGAAAATCAAATAGATTTGGCGTTTCCTCTTCCTCTGCTCCTCCCCTTCCTTCTTCACCACCACCACTAAGCTCAACGACGATGCTGATGGAAACGATGATAAGAAAGACTAAAGTTCCTCTCCGACGACAGAGACCTATCAACAATCACCGTCGTCAATTACCAGTTCCACCACTCCCCGTGGCATACTATATTTTGAGTCTTCGGTCCATATCCTGATCATAGATGGTTTCTTGGTTTTTTCCTTGCTTTCTGATCAAGTAGAATTTCAAGCTAGTCGACTTTTTTTTTGCAAAATATCGAACAAACAAAACTGCTGTCAGGTGTAGACATTACAACTGCTGAACAAACAGCTCTGCTATAGGTTGTAGACGTTACAGGAGCCAACGAAAGTTAGGATCCCAGCGATCTGTAGCAATAATAGGGCTTATGGGTTTATCTTGAGCTGTAGCTTGTAACTCTCTACCTATGGTAGTTAGAATTTCATGATGAGCTCCTGAATCGATGTTATGGAATCGTCAAGGAAGACATCTTCGAGCTCACCAAGAGTCCAAGACCCTAAGCCGCCAGTTCTGGGAGGCCAGCTCGTTCCTCGTTCCCCCGCTCGAATCTCCTACTTCTCATACTCAGATCTTTAACGAATCTCCGAAGGAGACAAAAATCGACAGCTATTGAAGCGACAACCTCTTCCCTTTCAGAATCTCCAACACCTCTTTTTTTTTCTCCAGAATCTCTGATGAATTCCCTTTCAGAATCTCTAGCACCTTGGGATACGTTCCTACGTCAAATTTAAAATCATTTTTCTCTTACACTTCCTTTTTTCTTTTTAATTTGTTGAAATCGACATTCCTAGGCTAATTCAGAGATCTGATTCCCGCATCCGTACGGCTTCCATCAAAATCAGAGATATCCTAAGGCGGTCGACCGTTCGTCGTCAACGTAGGCAACGACAGGGCATGTGTCGGTTGAATCGAAGTTTGCGGCGGAGAAGAGGAGGGAAGAGATGGAATAGGAGGTGGTGGAGTTGATGATGGTGGTGGTGGTGGTGAAGGAAGGGGAGGAGCAGAGGAAGGTGATGAGGAAGAGGAAACGCCAAATCTATTTGATTTTCGGTTTTGAATTATGTTGACCGGTTTGATTGGATGGATTAGATCGATTTGGGTTGGTCTATTATTTAATTAGTATTTAAATGACGTGGACAGATGACATGGCAAATAGTACTGCATTGTAATGAAGTTCATACTAATGGGAGTCTGTAACAAAACAAAGTTTCGGGACGAGTTTGTAACCTGCCCCATACTTTTGAGACTACTCAAGTATTTGACCCAATTAACTATAGAATCAAATCCTTTACAATCTTGCGCTTACCAATCAGTTATCCTTTCGCGTCATAATCTAGATCTCCGCCGCTAATCATTGGCAAGTCCTCTTTGAGTAGTAACACTACACTATCTCCAACAATTGATTCTTCTCCTACTGATTCTTCAACACCTTCTTCATCTTCTTCAAACTTTCACTAGACAAAGTCTCGTGGTTCAACATATACGTCTCTTGCTTTCTTTGAGGAAATTTCTTCTGTCTTCTCAACACTTTGAAGAAATTAGAGAAGATTACAACTCTATGCGGAGTAGCTACTTGGTGATTTTATCGTCTGTTGCATCCCAATAACTCAAGTTATTGGGAGAGGGTTCTGAATGGATTTTATAGTGTTTACTAACATGCCCCCTCAAGCCCATGAAAGGGAAGAAGCCCATGAAAGGAGATTGAAGTTTGCAAAGGTCCACCAAACCTTATGCAAGAAAATTGTTATATTAGGGGCTATCGAGATTCGATACCTTGACCTTTCGGTCATCAAAGGCTCTGATACCATGTCAAAAACCGTTGCATCCCAATAACTCGAGTTGTTGGGAGAGGGATCTGAATGGATTTTATAGTGTTTACTAAGGGGTCGTTTCCCACAAAGAATTAAATTACTGTGGGAATTGACAATTGCAATGGAATTAGATTGCTGAAGGGATCGACAATTCCAATGAAATAAAATTCCTTATTTCCTCGGGTAAATGCCAATATGGAATTGAAATCATACATCTCATACAATGTCCAAAATAGCCTTAATTAAATAACAAAAAACTAACTAATGAATATTCCTACAACAAACCAAGAAAATCAGAGGAAAAAAGGAGGGGCGGGGAAGTAAAGCCTGGGAAAAAAATCAATTCGCCCCAAAACCCTTCTATTTGTAAGGGATTTGAATTCCTTTTCTGAGGTGATTTCGAATCTGAATAGGATTTTAATTACATCGTAAATGGACTCCACTTTTGCGCTAGGAAACAAGGAATTGGAATTATTTGAGAATTCCCCCATGTCCAGCCCCTAATTCCTGTCCAAGAAACGACCTCTAACAATCGCTAATGATCTCATGTTCAACAGTCAGTTGCTTCGGGCTCAGATGGCTCTAACGTCTTGCCATATGAGCCCGAAGCAACTGACATGCTGAACATAAGCTCATTAACGATAAACGCATAAGCAGCCCTCCGTAAAGAGCTGTGATCTCCTCTATCCATTCTTCCTCTTCTTGAAATTTGTTTTGTCTAGCAACTGCATCGCTAATGAGCTTGTTGCACCTTTGTTCTCACCATGATTTTTGTTGGATTTTTCTTTTCTTTTAGGTTTTGGTGATTATAACATTAGGCTGTGATGTGTATTTATATACACGTTATCGGAAGAAAATAACGTAGGTTTGATGTAAACATGGAAAAAAATTATTGATTTTTTTTTATGATTACAGATTTGAGTGAAAGTATGGAAATTAAAAAAATATGATGCTAAATTGTATAAAAATGTGAGTCTGTGTGAGTTGGCAATTAAACTTTTCATTAAATGATTAATGAATGTAGGCGTTATTTTCCGTAATGGTATTTAAATCCACCCAAAATTTTCAATTCCTCCGAAATTCAATTATTGAGGAATTAACAATGCAACTGCAATTGAATTCATTGTTTTTCATAGATTTTGACAAGCTACAATTGAATTCAGTAATAATGAAATTACCCATGTTACCCTCAACTTACCTTCAAATCCATTTGTTCTGGTCTTGGTAAAACCAATTATCCGTCTTTTCTCTTCTCCAAGAACCTAGGGAAGCTATCCTTGTGATGGGTAGATCTGCAAGTTAAAACAACGTAGCACTTTAGTGAAGCCCAAAACATAAAGGTAGGGTGAAAAGGTAAGTCTTGATTTGGGAAGGAGGGGAATCAACAACACCAGTTGGGGACTTGCAGCTTCTCCTGCTAGTCAAAAGCATAACTTCTTCCGCCTTATCAGTAGGGAAATCATTGGACACATCAACTTGACCATCGTAAAAATGGTTAGCCGTGAGGTTGGAGGGGTAAGCTTATTGGCACTGAAACGAGAACAAACATGACATATAAAAGAAAAAATGGGTAAGTATTAAACTATAAAGAGAGAGCAATTGCTTGGAAAAAAAAGAAAAAAATGGAAGACCAAGAAATCAAGAGCATATAAAAAATAGATCCTTTTTCTTCATTTAGTGAGGTTGGAAGTCGATAAAAAAAACTAGGCGTACGAAGTGGGGGCTTGGGAATGTTATGAAGGGAACAAACACATAATGATATTGGGATTTTACCAACACTTCCTTAACATGGATGTGGTTGATGGTGAGGAGTGGGTGAGTAGAGTGTTTGGGTTTTACGGATTTCCCGAACGGAACAGAAGGCAAGAGTCATGGGTCGTCCTCCAATTGATGGAAGCTAGTGCTCAAGGGCCATGGTGCTCCATAGAAGATTATAATGACATACTTCACCAATGATCATGTTCCTTCTCTTTACTTGTGTCGTTCTCCTTGTGGCTTAACTATTCTGTTAATTTATGTGGATGATATGGTTCTTACAGGCGATGATACCATGGGATTGCGGCTTCCAAGAACATTCTTCACGAGCATTTTCAACTCAAGTATCTTGGGTCAGTTTCCTTTTTTCTTGGGCTTGAAATTCATCACCAACCTAAAGGGATTTTCATTCTAAACACAAGTACGTGCTTGAACTTTTGGAAACAGGTGGCTACTTATCTTGCACTTCTATCACTACTCCCATGGAAACTCAACCTCAAGTTGAGTAGGGATTAAGGTTCTCTGCTTCTTGATCCATGAGTCTTTTGATAGCTAGTCGAGAGCTTGATTTATCTCACTTCCACTCATCCTGCACATAACTTATGTTGTTCAGGTGGTCAGCCAGTATATGTCGTCTCCTCGAGCTCCGCATCTTGATGCGTTTATCATATTTTTCGTTACTTGCAAGGCTCTCCATGACTTAGTATTTGCCTCCCTTCGACGGGTACGTGTGATATTACGGCTTATGCCAATGTTGACCATGTTGGGTGTTTAGATACTCGCCGATCTACATCCATTTGGTGTGTGATGTTGGGGGATGCTTGTGTTGCCTGACGGTGTAAAAAGTAGGATCGTGTTTCGAAATCTTCTACTGAGGCTGAGTATCGTTCTATGTGTGATGTGTGCTCTGAGATCGCTTGGTTTTCTCTCTTATGGCCGAACTTGGGAGAGTGTCTACTTTTCCAGCTCACCTTTTTGGCAATAACACAAGTGCTCTTCAGATCGCAATGAATTTTGTGTTTCATGATCGTACGAAGTACTTTGAAACTCACGTTCACTTCATTTGAGAGCTTATTGCTGATGGTCTCGTCCAACTATTCTATATTCGTACTAATGATTAGGTTGCCGACTTGTTAACCAAATATGTTTCTACTACTCGCCATTGGTTTCTTGCTGGAAAATTGATGTGTCATGACCAACATGAATTTGAGGGAGGGTGTTAGCGTAGCTTGGGCTTGTATTGGGTCATCAAGTTGTTTGGTTGATGTTAGGGTTACCGAAGGGTGTAGCTGTATAAACACCCCTTCAACTAGGAGTTAGGGTTATGGGATTTAGTTTGTAATCGCACAAACTTGGAATAAGATCAACTCCTATTTGGTCCGTTGATATACTCAACACGTTGTTGAGAAACCATGTTATATCATTGTCTTCACATCTCTTTTCTCTTGTTATCAGGATTATCTTGCGGGTTAATCATACTTTGCCCCTTAGTCTTCCTAGAATCAATCCCTCCCACACATTATAATCTGATTTACTTTATCTGCTATTACTGCATGGAGATTTCCAACGCCCTCAATATTCTAGTTAATGAATAAGCATTTCTAGGGTGTCTTCCCACCAAAACAAAATTCAATATATCTATAAATCTATCATAAAATAGTCTATAGGAGATTGGGGCAAAGCTGCTTCCACATCAGTCGTTCAAGGATATCTGGGCTGCCACCTCAGTGTCGCTAAAACGACATAGTTTAAGCAAATATGAACTAGCCCCTTCCTCCCCCTCCTTCCCTCAATTGTTTGTTGGTTTCTGGGAAGAGGTTGGGTTCTTTCATAGAAAACAGAGTTAGGTTGCTGGCTGGTGTGTTCTTTAACCTGTGAGGACTGCCGATCATCGGAGTCGGACACCACACCCGGCGGAAGCTGCAGTCGAGGCTCTTGCTTCAGGTGAAATCCTTTATGTTTCAGAATTTC
Source organism: Linum lewisii (assembly GCA_034768395.1). Classification (NCBI taxonomy): domain Eukaryota; kingdom Viridiplantae; phylum Streptophyta; class Magnoliopsida; order Malpighiales; family Linaceae; genus Linum; species Linum lewisii. The sequence continues at coordinate 16,309,413 of CM068296.1, read as the reverse complement.
GTTTCATGCATCCAGGTTTTGATCATCCAGTATCATTGCGGCACTGATTCCCATGCTGGTCTCTTGATGTCTGAAGTTTTCAGTGTGGACTCCGCCTCCGTCACAAGCTTTCTAGAGGCCCTTGCTCTTAGGAAGAGATCTGAATTGGAAATCGAAAAAGCCAATTTTTCAGATGCCTAGGTCTTACTCTCCCAGGTAAACTCTCTTCATTTGGACGAAGTTATTTGTAAATGCTGGAATGATTTTTCTTATGTAACCGAAGTGCAGGTCAATGACAATGGCTTTTGCAGAGTTTGAGAAGATGATGGCCAGGAACGGTGGATTCATCATGTGTTTGGCTTGAGGTAATTTCTCTGGCCTATGATCTGATATTGAACTTTCTTCTGTACAGGGGCGGATCTGGGGGTGGGGTTCCCCGGGCCACGGCCCACCCCACTTTCGAGTCTAGAGCTACTAAATTATATGTATTTACATGTATATAAATAAATTTGCCAAATAATTTTTCAAATTTAGCCCAATATATTTTAATTTGACGAAATGACCCAGTGTCATGATCCATGGATCTGCCACTGCTTCTGTGATAGTAATTTCAATTTGAGTATTTGATTTTTCTTATCCATCATGTTTGTTCTTGCTCTGTGAATTCGAGATGTTTCGTTGATATTTGTTTTATTGATTCAATAACCTTCTTCTTTCCTTTCTAATTCTCCCAGCTTCCTCTAGATTCCATTTGGTTTAGTGATTCATAAACTTTCAATGCAATCTCCAGGTCTCAAGTTGCAGTTTCATTTACTTCCATCTCTAATTACGCTCTTCTTAATTTGTTGATTCAACTGTTGCGCTTCTGAATCCTGTGATTAGCTGCACAAAAGATCATGGTGGAGATCAAAGGTGAAAGTTTTTTCTGTTAACTGCTGCTGCTCTTCTTGGCATGTTCATAAAAATCTGAAGTCCAAAGTGGATATCAAAGCTGAAAGTTTGTTTGTTTCTGTCAACTGCTGCAGTCAGAATTGTTGCAATCCACTTTGCCTATTTTATTGTGTTTAGAGAAATTGATTAGGGTTTATTTGAATTAAACCAAGGGTATGAACTTATAAGCTTAATATGTAGTTTGCTTATGATCCAATTAGTTTACTGAATTTGATTGGGTTTAGTTCATTGAAATCAGAGCTACGAGAATTGTTAGCTTAAGCTTTTTGTTTGAATGTGAATCAATTGTTTGTATGTACAAGGAGTTGCTGGGCTTTCTCAATCGTGGGAGCTGTGGAAGGAATCAACCAGATTGTGACTGGTGAGATGATTTCTCTATTGGAACATGAGCTGTTTGATTGTATCGGTGGAGTGGAGAAGAAAGAAGGGAAGGACATTTGACACTGTTGTTACCCTCTCAATCAATGTCTTTCCTTGACGAGTTCAACCCAGTAAGCTCTTCTTCGCTTATCTCATTTAACCCCTATTTCCTGACCTCCCTATTCTATAACCCTAATTTCCTCCACACTATTTCTGGATGAATTGCTAACTTCTCCCATTTTCACCTATATCATTTGAGGGTTTGCAACTGTTTGAGAGTGATCCATACTAGAATTATGGGTATTTCAAACCCCTTGGCAGAGAGATTTGGACTACTACGATGGACGTCATTTTAAGGGAGAGTATTATCATCCATAATGTTGTATTATGGAGAGGCATGACCTAATTGCTCATGCACTGCAAGAAAATTTATCACAACTTTCAGTTGCTGAGCCACCTGAATTTCCAAGCGAGGAGAATCCGGATTCACAAGTGCCTAATTACCCACCCAATTGGTTTGGTCAACCCATGGGGGAATATGCTGGTAGATATTAGAACAAACGGACGCCAAAACTAAGCACTTCTCTTTTGGTTCATTGGGTTTCATTATCTTAAAGCTTAAACTAATAGAGTGGGAAAGAGGAAAGATTATAAGAGTGAGACTCTATGTGTTTGTCTGTTTAAATGGGTTCCAAGTTGCAGCAACAAATAAGCAACATCCACAAGCAGTTTGGTGGTAAGGGTGGTAGTGAGAAGAGGAGATTGAGTGGTAATAAGAGAGCATTCTCAGTTCAGGCATACCGACATTGGATTTCAAAAGGGTTATTTTCTTAAGATTTGTTAAGTGCATTATTTTGCGTCGTTCACCTAGAGGTACTTTCTAGTAGTTTCCTGGTTGGAAGAGTAAACTCTGTAAGCCATCATTCCATTGGATTTCAAGGACACACAAATATCTGATACAGTTTCCAGGGTAGTTCTCTTACATTATTTGTCTACTACTAAATGGGTTTAAAGTGGGTGTCACTGTTCCGTTCTGTGTAATAGAAAATAGAAGTTGGGTCTTTTTGATGTTGTTCAAATTTTGTGTGACAGACATCCAGTTATTGATTACATTTGTTATGCTCTGGGGTTGCTTAAGTAATTCTTAGCTTGATCAAACATAGTTGTTTAGTGTCAATTTTGATTCCTTCACACAATTAGTAAATGAATTTTATGCTGATTCGGCATTGGATTAGCAGAAAAGAAAATTCGGTGAAGCAATATATTGTTGTTTATAATGTTGGATTGGATGGCTGAATCTGAATGTATTAGAGAACCTGAGATAGATAGTTCTTTTTGGAACTCGAAAGTCGTGTCCGTTGAGTGAATGGATTCTTCATAAATATTTATGTAAATGATTATATGCTTAAGTTTTTGTTTGTTTGATATTGACCATGGTAGAACAATCAAATTTACAATGTTGTTTTTCTATATTTAATATCGAATTTGCAGAAAAGAATTGTTTTATACGATATAGTGTTGTTTATGATCTTGGGTTGGATGGATGAATTTGAATGAATTAGACTAATAGAGAACCAAAGATAGTTAGTTCTTCTTTGGAAATTGAATTCCATTTTGAGCTATTGGTTCATCGTTAACTTTTTTTATAAAATATTAAATGCTTGCAGCCGACTATTTTATGAAAATTGGAGTCGAAAACTACCTGCAAATTGTAGTTGAGATGAGGTGGCGACTATTTAAAGTTGTTGTTTTGGGTTGCAGAGTCATTTAATTAGATATTTGTTTCCTCATTATCTCTCAAACTTTTTTTTACTGGAAATTCGATAATATTATTCATCCACAATGGGGAAACCTTACAACAAATTACAAAATCAGAATTGAAAGGCCAGTTGTAAGGGAGGTTGTCGAAGCGAGCTGACCTTGCCACCCAATCCGCTGCCTTGTTCATCCTTCGGGGAATAAAGGCTAAGGATATACGATCTTGAGCGAGGAGAATGTTTTCCATGAGTAGCAGCCATGCATAGCATTCCCAAGGCCAAGTCGATCGACCTTTCCGAAGGGTATCAACAAGGATAAGACAGTCGGTTTTGATTTTGGTTCTCAAGTTCGAGCTCTCTGCTAACCTCAAGGCCTCCAAGAGGGCCTTTGCTTCCGCCACCAGCACAGATGAACATGCTAGCTTCCCAGCCCTTCCATCGGTCACCTGCCCATGGGCGTTTATAATGACAACCCCATATCCCGCCGTAGACGTGGTCTGATTGAAAGAACCGTCACAAACAATGACTTGTTGATCTCGTTCTGTAGGCGGTGGTCTAGGTACCGTGCTAGTAGAGTGGACTAGGAGTGTTAGACAAGTGAATCATCTGACTCGTCCGGGATCACTCCTCAATCAATTTCCCCGTGAGTATAAGGATAGTGTCAGTCTGGGGTCAAACATTGCGAAAGACTTTCTCATTGCGCGCTCTCCAAATACACCAAAGGGTAGCAGTACATTTTTTGATGTCAACCGGATATGTACCCTTACAAGCTGAGTGCAGCCAACTAAGATGTTGTTGTTCTCCCTGGGTTTAACTCAGCTCTGGATAGGGTTCGCTCCCAGACCTCCGTAGCAACTTCGCAGGAGAACAAACAATGATTAACTGTTTCGTCGTGCTGTTGACATAATGGGCAAAGAGGCGATGGAGCACAGTTCCTTTTGGTCAGATTCATGTTGGTTGCAATCGCATTACAGGCCACCCTCCATAAGAAGAAAGAGTATTTAGGTGGGATCAGAATGTTCCACAACCATTTCCAGATCTTTGAGCTCATGTAATCCAAATTATCTGTGTGGGAGTCCACTGTTGCTGTCCTGAGAGCGTGATAGGCAGATTTGACAGAAAAGGTTTCGTGTTTGTCAAGATGCCATACCCACTGATCTGGATGAGGGGGGGGGGGGGCTATAGGGATCTTCAGGATTTCTATGACCTCCTCTGGTGAGCAATAGGAGGTTAGGGCTTCATTGTTCCACTTCTTATTGTCATCCGTAAGCCATTCATTAGTTGTTGTGTTGATATGGATTGAGGAAGAGAGCTTGAAGTTTTCAACTGTCGGGATCCAAGGGTCCACTCCTACTCTAATCGTCTCCCCATTGACCATATTTTTCTTTGCCCCTAGTTTCAGGATGGTTTTGATCGCATAAGCTTGCCCAGATCCAAGAAGGGGACTTACCTTTTTGGGCATTCAGGAAATCAATGTTACTAAAGTACATGCCCTTGATCAATCTTGCCCATAGTTGGTTCTTCTCCTGGATCAGTCGCCATCCTTGTTTAGCTAACAGTGCCATATTGAAGATATGGAAATTTTTGAAGCCCAAGCCCCCTTCACTGTTTGGTTTTGTTAGGATGCTTCCCTTTGTCCAGTGATGTGCAAGATTTAACTCACAACATTCAAGGTCGTATTCCACGAGGGCTCTCTCAAAAGCTAATACTCACACGATTCATGGACGGTCTATTCATTTAAAATGAGTTTTAGTTTGAAAAGGAAATAAAAACATAAAGGAAACTAAACAAGAAAGCAAAACAAAATGGTGCAAATCAAAGATAAAGGAGGTTCACTTGGAAAGATAGCTTCATCATGCTCAAAAGGAACAAATGCACAAACAAGCCAAACATGATCGAGGTTGCAATCGAATGACCACGCAAATCCCTTCTATAAACTCAATGCACTCTCGTCGCACTAAGTTCCTATCCTAGAACCACTCAACTTAGGCTCTCGCTCTCAAGCTAAGTGACTATGGATGCATTAAAGGTGTTTGATGAAATGCCAAGCTACAAAACCCTCTCCTATGACTCTATGACCACTAGGCTAGACACCACACTCTCATGTCAATGTCCTAACACTAAGAAAATCATCAAAAGACTAATCAAAGTTCAATTGAATGAAAAACCTAATGCACACCAAGTGTTCGATAAAATGCACAAGAGAGAAATCATGCAACTATGGTTGAATTGAGATGATCTAATCTCTTAGACTGCTCTCTTCAATCCCTAGACCTACAAACCATGTATTTAAGCACTCTCATGCATTACATCACAAAGGATAGACCAAATCAAGCACATAACATAATTTGGAATTGAAAACAAGTCTAGAGATCATCTTCTTACAATCCAAGATCAATCATGGCATATTTGTACAATCAACCTCTATCATAGCACAACTATCTATCAATCCAAGGAAACCTAGGAAATCAGCCACACATGGCCAAGGGTACAAAAGAGAAAGAAAGAGAAATGGTCACCAAGAGCTCCATGGCAATCCTCCTCTTGCAAGCTCCTCTCCCAAGGATGTGGACTTCAATCCAAGCTCCTTTACTTTGAGTTGCACCTTGCTCTAGGGTTGATGATGGATTGGTGATGGAAAAAAAGATGAGAGAAAGGGTTTCGGTTGTTGAGTGTGTAAATTAATGAATGGATCTCCCTTCAATTTTCGCCCGCTTCCTCTTTATATACTGCGCTGGAAAGACCTAGAATTTTTGGCAAAAACTGTACAAGTTTTCGTCGAAAATCTCTTTGAAAAACCCCGGGCATCCTTGCATTTCTTCATAGGTTTTCGGCGAAAACTCTGGAAGTTTTCGCCGAAAACTTCTTCACAAATCGAACATTAGCCTCCTGGAAATCCACTGTTTGTGCACGCCGAGGGTTTTCGGCGAGAACTATAAGGTTCTCGCCGAAAACTTAAGTATGAAGCTGTGCACTTTTCTTGATTTTGCAACGGCCATATCTCCTCCGTCCTAGCTCCGATTGACCTCCCGTTTGATCCTACGTGCTCTTTGTCACCAGTACTATGACACCAAGGCCTGAAAATGCACAAATAAAACTCCAATAGGCACTGGAATTGCCCAGGCACTTGGACAACAAAAAAGCACTTTGCATAAAACTTCCATAAAAGCATATAAATCATGGCAAAATGAGATCAAACATGGGAGATCACTAGGCTAATTGAGGGCTCAAAATGCACTAAATAACGTCACATCATCCAGTGAATCGTTTTCTTAGTCATCGACCCTCCCCAGAAGAAGGCCCAAAGACGTGAATCCATCTTATTTGTCAGGTCCTTTGGAAGTAAAAAACATGACATGATGTAGGCAGGAATGCTCTGATACACTGCCTTGAGGAGAGTTTCTTTACCTCCATGCAACATGCACTGACTTTTCCACGATTGCCCAATGGCCTCCATTCTTGTCAATAAAACCTGAATACCTCCTTCTTTGATCCTCCCCACTCCGATGGTACTCCAAGGTACTTCCCAAACGTACAATTCACCTGAAAACCAAGTCCTCTCGATATATTGTCTTGAAGGGCACTGGGAGTGTGTCTGCTAAACATGATGGCCGATTTTTGGTTATTGATGGTTTGGCCCGTCAGATTAGCGTAAAGTTCCATGGTCTTATGGATGTTTATTGCTTCAGTGACCGAGGCCTCTCCAAACAGTATAGTGTCATCGGCGAAAAGGACATGTGTAAGTGTCGGGCATCTTCGATTGAGTTTAAGACCTTTGAGCCTTCCTTGGGTTACCCCTTTGTCAATGAGATAGGAGAGAGTGTTGGTGAGGATAATGAAAAGGAAGGGAGAGATCGGGTCACCCTGGCGGATACCTCGAGATGGTGTGAATGTTTATGTTAGGTTTCCGTTCACCAGAATCGAGAATTGCACCGTCTTAATACACTCATTTATCCAATTACACCACATCGTGTTAAATCCCATTGCTTGTAGAATTTTCCTTAGTCCTTCCCAGTCAACCATATCATACGCCTTCTTCATATCGAGCTTCATCATCATGTCCCATTGAAACTTACCCGCTCTATTCTTAAAGTGATGTATAACTTCATGTACAATCATAATGTTGTCTTGGATGGCTCTTCCGCCGGTAAATGGCGCTTGCAGTTCAGAGACGATGCTTGGGATCCACTTTTTGAGTCTGGAGGCTAGGATCTTGGATATAATCTTATAGTTGAAATTGAAGCAGCTAATAGGTCTAAATTGCCCAATCTCCTATGGGTTTGGAACTTTCGGGATTAGGACTAAGTTGGTATCATTCCATCCAGGAGGCATGGTATTGGTTCTGAAGAATCCTTGAATTTCCTCACACACCTTTTGTCCTAGAACCGTCCAGTATTTCCTATAGAAGTGGCCAGAGAAACCATCTGGCCCTGGCGCTTTATTAGGAGCCATGCTAAACACTGCAGTCCTAATCTCCTCATCAAGGGGCGGTCTAGTAAGCTCATCGTTCATCTCGTTAGTAACCACCCGGGGAATCTCATGGATCAGATCATAGTCTGGTTGCCGTGTCGAGGCCGCAAAAAGGTCATTGAAGTAGTCCTTTATATGAGCCTTCAAATCGATCTCGTTCTCCAACCAGGAATTATCCTCCTTCTTCAATTTTGTAATGTGGTTATTGAGTTTCCTTTGAGTGGTGGTAGCGTGGAAGAACTTTGTATTTCTGTCTCCGAAGCGCAACCAGTTCACTCTGGCTCTCCGGTGCCAAAAGAGTTCCTCGCTCCTCCATGCCATGTCAAGTTGGTGCAATAAGCTTCTCTCTTCCCTTACCACCTCATTATCTCTCACCCTATTCATAAGATCTCCAATTTGTCTCTGAAGTTTCTGGATTTCCTTCTCCGCATTATGAACATTCTCCTTACTCCATCTCGTAAGCTCCTTTTGGAGTAGAGCTGGCAAAATGCTAGCCCGACCCGATAAACCTGCCCAGCCCGCCCAACCTAGTCCGACCCGTGACCCGACTGACCAAAAAGTCAACAACCCGTAACCCGCCCAACCTGTGACCCGACGAACCCGCGACCCGACGAGCCCGCGACCCGACCCGCGACTCGATGAACCCGCGACCCGACGAACCCGTGACCCGATGAACTCGCGACCCGATGAACCCGTGACCCGACTAACCCGTGACCGGCCCCACCCGCCCGACTAACCCGATTGATCTTATTAAATACACACATTTTTACCAAACTTGTATGAAAATTCTAATTAAAATGTAAAATTTTAACTTATTTTCTAATATATTTAACAAATATATGATTGTATCATATGATGATCATATGTAAAGAAACATTTAATAAAAAATCACATATTCATTTTTTATATTTCCCTTCTCTTTTTTTTTTCCTCTTCTTTTCTATTTCCCACACTTTTTTTCCTCTTCTTTTCTATTTCCCACACTTTTTCCCCTCTTCTTTCTATTCTCACTTTTCCTCTCTTTTTATTCTACTCTTTTCCCTTTCCCTCTATTTTCTCCCTCTTCATGTTTTTATGAACCTTTTTATTTCACTCATTTTCCCTCTCTTTTTTCTTCTATTTTCTACTTCCAACCACTTTTTCCCCTTCTCATTTCTTTACACCTTTTTACTTATTATTATTCAAATTTTATTTAATCTAATTGAGCATTATAATCATACTCTAAAATTATAACATGTTTAAATAATAAACTAATAATTAGTATATAATCAATAAACAGATATAACTCATCATATTTACTAGTATGTTCAAACCATAAACGATAAATGATAAACTTTATACACTACACTCTAAACTAATGTATCTGGATCAGACCAATCATAAAACAGATTAAAATTAAAGGTTCAATGGTTATAAGGTTTAATCATTGTTCTATTTGGTTATACACTTTTATTGGGCTTACTGTCAATACAAAACCTCACCAATTTGCCTTATACTTATTACCAACAATTCAACATCATGAACACCACTCAACATCAACACATCATATTTAATTTTATTTTATTTATTATAAGTATATTTAATTTAAATAATAAATGATTTCTAATATACACGCGGCTACAAGTGAATAAAAATTTATTAAATTTTATTTAGAATTATTTATCACATAAAAAACATTTATATTAAGTTTTGAAAATTGTAGTTGAGACTTGTGACCCGATGGGCAACCCGACTAACCCGCGACCCGATTAACCCATGACCCGACTAACCCGCGACCCGACTGACCCGCGACCCGACTGACCCGCGACCCGACTAACCCGCGGCCCGATGAACCCGTGACCCGATGAACCCGCGACCCGACTGATCCCCGACCTGACTGACCCGAAACCCGACTAACTCGACCCGTGGGCCGCCCAACCCGCCCGTTTGCCAGCTCTATTTTGGAGTTTGTTCAGGTTGTTTTGAGTCGGCGCATTTTTATCCCAGGTATTACTGATCATTTCATCGCACTGAGCATATTCGTACCATCTTCTATCGAACCTAAAAGGAGCTTTTATCCCTACGCGGTTTATACACAAGCTCAAGGCGGAGCGGGCAATGATTGGATCCAATGATGGGTTCGTGGAAGAGTTTCGCCGTATCAAACTTGCGTCTCCATTCCTGGGTACATAGGCCTCTATCGAGTCGTTCTTTAATATTTTCGTCACTGATATGATAGTTCATCCAAGTAAAGCGTTGGCCTGTGAAGCCTAGGTCCATAAGGCCATTATTAAAAATGAACTCCTTGAAAGGTGTAGTGCTTTCATTTCTAATGGGGAGGCCTCTGACTTTTTCTGTATTATCTACAACGGCATTAAAATCTCCCAAAATTAACCAAGCATCCTCCATGGAGCCTCGGAGGGAGCTCAGGGTTTGCCAAAAGTGAGCTCTATCGTATGAGTCGTTAGGAGCGTGGACAAACGACAAAAAGAAAAACGAATTTCCATTGATTGAAAGATCAACAAAAAAGTCATTACAACCAATTACTTCCAAATTAAGATTTCCTACCCACCAAAGAGCAAGCCCCCACTTCGATCTATAGGATCACGATACCAAAATTTTTGGTATTTTGCTTGTCTCCTTTTTTTTCTACCATATCCCTAGGATTTCTTGTCTCTGAAATAAAAACAATAGAAGGGCTAAACTTCCTAATTAAATCACTAAGGTAGTCTCCTGTTAGAGGGGGCCCAATCCCTCTACAGTTCCAACACAGAATCCTCATGGCTCCTCCGGTGGCTTTCGGGTTTCCAGCATCCCATTGCTTGCTTCGTAGTTCACCCTTGATGTTTGGCCGCCTTCAAGCCCATAGTGGTTAAACCAACTCGTGTGGTTCATGGGCTCCATGGGAACATAGGGAGAGACCGCTTCATAGTTCTGATTTAGCTCATTATCTCCCATTCCTTCCAGCCGGTCAGTTTCCATGTTAGTAGTTGTGTTGTGCATCTCCCTTATGACGATTCCAGCATTCTTCTTCCTCCTTTTTATGATCTGAATAGGGCTCATATCTCTTGGCGCATTCCAAGCACTCATTGGGCTTAAATTGTAGAGGAAGAGGGGCTGATTTGTATGGGCCCCTTGTGGATTTTCCCCTCCTTCTTGGGCCCTAATAGAATTGAATTCCCCCAATAGGTTTCTGGGAATCCTTGGCTTGCCATCTGCGCCGCCATCTGTTCCTCCCCACTGCCACCGCCGAACAGCCTGAACTCTTCTCCTATAGCGTTCCTTCCTTCTCCTTGCCCATTAAATCTGCCCTCTCTTCTTCCTCTTAATCTTGTAATTGTTCCCTGCATGTTCCCCATACTCCGCCGCCTCCCTCTACATCCCGATCAGACGTTTCTTGTTGATTTCTTCTAGGCGGAGTGAAAGTTTCATCTTCTTGAGCACGACCAATTCTCGTCAGCTTTTTAGGGGTGGGCACTGCCGGTGGGTTATGGTAGTGTTTGAAGGTTGGTTAATCTTTGGACGCTGCAAGTTGGTTATAAGTAGAGTGCTAATGTTCCTTTGCCGGACCTTGAAATCTCCTTCTCTCACTATAATAACTGAGTGGTTTAATTTTTTTCCATCTGCCTTGATTAGATCTGTGCTTCTCCTTCCATTTTCCTGTGCTTTCATTCTGTCATACAGAGGCCTGTGACCCTTTCCACTCTTAATCGAATATCTGTTGTAGACTTTCTTAACATCAAAGGGTTGTTGTAGTTGAGGCTCCAATCTTGGATTAAATTCATTCCTAGGATGTCAGCCTGGTTCTAGATCTCCTTTCTCCTCCTCTTTCTTCCTTTAAGCTTGCAATTAATGTTGGTGAGGTAGGAGGCTTTCTTGCGTCTAGCCATTTGACTGTTGTTAATGCTATTGGTGATATTTCCTATCTGGACATAGGGTTTGAAGCAGCAACAGCTGGCAAGGGGGATGCATAAAAAAGGTTTGCATCTAGTCATAAAAAATCGAAGAGAAGGATTGTAAGAACTCCATTGGTGGGTGTTGGATCCATTAAGGATCAAAGAGCATTCATGAAGAATCATAGAGAAGCATGGTGCTTCGTTGGGAAGGGAAGCCATTCAGAGCATTTCTACGGCTCTTTCTCTCTCTAACTTCTCTCTAAAGTATATCTCTGTTTTGTCATTGAATATTGTCTATTATCTCTCTAACTATTGTACAAAAATAAGGAGCACAATTCCGGAGACAGCCATAATAATTTGTCTCCAATGCAGCATTAATCTCAGTCCTTCATTTAATCTAACGGTCAATATTTTTTACTTGTTTTTTTTAAGCTTTTCATCTCATATGAACGGGATTCTTTTCGGCAAACTATTTTCTCGGTCGAATAACGAGTTGGTCGGAGAGATCTTAATTTTTGGAACATCATTTATGTATAAGGGCGTCAATGATGACACACTGAATTTTTTCGTCTCTACAGTCTGTACGAATTTTATACAGAGTGTATGTCATATACAGGTTGTAAAATGACATACAAAGTGTACGAATTTCATATAGAATGTATACAATTTGTATGAACTATTTACAATCCTAATGTATGAAAAAAAAAACTGTACAAAAATAAATACAGAGTGTACCACTCTCATACAAAGTGTATAAAGTTGGTATACAAATTATACAAAAATAAATACATTATGTATAATTCACGTACAAAGTGTATATAGTTTCTCAACAGCCTGTACAACAATAAATACAGAGTGTACAACTCTCGTACAAAGTGTATAAAGTTTGTATACAACTTATATAAACAACAATACGAGATGTATACAGTGTGTGCAGACCGCATACAAACTGTACAGACGGGCCACCAAGAAATTTGTCAAAAGAAAATATTTTTTTTCAGAAAAATAATTTTTTTCCAGAATTATAGATCTAATGACGACGATCACGTGGGCAGAAAAATTTTCGCCAACGGAGGCTCGTGTGATCGGGAAATTCATCGAGAAACTTTTCGGTGATGGAAAATGGGAGGAAACTCCAACAAACTAAAATAACTTGAAAATATAAACATACGATTGAGACCACATGATTAAACAACTCAAATCCAACGGTGGATGACAATTGTTATATTGGATGCAACAAAGTTGCACCATTGTCATGGGAATTATAGTCCCAAAATAAGCCACAAAATAGAATACACAAACTACCTTTGAGGTACTTTAAAAAAAAAACTACCTTTGAGGTAAAATAATGCACTCAACAACTCAACCATTTACTTCTCTAAATGACGGAACCGCCCAATGGGCGGGTAAAAAAAACTAGTAAATATATATATGTAGTAATGAGTTACAGAAGTTGCCAACTTAGCATTTTTCAAACTTTTCTTCCTCCCCGTGATTTGAGGATTTTAAACAATTAAATTAATTAAAAACCTAACCGTTATTATTTACGCACAAGTAACTGCAAAAGAAACTACCCTATAAAAAAAGAAATACAACCGTGATTAATGTTAAAAAATTGGCTATTTAAATCAACTCGCCCAAGCACAAATTCTTTTCTTTCTCGTTCTACCAAAAAATAAAAAAAACAAATTCTTTTCTTTCTTAATTTCCTCTTTTTTTCGGATTAGGAGTGGTGACAAAACTATGGATTATGTCTATAAGACATAATCCATAAGAGCCATTAGATCTCCATAGAATAGATCTAATGGTTGAGGGATTATAGTAATAAAATAATGGGATTCCCCTAATTAATGTGGCATATTAAATAATTTTATTACCCAAAAATTCATTATACTAATTACCTTTTACATTTTACTTTCTCTTTTAACCGTGCCCACACAAAAAACCGCTCCCCCCATTCTCCGGCCGCCTATTCTCTCCCTCTTCTCTGCAGTCAAAAACCGTCGCCCGTAGTCGCCGATTGCAGCCGCCGTCGGTGGAGAGCAGAGTCAGTCTTCGCGCTCAGGTAAGCACTACCGCACGACATCCCTCTGCCGATTCATCCCAACTAATTCCGATTTCTGATTTGGTGCAGTTGTTTGGTGCAGCCGCTGTGGTTTCGGGAACCATAAAGAGCCGACAAGACCCATAACCAGGTATTGTTTTCTAACTCTGCATGTGCAATCAGACGTAGATGTGGTTTCGATTGTGTTCGGAATTAGGTTTAGTGACAGCATTCATCGCGTTTTTCAGTTAGATTGTTGTGGTTTGTGTATGGTTTCGGTACTTTTATTTGGGTAATACTATTATCCCAAATGATTTGTGGTTGAAAGTACATCTGGACTGTGTAATACTATTACCATATAAAGTGATTTGTGTGTTTTCCTTCCAGAATGTGAAATTTATGATATGAATTGTATTGTCCATGGTTCCTGCATGTTTGTATTGTCCATGGTTCCTGCATCACAGTCCATGGTTATTGCGTTTGTATGAAAGATTATAACTGTTGCAGTTCACAGTCACTGGCCAATAATAGTATTGTAGGATATTACTGCGTTGAATGAGGTAAACTATGGTGTTTGTTTGGGGTTGATTTGAGCTGATAATATTATATTTGAAATACTATTATCAATGTAACTTGTAATGTAAATTGTTCCTGCAACTCTGTTTTGTGTGTGTGGATTGGCCTTTCTGATGCAATTATTGTATGAGTACTGTTTGTTCCACATATGTGCAGCCATTGCGTTAGATTCTAAGCATTTAGTTGTCGTTGTTCACAGCAAGATGACAAATAATAGTATTCAAGCATTACTATTATTGAATTAGGTGAGCTGTATTGTTTCTGTTGTGTCTGGATGAGAAGATAATAGTATTTCTGTAATACTATTATTAACAGTTAAGAAGATAATAGTATTTATGGATGAGAAGATAATAGTATTTCTGTAATACTATTATTAACAGTTATACTTGTGATGACATGTTGTACAAGTGTGTGGTTTGATTGGTTTTTGTTGGGCTAACGTTCTTGATTGTGGTGTTTGATGTTAATGAAGTTTCTTTGTCACTCCTTTTCTCTTCACTCCTTTACTGTCATTCTTGTTTGTGGCTCTTATTTTGATCTCAAATCCGAGACTATGAGCATAATCTCTGTAAAATGATTCGGCATCCTTGACAGTTTTGAACTCCAACGCCTCCCAATCAAAATCCACCTCAGGCACATCTATTAAGTGAACAGAAATTAAAGCTAAGTAATATTATTATATTTAAAACACGTATAACACACACAATAAAAGAAGATACAAAAAACAGTAATGTACGAATAACAAAACATCAGAAATGATAAAATACTATTATTAGACATATAACATTATCGGTTATTTGAAACTAAAAAGGAACAATGAACGAAATATTCACTGAAAATGATTATGAAACACCAAACATAACAAATATATCACACCGTATCCTTGAAAAAGTTTATTATCGTATTGACAATCGAGTTCATACTGAGTAAAGTAAAAAATGATTGTTTACAAGTACTAGTATTTGCTGGATAATAGTATTAGTTGCATACCGTGTCCTTGCAAAATTTCGAGATTTCCTGGCGATGGTACAGTATTCTCAGACGATTCTGCATGATTTTCGTCGATTGGATCATCAGGTATGAGATTAAGATCAAAACCTCCGCTCCTAGGCTGCTGGTTGGCTTCATCGATTACAACATTAGACTTCATGATACAAGCAAACAGCCGCAAGCTAAGGAAATGAGAATAAGTACTGAATAATGAAAAAATAACAGGTAATATATATGTTTAATCTCGGATTTTGAGCATGAATACTATTAGTAAATAATTTGGTAACAAAATAAACTATTGATTACAAAGAATAAGAATAATATCATTATATAAATGCCTTCCCAAAATGACTCAAACATAATCAATGCATTTAATTGCTATTTCCCTAATATTAATAGCCCAATCCATCAAATCCTAATGCTGGTGAATCAAACGGCTGAGATTGGATTTTGTTAAGGTGACATAATTTATATTATGTCACCATCCTTCAGCCGCTTTTTTTTAATGTTAATTTCTTTTTTCTCCTTGCATTGATAACAACATTTTTTCCCTCTCAAATTATTTACTTCTTTTCTCTTTCACTCTTTTCTAATTCTATTCTTATGTTTTAATGAACTTTCATCATTAATATGTGTGAAATTGTGTAGAGTAATTAATCATTTATTAAATGGAAAGATAATAATTATTCTAACCACAATCACCCTTCCAACAAGTATACTCTCAGTTTGATATATGTCTATATTATTCACTAGTTTTTACCTACCGTCCTATGGGCGGTGTGTTATTTTGGGTATTTATATTATATTCATGAATTATTAATTTAATTATTAATAAGTTAATGGTTTAATTATAAAATAAAATTAATGTTTAACTGTGTATGATAGGCTTGGTAATTAGTATCCGGAAACTAGGTACTCACCTGAAATCTGGCTGATCTGAGTGAGGATTACCCGTTAACCGAGTAAAGTTGACGGGTATAGGGCGAACTAGGTACCCAGTTAGAGCGGTTAATTGGTGGAGACAGGTTTGAAGGTGTTCGCCCCATACCCAACTTGATGGGTACTCGATATGAAATGACGTTGTATTAACCACAATATATCATCTATGTTTAACAGACCAGACCCAAATTCTCCTCCAGACAATCAGTTCATCACTTCAACTCATCGATCGAGTAGTCCATCGCTCCCTCTCAAAACCTTAATGTTCTAAAAACCATAGCTCCACTTGAAAATCTCCTTGCAATCCCCAAAATGGGTAGTGGGTTCGTTTGAAACCCCAAATATCTTTGCAATCTAGATTTGGGGTTTCAACCGAACCCGCTACCCATTTTGGGGCAGTGAAGATTTGAATTTTGTACATGTTTCGTCTCGTCGGACGGGTATGGATAATACTTGTTTAATAAACGGAGAGTGGATATGTGGTGTATGAACCAATCTTTGCCCATTTCCAAGCCTAATGTATGACATTGTCAACTTTATATTTTTTATTAATCGTATAACCTTATAACTTTCTTAATAAAAATATTGTCTTGTATTTATTTTTTAGTTATTATACTATGACATGTAAAAATATTGTCTTCACTACAATCAAACAACCTAGGAAATATCCACCTCATGACTCGATGAATCACAATGTTTGGTTTTGACCTATGATATGACTGATGGATGCCCAATTAGCCTACAACTTAATTATTCCGACCCATCTGACTTGATTGATTCTAATGTCATACATAGCCATATACATTTCTTTCACAAACTCATTTGAATATTTAAAATTTTATGCTAACAAATTGTTGATCTCCATGACACCTAGGGGTGTGAAGCCCGACCCGTTTAATCGGGTATTGTCTGACCCGACCCTGTCAAATCGGGCTTTAGGATTCTCGGAAAGCCGCAATTTAATTCCCTAGTCCTGACTCGGGTTGTGTGAGAACATCACGACCTAGTTTCAGGTTTTTTGGGTAAATCCCGAACAAAACCTAGGCTGAACTCGGCTCACCCCGGTGTTAATAAAGTGTGTTTTAATTTTAAAAAATAGCTGGGACCCAAATATCATGTCTCAAATTCAGCTACTTATACTTATGGTAATATGACCCATATAATAAATATTATATATATATATATATATAGGTAAAACGATTTCGTGCACCCCACTAAAAGTGGTGCACCGGTACACCCACTGACGTTTGTGCTATCTAGAGTGATAATTTTTATTGAACTAATTGTTTTATCAATAGATTTAATCTTAAGAAGTATAAATTGAGCTTAATTACAATTTTTAGTCATCATAGTATAAGATTATACCTATTGTTCTTCAGGTTTCTTTCTACAAGCTGCAATTTTTTTCTAATATGATAGATTACATCTTACCAAATTAGTTTTTTGTTCAAATCGTCTTATATATCCTTTAACAACATGTAGATTATTATACTAAAAAAAAAATATTAAAAACATGTTTATCTATCAAAATGTTAGTGGTTGTACCCGATGCACCCACTTTTATGGTGACCGGAGTGTTCACCATATATATATATATACATATATATATATATATATATATATATATATATCTTTTCTATTCGAGAACTCTATGTGTTTCATCTTCTTCTCTTTTCATTTTATTTTTGCTTGTCCCGGCCGCTAATGATACCAACTGAAGATTTGATAGTCGTTTGACTTGTGATATGATTGAACCTAGCATTATTAGCCCCACTCGGTATACATAACCCATCTAACTCAAATGAATCATATATTAATTATACAAATACAAATATTTATGTGTGTATTAACCTAAGAAAAAAACCTAATAATATTAATAAATATACAAATATCTTACACAGTTAAATTTCAATCACTAAATCATTTTTATGTCAAGAACCGTTGCATCCCAATAACTCGAGTTGTTGGGAGAGAGATCTGAATGAATTTTATAGTGTTTACTAAGGGGTTGTTTCCCGCAAAGAATTAATTACTGTGGGAATTGACAATTGCAATGAAATTAGATTGCTGAAGGGATCGACAATTCCAATGAAATAAAATTCCTTATTTCCTCGGGTAAACGCCAATATGGAATTGAAATCATACATCTCATACAATGTCCAAAATAGCCTTAATTAAATAACACAAAACTATCTAATGAATATTCCTACAACAAACCAAGAAAATCAGAGGAAAAAAGGAGGGGCAGGGAAGTAAAGCCTGGGAAAAAAACCAATTCGCCCCAAAACCCTTCTATTTGTAAGGGATTTGAATTCCTTTTCTGAGGTGATTTTGAATCTGAATAGGATTTCAATTACATCGTAAATGAACTTCACTTTTGCGCCAGAAAACAAGGAATTGGAATTATTTGAGAATTCCCCCATGTCCAGCCCCTAATTCCTGTCCAGAAAATGACCTCTAACAATCGCTAATGATCTCATGTTCAACAGTCAGTTGCTTCGGGCTCAGATGGCTCTAACCGTCTTGCCATATGAGCCTGAAGCAACTGGCATGCTGAACATAAGCTCATTAACGATAAACGCACAAGCAGCCCTCCGTAAAGAGCTGTGATCTCCTCTATCCATTCTTCCTCTTCTTGAAATTTGTTTTGTCTAGCAACTTCATCGCTAATGAGCTTGTTGCACCTTTGTTCTCACCATGATTTTTGTTGGATTTTTCTTTTCTTTTAGGTTTTGGTGATTATAACATTAGGCTGTGATGTGTATTTATATACACGTTATCGGAAGAAAATAACGTAGGTTTGATGTAAACATGGAAAAAAATTTATTGATTTTTTTTTTATGATTACATATTTGAGTGAAAGTATGGAAATTAACAAAATATGATGCTAATTTGTATAAAAATGTGAGTCTGTGTGAGTTGGCAATGAAACTTTTCATTAAATGATTAATGAATGTAGACGTTATTTTCCGTAATGGTATTTGAATCCACCCAAAATTTTCAATTCCTCTGGAATTCAATTATTGAGGAATTAACAATGCAACTGCAATTGAATTCATTGTTTTTCATAGATTTTGACAAGCTACAATTGAATTCAGTAATAATGACATTACCCATGTTACCCCTCAACTTACCTTCAAATCCATTTGTTCTGGTCTTGGTAAAACCAATTATCCGTCTTTTCTCTTCTCCAAGAACCTAGGGAAGCTATCCTTGCGATGGGTAGATCTGCAAGTTAAAACAACGTAGCACTTTAGTGAAGCCCAAAACATAAAGGTAGGGTGAAAAGGTAAGTTTTGATTTGGGAAGGAGGGGAATCAACAACACCAGTTGGGGACTTGCAGCTTCTCCTGCTAGTCAAAAGCATCACTTCTTCCGCCTTGAAATGAGAACAAAACATGACATATAAAAGAAAAAATGGGTAAGTATTAAACTATAAAGAGAGAGCAATTGCTTGGAAAAAAAAAGAAAAAAAATGCAAGACCAAGAAATCAAGAGCATATAAAAAATAGATCCTTTTTCTTCATTTAGTGAGGTTGGAAGTCGATAAAAAAACTAGGCGTACGAAGTGGGGGCTTGGGAATGTTATGGAGGGAACAAACACATAATGATATTGGGATTTTACCAACACTTCCTTAACATGGATGTGGTTGATGGTGAGGAGTGGGTGTGTAGAGTGTTTGGGTTTTACGGATTTCCCGAACGGAATAGAAGGCAAGAGTCATGGGTCATTGATGACACTCGATTTGACGTGATTATCAGCCTCATTTAAGCGACATTTCTTTGCTTAAGACATGGTTTTTAGGGTATAATAACGAATATTCAATCGATTGCCCTATCTCGTGCCATTTGTGTTCCCTTGGCCCGTTTCGGGTCTATTTGATGGTTTTCTAGTGTTTTTATGTTAGCACAGGTTTTTGCAGTCAAATAAAGTAGCCAAGGAGTGTCTAAGGCGTTGGAACCTCGAGGAATCACACCGGAATCGATCCAAGGAGCCGATCAAGTCAAACCAAAAGTCTGCCCGTTTACACTAACATTTTCGGCGAAAAGAACCTATGGTTTTCGCGAAAATGCAAGGACAAATCCACTGATGCTCAGCCAAGGAAGTTTTTGGCGAAAACCCAAAGTTTTCGCCGAGAACCATCAGTCCGAAAATCACAGGAGGGACACCAGCCATTTATGAAGGAATTTTCGCCGAAAATTCCTCAAGATTTTCGGCAAAAATATCAGGCAAATCCGGCCAATCTAGGGTTAAGTATAAATACTTAACCGGCGGCCCAAAAGAAAAATACACATCATAATATACTTTTCGGAATCAGAATTTGAAGAATTCTCTGAAGTTCTGGAGCGAAGAGTGAGAGTTTGAAGAGCCGGATAGAGATCGTGACGCCATCCCTTCCACCTCAGAGACTCGGAGCTAGGAGTGCGGTTTACGGAAGATCGAAGTCTGTCAGAGTCGTCTAAATTAGGTTTTTCAGATTCTTTTCTGTTCTTCCTCTGGATGATGAACTCTTTCTTTGTCTTAGATTCTTTTGTGATAAACATGAGTAGCTAAACTCGTTAGAGCTTAGACTAGATGAACCCTAAGTGACCCAGGGCTTTAAAGCGGTCACGGATCGGCGGTGATTAGATTCGAAATTCAATCAGTTCTCTTTCATGTTTGATTCGTTCTTCTTTGTTCATGTTTCTTGTCTGGATTGATCACCTAGATTAGATTCTTGTTAAGCTAAGGATAGAAGCGAACGCTCGCCTTACTTTAGAACATCAAATTGAACAATTAACCTTATAATTGGAGCGTGCCTTTCGTAGGAACCGGTTAGGGTTAATCCACTGCAAGAGTAACTCATAAATCGTTAGTAATTGCACCAGTTAATTAAGTTGTTGCGAGAGCGACCGTACCTGGGCGGCTAGTTACTCTTGGTAGTTGAACGGATAAAGCGAACGTTCGCCGGTCTTAAACCTGAGGGTAAGGAGTTATTGTGGTGTCTTAGTAATTGATTGAATGAGAATCGAAATCCGTTGATCGGTTGATTGCCAATGCTCTGTGGAACGAAGGGGATTCAAAGTCTAAGTTCGTCTGTCATCCTTGTTTTCAACCCTAATTTCCAAGCTGCTTTAGTTTATTTTTTTTTAATTTTCTCTGCATTTCTTAGAATTAGAAGTCGTGGAACTCACACCACGCACAAAGTGCTTGCATTCGAGTATTTTGCTAGTTTTTGGAGTAGTCAATCATAGAAGCCCGTGGAATACGATCTACCCTAGCTTTTGTAGCTTTGTTAGTTATTTATGTGAATCGCCAACGACAGGTTCACCAAATTGGCGCCGTTGCCGGGGAACTCTTTTGATTGTTGAAAGAAGAACTGGCAATTTTATTCTTCTATTTTCCATCTTTCACCTTTCCATCCACTTCGATTTTACACTGGTTTTGTTTGTCTTTGTTATCTGTAGGTTTACAGGTGTATGCCTCACCGTCCTTGGACTCGCTCTCAAACCGAACATGCTAAGAGTGCAGAGAGACCAGGCAGTTCTGCTCCACCTCTACGATCACATATTTTGAAGAAAGGCAGATCCAATCCACCCGTCACTCCGATCAAGATCGAGGAACTGAAGGAGAGTTCCTCATCTCCATCTTCACCTGCACCGTCATCTCATCTACTTCATACACAGACATCACTTTCACCTCCTCCATCTCCTACCATGGACGATCAGTTACACCACCACCACCACCACCACACCACAAATGGAGAACTACCACCACCACCACCTCACAGAAGAGTCTAGCAGACTATAACAAGCCGAGCGCGACTAGCGTTCGATCTGCCATTGCCGTTCCGCGCATTGAAGGAGATCCTGACTATGAGATCAAGATTCCATTCTTGACCATGATCTCTAGGGATCTACAGTTTGAAGGCAGGCCCCTAGACAATCCGTGCACTCATCTTGCAGACTTTCTTGATCTCTGCAGCTTTTCAAGAACGGAAACCTCGACAAAAACACTCTTTGTCTGAGAGCTTTCCCGTTCTCTCTGAAAGGCCCTGCTAAGAGGTGGCTTACTGGCAAACCACCTGGCTACTACACTAATTGGGATACCTGGCTCAGGACTTCGTTGAAGAATACTTCCCGCCAGCCAGAACAACTACCATCAAGGACAGCATTGCCAGATTCTCCCAAAAAGAAGGAGAAAGCTTATATGATACTTGGAATCGATTCCAAGAACTTCTCTACAACTGCCCGCATCATGGATTCGAGCAGAGGCAGTTAGCTGAGATCTTTGCTCGAGGACTTCGAGAAGAATCTCCAAGTGGGTCAACTCTCTAACTGAAGGGGATTGCACTACACTTACACCTGAAGCTGCTCTTCTTCACTTCGCAAACTGTGCTTCCAAGTCAAGGAACTGGGAACGACAATCTGAAGGATCAAGGAGCAAGCTTGATCTCGAAGCTACTATCAAGGCAGAGGTAGAGAAGCATTTGAAGAAGTCTACCACACCAATCAAACCGCCGGCAGCTTCTGTCTACGTTGCCGATTGCGAATGGTGTGGAGCTTGCGCGCATAACTGAGGCTGTTGTCAGAATTTTGGTAAGGCAGAAGTCTGGTCTGCCGAAGAGGTAAATTTCATTCAACAAGGCTTCGTTAATAATCAGAATGGTTATGCTGGCTACCGCAACTTCAGGCAGCAAGGGAACTATCAAGACATACCTCCCTACAATAATGGCGCCAACCATAACCAGAACCAGAATAACCGCCCAGCTGTCCAGCTCAGGATCAGAAACCTAACTATCCGCGGCAGGTGTCTACCAGCCGCCGCATCGAAATCCGGGCAACTATGGAACTGCACCTGGTAACCGCCAGAATTAATATCTTAACAATACATATCCAGAGCAGCAACATCAGAGAGAACACAACGTTAGTGACCTGGACAGGAAGCTTAGCCAGATCATCACCAGACTCGATGATCACGACAGTCAGTTCAAGGCTCAAGCTCTTCTCAATCAAGAACAGATAGCATCTGGACAAAGAATTGAGCAAGCCGTGAACAACATCTCAAGCATGCTTGCATCTGGTAGACCACTCGGCCAACTTCCGAGCCAGACAGAGCCAAATCCGAGAAAGGAGCAAGCCAAGATGGTAACTGTTCAAGATCCTTCAAGCTCACCTTCTAATGCTTCTTCTGATTTATGTAGGATGCCTGACACTCCAGAGAAGAAGGAAGCACAGAAAGTGGCGCCTAAGGAGTATGATCCTCTTCTTGCACCGTACGTCGTGAAGCCTCCTTTTCCTAGAGCATTGCTGCCAAATGCTAGGATCGAGACTGGTATGAAGGGAAACAAGGAAGGATATCCTGACATCCGTAGCAAGAAGCCTACCTCTCCTATACCCAGCTAAGTGTTCTGATCCTGGTTTCTTTCACGCTACCTTTGGTTATTAATGATATTGAAATAAAGCGTAGTTTAGTGGATCTAGGCGCGTCTGTCAATGTTATGCCAATGAGCTTATTTGAAAAATTAAACCTAGGAGAACTTGAACCAACTACTATGCAACTCGTCTTTGCCGATAGATCACTTAAAACGCCTAGAGGAGAAATAAAAGACGTTGTTACTAAATGTGGTCCGTTCACGTTTTTAGCTGACTATGTAATCATTGACACTAGTAAGGATGATTCTACCATTCTCATAGGTCGACCTTTCATGGCTACTACTGGAATGAATATTAACGTTCCAAATGGTTCTTTGACTCTAAGGGTTGGTAAAGACACTGTCACGTTCCGCCTTAAAGACGGAATGAAATATAATCTGAAGAATGAGGAATGTCATTGCTTAGCTGTTGAAACCATGGAGTTGACTCCGGTCAACTCCGTCACTAATATCTCTTCTAGTGTGGCTAGATGTTTGTTGCTACAGGTGCTGGACAGGTTATCAAGCAGAAATCGAAATCTGTTCCTCCCAAGCCGTCAAAGAAGAAGGAAATGCAAGTCTCTTCTAAACCGCTAAGCAAGGAGTCTGGCAAGTCCCGGAGGAAGAATAACAAGAAGACGAAGACTCAAATGGTCTGGCGACAAAAGCTCCGCCGTCTTCTTCTGAGCCAGCTACACCACCAATTCGTTCCGAGAAACCGGCGCCGGAACACGTATTGAGGGAGAAGCCAAAAGCATCTCCTAAGGAAATACTGACGATCACCGATCCTGGTGATATCAAGCCGGATACTAAAAAGATGAAGCCGAAAGCTCTCATTCCGTCCACCGTCTTCCTTGTAGAAGATGATCCCTTGACAGAGCTGTTCGGACCGTTCAAATTCATTGACCACCTTCCCGACGGACGTACCAAGCTTTTGCATGCGAACGGGAAGAGATTCATGCTTACCGGAGAAGCCCCGAAGCTGTACTTCATGAACTCCGATGCTAGCGTAAAGGAGAATCTGAGTTGGGATGTCTCCTAATACCGTCCAGGTATCGTCCAGCTCAAGGACGTTAATAAAAGAGCGCTTCGTGGGAGGCAACCCACTGCTGGAGTCCGTTTTTTAATTTTTGTCGAACTTAGTGTTTTAGAGTCAGTTCAGGGGAGCCAAAAGTGTCATTTTGTTTGATTTATTATTTTTCGTGTGTAGTCTGCGTGTCGTAGTGTCGTTCGCAAGTTGATTGAGGTCGTTCCGATTTTTGTGGATTTAACTGTGATTTTCTAAAGTTTGCCGGATTTGCGAAAATATTTTCACCCGAGCAGTTCAAAATTTTCGGCGAAACACACCCCTATTTTCAGCGAAATCGCCTTTTGAGTTTTCACTGAATTTCCCTGTTTCATATTTTCTGTCCGAAAAACTCATTGTGTTTTCGGCGAAAATCCATTTGAAAACCGGATTTTGAACGAAAATTTTTCGGCGAAAACTTCCTATTTTTTTTCGCCAAAAAATCTCTTTGAAAATCGGCCAAAATCCCACTTTAAAATCCGGTCTTATCCTCTCTCACCCCACTTTCCATTTTCGAGTTAAAAAACGAAAATATTCCCTATCCCCTACTGTTTTCGAAACCGCCGACCACCACCATTTTCTCACCGCCCCGCCGCCATTTCCCGCCGCCGTCGCCATCTCCGACCACCGCCGCTCCCTTCCCCTTCCTTTTCCGATTCCGTTGAGCCCTACAACATTCGAATCGGAGCTCTACAGCTCCAGTTCACCGAAACCCTTGTTTTCAGAGTTTTTCACCAATTCCTCCCAAACCGTTCGTTTTTAGCATCCATGGCTTCAAGGTAAGTTGTAAACTTTTCAATACGAATCTTTTGACATATTGATTGCTGAATTTCGTCGGGGTTGACTTTGGTTGACTTTTCGGTTTGCCTCGATTTGCGTGCTTATTGATTTCGTGTGAACTAGGTTAGCTGAACTTGTTGAACTATTCTAGCATGCTTAGGAAGTGCGTGCTTAACTTCCATATCATTTGATCTTGTGTTGCTATGCATACGATTGATTCTTTGTATGTTGACTTGTGAGATATGTCGGTTTGACCATGAACTGTTTTTGATCATTTGGCTACCGTTTGTGTTCATTCTCGTTTAGAATATCGTGTTTGCCATCTGAGATCATATTTTACCGTCATTCTCCGCTTTGTGATAGTCTTGCCTTGATTAGGGTTCATTATGCTATAAGTGTTGACTTTCTAAATGTCGGTTTGACGCTTTGAACTCTGATTGTGCTTATCCAATTCTGGCTGTTCCTAAGCATGTATTTTACTATCTATGATTACCGGTTACTCTGCTTTGCTTACCCCCACTCGGTTTTCCTCATTTCTTTGTGAAATTGAGTTTTTCTACTAAGTGTGGGGTAGGGTTTAAGTTTGACTAATCTGGTTCCATTCTGGTTATAGGAACACCACTTTTGAGCGCAGGACTAAGGCGCGACTTGATGCCGCCTCGAGCTCCAGAGCCCCCGCTCCCGTCACACCCATCGTTCAGGGCCCTCTTCCAGCACTACCTCGCCGGGCTGGGTACCATCGCACTATCGCCCGTCTACCTGACTTCTACTTCGAGTGATTCCAGAAGATCGAGCACATCCGGGGAGCGAAGGTACGCCCTCTTTCCATGGAGTCCCTGAGCGAGCACGACGAGGACTACTACCGGAACGTGCATGAGCCCTAGCACCGGCCGGCCTCCTGGAGCTGACCACCATAGTTGCCGACTTCCCAGACATCGCCCTTCAGGAGTTCTGGGGACCTTTGATTGGATGAGCACAAGAGGAGGCAGGGCCAGAAGGTTGTTACCTTCTATATGGGTGGAGTGTACAGGTAGCTCACCTACGATGAGTTTGCTGCTCATCTAGGCATCACCTACGAGCACTATCATGGACATCACCTCGGCTGGGGCGACGATGATGACGATGAGGCTTACCATGTACTCTGGAGCCACATGACTGGAGTGCCTGGCGATCGCCTTGGGGAGCACAACTCAGTTAAGTCGCTCTCTCACCCTCTCTTTAAATTTATTCATATGGTTTGGCGTAGATCTCTTTTATATGTTCCAGATAAGGATCGCCACCATATCCTCAAGGAGGAGCTTATGCTTCTCCGAGCCATCCAAGAGAGCTACCCTTTCACCCCGGTTGGGTGCTTGCTCGCATCTTCCGCCAGAAGACCAAGAGGCGGAAGCTACCTCGTGCACTCCTGGGAGGTAACTTCATAGGTCAGCTCATCATCTCCTTCGGCATCAGCCATGAATATGGCCCGAACATTCCACGACACCAAGTTAGGACCGTTGGAGGAGACTTAGCGGTCGAATACGACCTAGAGCTGGACCTCAGTCCCCAGGTGGCAGCAGATCCTCCACTCCAGCATGTAGCCGAGTCGAGGAAGAGGATGACACTGAGCAGCAGCAGCCCCAGCCGCAGCCAGAATTCCATGACTATATACCCCCGCCACATCATTAGGCAGGGTATGCACACCAGTCACCGCCGCACATTCCAGATCCATACCAGGCGCCTCACCCTCAGCATCGACCGCACCCCGCGGACATTGGTGAGTTTGTATGAGCGACTGCAGGAGTGGCGCATCACCGACAACGCCACTCAAGAGGCGATATGGACTATTATGCAGCAGCATATGCGCCGCGCCGACAGGCGATATGAGGCACAGCTGGCGTGGCAACGTCAGCTTGCGAGCACCTCCACTTTCCACCTCCCGGCCCACCTGACCAGCAGTGATCGGGTTGTATTCCTTTTCTGGTCCTTTCTTTTTATTTATTCTTTTCGATTTCGATCCAACTTTTTTCTGTGTGGATCCGGGGCACTTGTCCCGTTTGCTTGCTTTGGTAGATCGCCTCCGCTCCGAGGACCCGTGCTCATCCCCTACGCCAATCATCTCGGTCCAGGTTCTTCTACTTCACTCTGAACTCTAATTTTAGTCCTGTGAGGACACCGTCCGATTTATGTGTGGGGTAGGATGCTAGAGAACCTTGCATGAACTTGATTGCCCTTGATTGTGTTTTATGTGTGCCTCGTGATTCCATTCCAGTCTCTCTAGCATTAGAATGGCTCATTCTTGATTTTTGATGTTAAGTTGTTGTTCAAACCTTCATAATGATGCTTAGACTGCTTAACCTAGAATTTGTGAACCAACTTGTATACTTTGATGCTAAATTGCCTGGTCAGAACAGAATTTTTAAAATCACACTTGTAGTTTGTAGCCTTGATTGCATGAAAATGACCGAATCTGACTAGCAAACCAACTGTGAGCTTTTGATCCATTGCACGTAACTTGCAATTTTAATTCTTTCTGAGTGGTTTTCTGTTTGCTTGAATGAGTTAGAATTTGCATGAGACCTACTCGAGACCACACGATGACACGAGTTCTAGAAGGATAGGGGCACTTAGATTCAGTTACTTAGCCAGATAGCCTACCAAACGATAAATCCATTAGGTTTAGACCCTTGAGCTTGGCCTGTTCTTTCGGTTCGATAATACATTACAGCCATTTCCCATTTCTTTCATTCCCCGTTGATCCCCTATGGTTGTAGTTCTAGATTGACCTACCGGAAGTCGGTTTGTGGTAACCTGCCTATAGCCATTAAACAGGTGGTCTTAGCTAATATGTCCAGACGTGTAAACCCCTCTAGCAACTAAAAGAAAATCGGCACAATAAGAAAAAAAATCAGAAAAGTTTCAAAGTTTCTAGTTCAATAAAACGTTCTTCTCCCTACAAATGGAAGAACGAAGTCAAAAGAAAAGTTCAAAAGAAAAAAAATCGTGTAAAGAAAAAGAATAAGTGCTAGGTTGCTAGAGGGTATCATAGGACGAGCGTTCATTATTCCACCCGTGTCTGGTTAGATGGTAGGAAGCCATATATTAGATTCGAGGGAAGTTAGTCGAAAGCTACACCGCACCAAGCCATCATCATACACTCCCATCATCCATCGCATCATAAACCCAAGTAGTGTAGATTTCATTACGGTCCTAGCAGGGAAGTCCTTCTTGACTAGATACTCGTGTTGTCACAGTGGTGGAGATGTGGTCGAATTGCAAACCTATGACAGAATTCAGTAACAGAAAATGATCGAGAGCAGAAACACGTCCTTAAACACAGAGAGTGAGAGTTCCCCATTTTACTAAATATTTCCTGTGTGAGGAGTCTGGTCGGTCAGGTCAAATTCGTACATAATTGGTTGCTAATTACTTGTTGTGTGCAGTTTACTAGTGAGACCAGGTTGTTTGGCTGTCTTATACATGTCAGGTTTCTTGTTCTAGGAATTAGCTGTCTAATAATTCATTGTGTTTGATTGAGCTCTAATTTAATCGATCTTATCATTTATGAACATGAGCGTTTCTATTCAGTTTGCTTGAGGACAAGCAAAAGCTTAAGTGTGGGGTATTTGATGACACTCGATTTGACGTGATTATCAGCCTCATTTAAGCGACATTTCTTTGCTTAAGACATGGCTTTTAGGGTAGAATAACGAATATTCAATCGATTGCCCTATCTCGTGCCATTTGTGTTACCTTGGCCCGTTTCGGGTCTATTTGATGGTTTTCTAGTGTTTTTATGGTAGCACAGGTTTTTGCCGTCAAATAAAGTAGCCAAGGACGTGTCTAAGGCGTTGGAACCTCGAGGAATCACACCGAATCGATCCAAGGAGCCGATCAAGTCAAACCAAAAGTCTGCCCGTTTACACTGACATTTTCGGCGAAAAGAACCTATGGTTTTTGGCGAAAATGCAAGGACAAATCCACTGATGCTCAGCCAAGGAAGTTTTCGGCGAAAACCCAAAGTTTTCGCCGAGAACCATCAGTCCGAAAATCACAGGAGGGACACCAGCCATTTATGAAGGAATTTTCGCCGAAAATTCCTCAAGATTTTTCGGCGAAAATATCAGGCAAATCCGCCAATCTAGGGTTAAGTATAAATACTTAACCGGCGGCCCAAAAGAAAAATACACATCATAATATACTTTTCGGAATCAGAATTTGAAGAATTCTCTGAAGTTCTGGAGCGAAGAGTGAGAGTTTGAAGAGCCGGATAGAGATCGTGACGCCATCCCTTCACCTCGGAGACTCGGAGCTAGGAGTGCGGTTTACGGAAGATCGAAGTCTGTCAGAGTTGTCTAAATTAGGGTTTTCAGATTCTTTTCTGTTCTTCCTCTGGATGATGAACTCTTTCTTTGTCTTAGATTCTTTTGTGATAAACATGAGTAGCTAAACTCGTTAGAGCTTAGACTAGATGAACCCTAAGTGACCCAGGGCTTTAAAGCGGTCACGGATCGACGGTGATTAGATTCGAAATTCAATCAGTTCTCTTTCATGTTTGATTCGTTCTTCTTTGTTCATGTTTCTTGTATGGATTGATCACCTAGATTAGATTCTTGTTAAGCTAAGGATAGAAGCGAACGCTCGCCTTACTTTAGAACATCGAATTGAACAATTAACCTTATAATTGGAGCGTGCCTTTCGTAGGAACCGGTTAGGGTTAATCCACTGCAAGAGTATCTCATAAATCGTTAGTAATTGCACCAGTTAATTAAGTTTTGCGAGAGGCGACCGTACCCGGGCGGCTATTTAATCTTGGTAGTTAGAACGGATAGAGCGAACGTTCGCGGTCTTAAACCTGAGGTAAGGAGTTATGGTGGTGTCTTAGTAATTGATTGAATGAGAATCGAAATCCGCTGATCTGTTGATTGCCAATGCTCTGGGGAACGAAGGGGGATTCAAAGTCTAAGTTCGTCTGTCATCCTTGTTTTCAACCCTAATTTCCAAGCTGCTTTAGTTTATTTTTTTTTAATTTTCTCTGCATTTCTTAGAATTAGAAGTCGTGGAACTCACACCACGCACAAAGTGCTTGCATTCGAGTATTTTGCTAGTTTTTGGAGTAGTCAATCATAGAAGGCCCGTGGAATACGATCTACCTAGCTTTTGTAGCTTTGTTAGTTATTTGTGTGAATCGCCAACGACAGGTTCACCAGTCGTCCTCCAATTGATGGAAGCTAGTGCTCAAGGGCCATGGTGCTCCATAGAAGATTATAATGACATACTTCACCAATGATCATGTTCCTTCTCTTTTCTTGTGTCGTTCTCCTTGTGGCTTAACTATTTTGTTAATTTATGTGGATGATATGGTTCTTACAGGCGATGATACCATGGGATTACGACTTCCAATAACATTCTTCACGAGCATTTTCAACACAAGTATCTTGGGTCACTTTCCTTTTCTCTTGGGCTTGAAATTCATCACCAACCTAAAGGGATTTTCATTTCTCAACACAAGTACGTGCTTGAACTTTTGGAAACAGGTGGCTACTTATCTTGCACTTCTATCACTACTCCCATGGAACTCAACCTCAAGTTGAGTAGGGATTAAGGTTATCTGCTTCCTGATCCATGAGTCTTTCATCAGCTAGTCGAGTGCTTGATTTATCTCACTTCCACTCATCCTGGACATAACTTATGTTGTTCAGGTGGTCAGCCAGTATATGTCATCTCCTTGAGCTCCGCATCTTGATGCGTTTATCATATTTTTCGTTACTTGCAAGGCTCTCCTTGACTTAGCATTTGCCTCCCTTCGACGGGTACGTGTGATATTACAGCTTATGCCAATGTTGACCATGTTGGGTGTTTAGATACTCGCCGATCTACATCCATTTGGTGTGTGATGTTGGGGGATGCTTGTGTTGCCTGACGGTGTAAAAAGCAGGATCGTGTTTCGAAATCTTCTATTGAGGATGAGTATCGTTCTATGTGTGATGTGTGCTCTGAGATCGCTTGGTTGTCTCTCTTATGGCCGAACTTGGGGGAGTGTCTACTTTTCCAGCTCACCTTTTTGGCAATAACACAAGTGCTCTTCAGATCGCAATGAATCTTGTGTTTCATGATCGTACGAAGTACTATGAAACTCACGTTCACTTCATTTGAGAGCTTATTGCTGATGGTCTCGTCCAACTATTCTATATTTGTACTGATGATCAGGTTGCCGACTTGTTAACCAAATATGTTTCTACTACTCGCCATTGGTTTCTTGCTGGAAAATTGATGTGTCATGACCAACATGAATTTGAGGGAGGGTGTTAGCGTAGTGATGTGCAAGATTTAACTCACGACATTCAAGGTCGTATTCCACGAGGTCCTCTCATAAGCTAATACTCACAAGGTTCATGAACGGTCTAAACATTTAAATTGGGGTTTGGTTTTGAATGAGAACTAATCAAAAGCATAAACAAACAAGGTAAAACTAACGAGTTAAATTGAGGATCAAACAAGAGAGAAGGGAGTTTAGTTTAGCAAGGGTTTCTTCAAGCTCAAGGTTCATGAAAGCTGGATTGAATCTCAAGCAACGATGTGTAAACTAATGACCATGCACTTCACTCAAGTAGAATCAACGAACTCTCGCACAATTGACTCTCTACTCCTAGACCAAATGCACCATGCTTTCGCTATGTGAACAAAGGGAATGGAGTGCCTTAGCTAGCTCAATGAAATGTCAACACTTAATGTCCATGCTAACATTCATCTAACACAAGGCAAATGATGCAAGACACTCTCATGTCAATCATAAAACACTAGTCTAGCAATCAAAAGGGTCTTTCAACCTTCAAATGATAGAAAACTAAATGCTCACCAAGTGTTCGATAAAATGTCACCAAGGAAAAACAAGCTCAAAATGGTTACAATTGCATAATCCAATCTCTCAAATCATTCAATTGCAATCCAAACACCTTAGATCAACATCAATCAACCATTCTCATGTATTGAAAGAAATAAACAATACCAAAAGAACAAGTCAAGCTCTCATGGACAACAAGCACAAGGTCTAGGATCAACATCTTACACAAATGGCTATGAGAAACTCAATCCATACAATCAATCATCTATCCTAGCTTGATCCATCCCCCACTAAACTAAACCTAAGCTTAGCCTAGCATAACCATGGAAGAAACCTGAAATTGAGTAGAGGAGACCATCCTTGTTTCCATGGAGGATCTTGCAACTTGGCTCTTTAAGCTTCAATCCAAGCTATGGAGGACTTCACTTAGCTCCTTGATCTTCAAGTTGATCAACAAATGAGGAAGAGAGATGATCGGTTGAGAGGAGGGCTGATGATCGGCGATTACTAGTTGAGAGAGAGAGTGACGAGTATCTATAATAATAATAATGAACGCCTAATAATCATCAATTTTTGCCCGTTCCTCTTTATATACTGCGCTGGAAAGACCTGGAATTTTTGGTGAAAACTGTACAAGTTTTTGCCGAAAATCTCTTTGAAAAACCCAGGGCATCCTTGCATTTCTTCATAGGTTTACGGCGAAAACTCTGGAAGTTTTCGCCGAAAACTCCTTCACAAATCGAATGTCAGCCTCCTGTAATCCTACTGCTTGAAAACGTCGAGGGTTTTCGGCGAGAACTTAGAGTTCTCGCCGAAAACTTCTTCAGTGGAAGGATGCATTTTTCTCATTTTTGCAACGGCCATATCTCCTCCGTCCTAGCTACGATTGACCTCCCGTTTGATCCAACGTGCTCCTTGTCACCAGTACTATGACACCAAGGCCTGAAAATGCACAAAAAAACTCCAATAGGCACTGAAATTGCCCTCAAAGTGGCACTTAGACAACAAAAGAGCACTTTGCATTAAACTTCCATAAAAGCATATAAATCATGGCAAAATGAGATCAAACATGGGAGATCCCTAGGCTAATTGAGGGCTCAAAATGCACTAAATAACGTCACATCAAATTCCCCTACGACTAAGCTATGCTTGTCCTCAAGCAAATGAATTAGAAAACATCCAAGTTCACAAATGACGAGATCGGTCGACATTGAGATTCAAACGATAACAATTTGGCCTAAACTGTTCCACGAACAAACTTAACCTAAACATGCAAGAACGTCAATCAAACAAGTCTAAACCTCACCATTTTCTGCACACTTCAAGTAGTGGTTAATTGGATACAGAAAAACCGACCACGACAACACCAACTCTAATTAAAAGGACTTGAACTCGGGAAATGGAACGGATTAGGTGGGGGGTAGGAAAATTTGGAAAGTGATGAGTGATCGTGATGTGGCTATCGACTCAACTTCGTCTGCTTCTAGATCCGCACTTTACAAGCTCTAGCTAGGATCATTAAAACAAGGGCCACTTTTGAGAACTCTCTTTTTTTCTATTTTTTTTTCTTTTCTTCTTCTTTTTCTACTGCATACTAGTGTTCGATCCAACACTTCACTTAGGTGTTGAACCTTCCTAGCTCACAACCTTTTCCTTTGCTAGTGCTCAACCCGACACTTCACTTAGGTGCCGAGCTTGCCTAGCTTTTCTTTTCTTTTGAACATTTTCTTTTGAACATTCTCTTCACAAATTAGCCACTTGATCCTTAGCCCCTTAAAATTCCGCACAAGATTTCGAATAGGACTCCGTCTAATCTCAAGCCACAATCACGAGGGATCAAAAAGGTGATGAAAAACATGGAATATGGTGAAAATGTGTATGATCCAACAAACAGGCCAAAGCTCAACGGGTTATCCTGTAGGAAACTGATTCGGGTAGGCTTTTTGGCTGAATGTGGTGAAATTCTAATTGCCTTTATCATCTTAGGCCGGTGTTATCGAGCGGTACAAAAACACGTATCAAACCAATCAACCAACACACAAGAGTGATAAAATCTCTGTTCTGGCCTAGACTCATTTGATACTAGAGCTAATGATGTGATCATATTTAGTGCATTATTAGTCCTCGATTAGCCTAGGGATCCCCCATGTTTGATCTCATTTTGCTATGATCTATATGCTTTTATGAATGTTTTATGCTAAGTGCCCTTTTGTTGCTCGGTTGCCACTTTGAGGCCAATTCTATGTCTATTGGAGCTGTTTCCTTTGCATTTTCAGGTCTTGGAATTGAAGTACGGGTGACAAGGAGCACGTGGGATCAAACGGGAGGTCGATCGGAGCTAGGACGGAGGAGTTATGGTCGTTACAAGATTGGAAAAAATGCATTTCAGCTGAAGAAGTGTTCGGCCGAGAACTCTAATAGTTTTCGGCCGAAAACTCTAAACAGGAGGTTGAGGTTCGATTTATGAAGAAATTTTCGGCAAAAACTTCGCAGAGTTTTCGCCAAAAATCTGTGAAGGAAAGTCCAGCCGTTTTTCAAAGACATTTCGGCGAAAATGTTACACAATTTTCGCCGAAAATTCCAGCTATTTCCGGCGTGCTATATAAAGAGGGAAGGCGGCGAAAATTTGAGGGGAGATCATATTCTAATTTCACAACACACCATCGCTGACTCTCTCTCTCTCAACTCCATCATCACCATCCTCTCAACCAAACATCATCCTCCCTCAATTGTTGATCAACTTGAAGATCTAAGTGAAGCCTTCCACCCTTGGACTGAGCTTGTAGAGCCAAGTGGGAAGATCCTCCATGGAAGCAAGGATGGTCTCCTCTACCCAAACTCAGGTTTCTTCCATGGTTATGCTAGGCTAAGCTTAGGTTTAGTTTAGTGGGGGTGGATCAAGCTAGGATAGGTGATTGATTGTATGGATTGAGTTTCTCTTAGCCATTTGTGTAAGATGATGATCCTAGACCTTGTGCTTTGTAGCCATTAGAGCTTGATTGTTCTTTTGGTATTGTTTATGTCTTTATATACATGAGAATGATTGATTGATGTTGATCTAAGGTCTTGGGATTGTAATTGGATGATTTGAGAGATTGATTATACAATTGCAACCATTTTGAGCTTGTTTTCCTTATTGACATTTTATCAAACACTTGGTGTGCATTGAGTTTTCTTTCATTTGAAGGTTGAGAGACCCTGATGATTGCTAGACTAGTGTTATATGATTGACATGAGAGTGTCTTGCATCATTTACCTTGTGCTAGATGAATGTTAGCATAGAATTCAAGTTTTTGGCATTTCATTGAGCAATTTAAGGCACTCCATTACCTTTGTTCACATAGCGAGAGCATGGTGCATTTGGTCTAGGAGTAGAGAGTCAATTGTGCGAGAGTTCGTTGATTCTACTTGAGTGAATTGCATGGTCATTAGTTTACACATCGTTGCTTGAGATTCAATCCAGCTTTCATGAACCTTGAGCTTGAAGAAACCCCTTGCTAAGCTAAACTCCCTTCTCTCTTGTTTGATCCTCAATTTCACTTGTTAGTTTTTCCTTGTTTGCTTATGCTTTTGATTTGTTCTCTTTCAAAACCAAAACTCAATTTTAAATGTTTAGACCGTTCATGAACTTTGTGAGTATTAGCTTATGAGAGGACCTCGTGGAATACGACCTTGGTAATAAATTCTTATCAAGATTTTGGCGCCGTTGCCGGGGAACTCTCATTCTAAGAAAGCAATTATTAGTGAACCGATCTTTACACTTCCTTCTGATTTCCTTTTAGCTTCCTTGTTACTCTTTGTTTACTTTGTTATCCCGCATCGTTATATTACTCGGGTGTGTTTGTTGTGCTTGTTTGCAGGAGATTTGGGTTAGTGCATGAGCGTTCAGCCCGTCTTCAAGCACGACTCCAAGGACTAGAACAAGTGCTCGAGCCACGAACTACTTCCCCACCTTCTATAGTTGAAGAACAAGAAGCTGACCACATCTCACACCACACTATGTCTCATCACGAAGACGAGGATAACCATTCGGAACATTCACATCACACTAATGAAGATGATCAATCACAAAGAGGTGCGAGGCGCACACTAGCCGATTATGCTTGCCCAACCCTCGAAGGGTCAGCCTCGAGCATCGTGCGAAGACCGGTAAATGCAAGAAACTTCGAGTTGAAGCCTAATATGATTCAGATGGTGCAGAACGGAGTGGTGTTCAACGGTATAGATGGAGAGTGCCCGTCTAGACACTTGAAGGACTTCCTTGAGATATGCGATACGTGAAGAACGATCAAGTTCACCCGGATTGTGTGCGACTCCGACTCTTCCCCTTCTCACTCAAAGGTAGAGCCAAGTCTTGGTTGGAGAACCAACCTAGTAGAACATTCACTACATGGGAGGGACTAGCCGAAGCCTTCCTCGAGGACTTCTTTCCCCCTTATATGACGGATGCAATCCGGGATCGAATCAACCACTTCACACAACACAAGGGAGAGCTCTTCCATGAGACTTGGAATAGGTTCCAAGCCCTTCTTCGGTCTTGTCCTCATCACAACTTCGCCGAATGGAGTTTGGCGGATATCTTTGCTAGGTCCCTTGATTTTGAGAATACAAGGATGATCAACCAAGCCGCCGGAGGTGATCTAAGGATGCTCACTCCCGAAGATGCTCTAGAACTCTTTGCGGAGATGGCCAACAAGACAAGGAGTTGGTCTCGACAACAACCTCCAAGGTCCAAGTATGGGAGCGACACTCACTATGACTCTAGAGCTATAAGTGTTGATGCACCAAAGGATTCGTCTACCTATGGGAAGAAGCCTAAGTTACCGGGGCACCGAGATGAGGATGACCCTATGTTTGCGCTCCTCATGTCTAAGATCGATGCTATGGCATCTCAGGTAAGTAACCTGAGTATGCCTAAGCATCCCTCCAAGGTTCCATCATCTCATGTGGGTAACCCCCAGTTGCTTCAATATATTGCTGTGAATGTTGTGGGGGTCAGGGTCACAACTTCAGTGCTTGCCCTTCCGCCACTCCTGAGCTTGGCCAAGGCGACCACAATGAGGAGGTAAACTTCGCACAAGGTCAAGGATTCCATGGTAATTTCAACCCCCAAGGTAACTATAACCGCCCTTGGAACCAAGGTGGTGGGTACAACAAGTCTAACCAAGGGTACCAAGGCCAAGGGAGTCAAGGTAGTGGTTATAACAAGGGTTACGACCAAGGAAATCAAGGAGGATTCCAAGGTTATAGAGGGTATGAAGGCAACCAATGGTCTCAAGAAAGTAACCAAAACCAAGGTAGTCATTGGATTCAAGGAGGTCACCAAGGACAAGGGAACCAAGGGGGAATTCAATGGAATCAAAGTGGACATCCAAATCAAGGCCCCCAAGGTCCTACTCCACCGGGAATGTACAATCATAGAGGTGATGGACCACCCGGATTCAACAAGCCACCTCACAACAAAGAGGGCGTTTCTCCAATATCTCAAGAGGATACCAACGCGACAATGATTCAACTTATAAAAATCAACAAGCTTCGATTGCAAATTTGGAGAATCAAATGGGACACATTGCTAAGACACTTTCGGAGCGATCCTCGGGTACTTTGCCTTCCAATACCGAGGTCAACCCCAAAGGTCCGGAGCATTGCAAGGTAGTGACCTTGAGAAGTGGAAAACCTTTGCAAGATGCAACCTCTTCCCCAATTGACTCCCAAAAGGTACAAGCTCCTAATATAATGGTTGATGATGATGATATCAAGAATCCTTCGGATGAGGTTGAGGTTGAAGTCGAACCTCCTACGGGTAATGTGAGTACTAAGGTTGCCAAGGAACCTAGTAAGGCTATATCGAGTACACCACCGGTCTCTCCTCCCGTACCGGTTGTACCCCCATACAAGCCTAAGCTTCCATACCCTCTCGAGTGACGAAGGATGGTCTTGAGAAGGTTTTTAAGAAGTTTGTGGAGCGGCTTAGTCAAATGCAATTCTCTCTTCCGTTTCCCGAAGCTATGACTATGATGCCTCAATATGCTAAGTTCATGAAGGAACTCTACACCAACAAAGGAAGCTACCGGAGACATCTATAGTTCACCTCAATGAGGAATGCTCCGCCGTTCTCTTCAAGAGTCCACCGGAAAAGCTAAAGGATCCAGGTACTTTTACTATCCCTTGTGCTATAGGTAATACTTCTTTGGCTAATGGTCTTGCGGATCTAGGTGCTAGTATCAATGTCATGCCTTATTGCATATTTGAGAAACTAGGATTATCTAATCTTCGACCTACTCGTATGTACATTCAACTTGCGGACAAGTCGACCAAGAGTCCTAGGGGGATTGTTGATGATGTGCTAGTTAAAGTTGGTCCTTTTGTTTTCCTAGTTGATTTTGCGGTCATTGACACTGATGATGTGGATGTCTCATTGATATTTGGTAGACCATTTCTTGCTACTTCTCGTGCTTTAATTGATGTGCATAATGGGAAATTGACATTGAGAGTAGGACAAGAGAGTGTCACATTTTGCATAGCCGATGGCATGAAGTTTGCTCACGCGCAAGATGATTTAGAGTACTCGTGTGATACTATTGCTTCGGCTAGCGTGTGTAGTATTTCTAACTTCGTGTGTCGAGATTCTTTGGATGTTTGCCTTAGAATGAATGTGCAGGAACATCTAGACACCCCAGAATTAAAAGCTCAGGTGGCTTATCTTGATGAAGGGAGAGACAAGTTGAAAGTGAAACAGTTTTTGTTGCTCTTCCGAAGGTAAAAAGGGTGAAGACCTCTTATGAAGAACCACCTACTCTTGAGCTCAAGCCTCTTCCCACTCATTTGGAGTATGCTTTTCTAATGCCAAACTCTAAGCTACCGGTCATCATCAATTCAAAGCTCCTACCTGAGCAAAAGGACCGTCTAGTGGAGCTCCTCAAGAAGTACATGAGAGCTATTGCGTGGAGCATCTCGGATATTCGAGGTATAAGTCCCACATTTTGCTCACATCGGATCCTCATGGAGGAAGATTTCAAGCCGGTTGTGCAACCTCAAAGAAGATTGAATCCTAACATGAAAGAAGTTGTGAAGAAAGAGGTTATAAAGCTCATGGACGCGGGGATTGTCTTTCCTATCTCGGATAGTCCTTGGGTTAGCCCCGTGCAAGTTGTTCCCAAGAAAGGAGGGATCACGGTGGTAGCTAATGACAAGGATGAACTTATCCCGACAAGGATGAACTTCGGGTGGCGAGTTTGCATAGATTATCGTCGCCTCAATGATGCCACTCGGAAGGATCACTTTCCTCTACCTTTCATGGATCAAATGCTCGAGCGTCTCTCCGGTCACGAGTACTATTGTTTTTTGGATGGCATGTCCGGATACTTCCAAATACCGATTGCTCCGGAGGACATCGGAGAAGACCACATTCACATGCCCTTTTGGTACGTTTGCTTATTGCTGAATTCCTTTTGGGTTATGTAATGCCCCGCTACCTTCCAATGGTGTATGCTTGCCATCTTTGATGATTTTGTGGAAGATATCATGGAAGTGTTCATGGATGATTTCTCGGTCTTTGGGGATTCGTTTGATCTTTGTTTGAGGAACCTTGATAAGGTGTTGCACCGTTGTGAAGAGACCAATCTCGCATTAAGTTGGGAGAAGTGCCATTTCATGGTCAATGAGGGGATTGTTCATGGTCACAAGATCTCTAGGAGGGGCATTGAGGTCGATAAGGCAAAGCTAGAGACCATCTCTCAACTTCCTCCACCATCTTCCGTGAAGGCCGTGAGAAGTTTCTTGGGGCATGCCGGTTTCTATAGGCGCTTCATTAAAGACTTCTCCAAGATAACTACTCCTATGACTCGGCTTCTCGAGAAGGATGTGGAATTCCGATTTGATGATGAATGCATGCGAGCCTTTGAACTCCTAAAGGGTAAACTCACAAATGCTCCTATACTCATTGCTTCGGATTGGTCAAAGTCATTTGAGTTAATGTGTGATGCTAGTGATTACGCTATTGGAGCGATTCTAGGCCAATGAATTGACAAGAGATTCCATCCAATATACTATGCAAGTAAGACTCTCAATGAAGCTCAAAGGAACTATACAACTACGGAGAAGGAGCTCTTGGCCATAGTGTTTGCCTTTGATAAGTTTAGGTCCTACTTGGTGCTTTCTCACACTATTGTCTTCACGGACCACCAAGCTTTGAGGTACCTTCTATCTAAGGCCGATGCTAAACCAAGATTGATTCGATGGGTTCTTTTGTTGCAAGAGTTTGACATTGAAATTCGGGATAAGAAGGGATCCGAGAATGTAGCCGCCGATCACTTGTCTCGTTTGAAAGAAGCTGAATTGGTACACAATGGTAATGAAGAAATCAACGACAACTTTCCCGATGAGCTATTATTCGCTTTAGCGACGATGGAGTTCGAGGAACCTTGGTTCGCGGATTTAGCTAACTATCTTGCAAGTGGATATTTGAAGGAGGGCATCTCCACTCAAGACAAAAGGAAGTTCTTTGCGGATTTAAAGCATTACTATTGGGACGATCCTTTTGTGTTTCGAATTGGCTCCGATGGGATGATTAGAAGATGTGTTACCCATGGCGAAGCGAAGGACATCATACTTCATTGCCACTCCGGTCCTACGGGTGGACATCATGGGGCAAATCGCACGGCTCGCAAGGTACTTGAGTTCAGATTCTTTTGGCCATCGATCTTTTGAGATTGTCAAGATTTTGTCAAGTCTTGTGATGCATGTCAACGTTCAGGTAACATCTCTTCCCGTGATGAAATGCCTCAAAATGTTTCGTTAGTAGTAGAAATATTTGATATTTGGGGTATTGATTTCATGGGACCGTTTCCTCCTTCGCATGGTAACAAGTACATTCTAGTTGCGGTTGATTATGTGTCTAAATGGGCGGAGGCACAAGCTTTGCCTACCAATGATGCCGGGTTGTAAGGAAGTTTCTTGTTAAGTTGTTCACCCGATTTGGTGCTCCTCGTGCTATTATTAGTGATCGAGGTACTCACTTTCAAGGACAATTCGATAGGGTGTGCCGACGGTTCGGTGTCACTCATCGGATGTCTACCTCGTATCACCCTCAAACTAGTGGCCAAGCCGAGGTAACCAATAGAGAACTTAAGAGAATTTTGGAGAAAACGGTCGACCAATCACGAAAAGATTGGTCGACGAAGCTTGATGATGCTCTATGGGCCTACCGCACGGCTTACAAGACCCCTATAGGCACTACTCCCTATAGGATGGTCTATGGTAAAGCTTTCCATTTGCCGGTAGAGCTTGAGCACCGATCTCTTTGGGCGTTGAAATTTCTAAACCTTGATTTGAGTCTCGCAGGAGAAGAGCGTAAGTTTCAGGTACTTGAGCTCGAAGAGTATCGCCATCATGCTTATGAGAGTGCCAAGTTATACAAGGAGAGGACGAAGCTTATTCATGACTCCCGATTGAAGTCGGGCAAGGATTTCAAAGTTGGTGACCAAGTCCTCCTATACAACTCTCGGCTCAGACTCTTTCCTGGGAAGTTGAGATCTCGTTGGTCCGGACCATTCACGGTAACTCAAGTATTTCCTTATGGCACCGTCGAGGTAATCTCTCCGTCCCAAACTGAGCCTTTTAAGGTGAATGGCCATCGACTTAAACATTATGTGGTTAATGATACTGTTGGTGCGGTTGAGGTCTTATCCTTGTTATGCCTTGAGTGCTCTTGGTTTCGTCTAGCTAGAGACGTTAAAGAAGCGCTTCATGGGAGGCAACCCATGTTATCCTTACCTTTTCGCTTTTATGTTTTTGTGTTGTTTTAGTTCGTTGAATAAGATGTTGGCAAGCACTTAGGTGGATCACTCTTCACAATGAGCGTTATGGGACTCTTCCATTACTTTGGCTTCCTATGCTCCTCTCTACCAACGCGGTAACTTCGTTCCACCTTACCCTCTCTCTCTTGATCATTGAGGACAATGCTCTTGTTAGTCGTAGGGGAGTTTGAGGTTTGGTGTGATTATTTGTTGTTGGTAGAAGTCTAATGTTTTGCTTGGTTGAGTTGCATGATCTATATTGAATGTCGATTTCCCCTATTGTAGAAGCATTCGGTTCTTGACTTTTGGTGTTTAATTGACTTCAAGCTTTCACAATGATGTTTAGACTGTTCCACTTAGAACCTATAACCAGCGTGTTAGAGCTAATATCAAATGAGTCTAGGCCAGAACAGAGATTTTATCACTCTTGTATGTTGGTTGATTGGTTTGATACTTGTTTTTGTACCACTCGATAACACCGGTCTAAGATGATGAAGGCAATCAGAATTTTCACCCTTTTGTCCATGTTTTATTCGCTTTTTTCTCCCTCGTGA
Organism: Linum lewisii; assembly: GCA_034768395.1. Taxonomy (NCBI): domain Eukaryota; kingdom Viridiplantae; phylum Streptophyta; class Magnoliopsida; order Malpighiales; family Linaceae; genus Linum; species Linum lewisii. The sequence goes on along the minus strand of CM068296.1, from coordinate 16,267,058 downwards.
TTGTGGATTGAGATTAGATGGAATCCAATTCGAAATCTTGTGTTGAAATTGTAAGGGGCTAAGGATCAAGTGACTAATTTCAAAAGAAAAGGCTCAAAAGAAAAGAAAAGAAAAGCTAAGCTAGGCAAGCTCGGCACCTAAGTGAAGTGTCGGGTTGAGCACTAGCAATAGCAAAAACTGTGAGCTAGGCCGGTTCAACACCTAAGTGAAGTGTTGGATCGAGCACTAGTATGCAGTAAGAAAAAAAGAGAAGAAAAAAAATGAAAATGGAAAGAAAAGAAAGGAAAAAATAAAAAGAGTTCTCGAATGTGGCCCTTGATCCTACGCCCGAGTTTGTTAAGAGCGGATCTAGAAGCGAATGAAGTCGAGTCGATAGCCACATCATGATCACTCATCACTCTCAAAAATTCTCCTTTCCCCCGCCTTATTCGTTCCATTTCCCGAGTCAAGTCCTTTTGATTAGAGTTGGTGTTGTCGTGGTCGGTTTTTCTGTATCCCAATTAACCACTACTTGAAGTGTGCAGTTATTAGTGAGGTCTAGACTTGTTTGGTTGACGTTCTTGCTTGTGTAGGTTAAGTTTGTTCGTGGAACAGTTTAAGCCAAATTGCTATCATTTGAATCTCAATGTGACCGATCTTGTCATTTGTGAACTTGGATGTTTTCTAATTCATTTGCTTGAGGACAAGCAAAGCTTAGTCGTAGGGGAATTTGATGTGATCATATTTAGTGCATTATTAGTCCTCGATTAGCCTAGGGATCCCCCATGTTTGATCTCATTTTGCTATGATCCATATGCTTTTATGAATGTTTTATGCTAAGTGCCCTTTTGTTGCCCGGTTGCAACTTTGAAGCCAATTCTATGTCTATTGGAGCTGTTTCCTTTGAATTTTCAGGTCTTGGCATTGAAGTACGGGTGACAAGGAGCACGTGGGATCAAACGGGAGGTCGATCGGAGCTAGGACGGAGGAGTTATGGTCGTTACAAGATTGGAAAAAATGCATTTCAGCTGAAGAAGTGTTCGGCCGAGAACTCTAATAGTTTTCGGCCGAAAACTCTAAACAAGAGGTTGAGGTTCGATTTATGAAGAAATTTTCGGCGAAAACTTCCCAGAGTTTTCGCCGAAAATCTGTGAAGGAAAGTCCAGCCGTTTTTCAAAGACATTTTTGGCGAAAATGTTACACAATTTTCGCCAAAAATTCCAGCTATTTCCGGCGTGCTATATAAAGAAGGAAGGCGGCGAAAATTGGAGGGGAGATCATATTCTAATTTCACAACACACCATCGCCGACTCTCTCTCTCTCAACTCTATCATCACCATCCTCTCAACCAAACATCATCCTCCCTCAATTGTTGATCAACTTGAAGATCTAAGTGAAGCCTTCCACCCTTGGATTGGAGTTGGAAGAGCCAAGTCGGAAGATCCTCCATGGAAGCAAGGATGGTCTCCTCTACCCAAACTCAGGTTTCTTCCATGGTTATGCTAGGCTAAGCTTAGGTTTAGTTTAGTGGGGGTGGATCAAGCTAGAATAGGTGATTGATTGTATGGATTGAGTTTCTCTTAGCCATTTGTGTAAGATGATGATCCTAGACCTTGTGCTTTGTAGCCATTAGAGCTTGATTGTTCTTTTGGTATTGTTTATGTCTTTAAATACATGAGAATGATTGATTGATGTTGATCTAAGGTCTTGGGATTGTAATTGGATGATTTGAGAGATTGGATTATACAATTGCAACCATTTTGAGCTTGTTTTCCTTATTGACATTTTATCAAACACTTGGTGTGCATTGAGTTTTCTTTCATTTGAAGGTTGAGAGACCCTTATGATTGTTAGACTAGTGTTATATGATTGACATGAGAGTGTCTTGCATCATTTACCTTGTGCTAGATGAATGTTAGCATAGAATTCAAGTTTTTGGCATTTCATTGAGCAATTTAAGGCACTCCGTTACCTTTGTTCACATAGCGAGAGCATGGTGCATTTGGTATAGGAGTAGAGATTTAATTGTGCGAGAGTTCATTGATTCTACTTGAGTGAATTGCATGGTCATTAGTTTACACATCGTTGCTTGAGATTCTATCCAGCTTTCATGAACCTTGAGCTTGAAGAAACCTCTTGCTAAGCTAAACTTCCTTTTCTCTTGTTTGATCCTCAATTTCACTTGTTAGTTTTTCCTTGTTTGCTTATTCTTTTGATTTGTTCTCTTTCAAAACCAAAACTCAATTTTAAATGTTTAGACCGTTCATGAACTTTGTGAGTATTAGCCTATGAGAGGACCTCGTGGAATACGACCTTGGAAAAATTCCTTATCAGCTAACATGCTGGTTACAGGTTCTAAGTGGAACAGTCTAAACGTCATCGTGAAAGCTTGAAGTCAATTAAACACCAAAAGTCAAGAACCGAATGATTCTAAGATAGAGGAATTTAGAAACAATCAAGATCATGCAAATCATCAAGCATAGCATTACATCTCTACCACAAATATTCACACCAAACCTCAAACTCCCCCTACGACTAACATGAGCATTGCCCTCAATGATCAAGAGAGAGAGGGTAAGGTGGAACGAAATTAACGTGTTGGTACAGAAGAGCATAGGACGTCAAAGTAGAAGAAGAGTCCCATGACGCTCATTATGAAGAGTGATCCTCCTAAGTGCTTGCCCACATCTTATTCAACTAACTAAAACAACACAAAAACATAAAAGTGAAAAGGTAAGGATAACATGGGGTGCCTTCCATGAAGCGCTTCTTTAACGTCTCTAGCTAGACGAAAACTAGAGCACTCAAGGCATAACCAATGACAAAACCTCGACCACACCAATAGTATAATGAACAACATAATGTTTAAGTCGATGGCCATTCACCTTAAAAGGTTCGGCTTGAGAGGGAGAAATTACCTCGACGGTGCCATAAGGAAATACTTGAGTTACCGTGAATGGTCCGGACCAACGAGATCTCAACTTCCCGGGAAAGAGTTTGAGTCGAGAGTTGTATAGGAGGACTTGATCACCAACTTTAAAATCCTTGCCCGGCTTCAAGCGGGAGTCATGAATGAGCTTCGTCCTCTCCTTGTATAGCTTAGCACTCTCATATGCATGATGGCGATACTCCTCGAGCTCATGTACCTGAAACTTATGCTCTTCTCCTGCGAGACTCATATCAAGGTTTAGAAATTTCAACGCCCAAAGAGATCGGTGCTCAAGCTCTACCGACAAATGGCAAGCTTTACCATAGACCATCCTATAAGGAGTAGTGCCTATAGGGGTCTTATAAGCCGTTCGGTAGGCCCATAGAGCATCATCAAGCTTCGTCGACCAATCCTTGCGTGATTGGTCAACCGTTTTCTCCAAATTTCTATTAAGTTCCCTATTTGTCACCTCGGCTTGGCCACTAGTTTGAGGGTGATACGAGGTAGACATCCGATGAGTGACACCGAACCGGCGGCACACTCTATCGAATTGCCCTTGAAAGTGAGTACCTCGATCACTAATGATAGCACGAGGGGCACCAAAATGGGTGAACAACTTAACAAGAAACTTCCCTATAACTCGGGCATCATTGGTAGGCAAAGCTTGTGCCTCCGCCCATTTAGACACATAATCAACCGCAACCAATATATACTTGTTACCATGCGAAGGAGGAAACGGTCCCATGAAATCAATACCCCAAATATCAAATATTTCTACCACTAACGAGACATGTTGAGGCATTTCATTACGGGAAGAGATGTTACCTGAACGTTGACACGCATCGCAAGACTTGACAAAGTCTTGACAATCTCGAAAGATCGAGGGCCAAAAGAATCCGGACTCGAGTACCTTGCGAGCCGTGCGATTTGCCCCATGATGGCCACCCGTAGGGCCGGAGTGGCAATGTAGTATGATGTCCTTCGCTTCTCCATAGTTATCACATCTTCTAATCATTCCATCGGAGCCAACTCAAAAACAAAAGGATCGTCCTAATAGTAATGCTTCAAATCCGCAAAGAACTTCCTTTTGTCTTGAGTGGAGAGGCCCTCCTTCAAGTATCCACTAGCAAGATAGTTAGCTAAATCCGCGAACCAAGGTTCCTCAAACTCCAAAGTCACTAAAGCGAATAATAGTTCATCGGGGAAGTTGTCGTTGATCTCTTCATTACCATTGTGTACCATTTCAGCTTCTTTCAAACGAGACAAGTGATCGACGGCTACATTCTCGGATCCCTTCTTAGCCCGAATCACAATGTCAAACTCTTGCAACAAGAGAACCCATCGAATCAATCTTGGTTTAACATCGGTTTTAGATAGAAGGTACTTCAAAGCTTGGTGGTCGTGAAGACAATAGTGTGAGAAAGCACAAAGTAGGACCTAAACTTATCAAAAGCAAACACTATGGCCAAGAGCTCCTTCTCCGTAGTTGTATAGTTCCTTTGAGCTTCATTGAGAGTCTTACTTGCATAGTATATCGGATGGAATCTCTTGTCGATTCGTTGGCCTAGAATCACTCCAATAGCGTAATCACTAGCATCGCACATCAGCTCAAACGACTTTGACCAATCCGGAGCAATGAGTATAGGAGCATTTGTGAGCTTACCCTTGAGGAGTTCAAAGGCTCGCATGCACTCATCATCAAATTGAAATTCCACATCCTTCTCGAGAAGCCGAGTCATAGAGTAGTTATCTTGGAGAAGTCTTTAATGAAGCACTTATAGAAACCGGCATGCCCCAAGAAACTTCTCACGGCCTTCACGGAGGAGGGTGGAGGAAGTTGAGAGATGGTCTATAGCTTTGCCTTATCAACCTCAATGCCTTTTAGAGAGATCTTGTGACCAAGAACAATCCCCTCATTGACCATGAAATGGCACTTCTCCCAACTTAATGCGAGATTGGTCTCTTCACAACGATGCAACACCTTCTCAAGGTTCCTCAAACAAAGATCAAACGAGTCCCCAAAGACCGAGAAATCATCCATGAACACTTCCATGATATCTTCCACAAAATCATCAAAGATAGCAAGCATACATCGTTGGAAGGTAGCGGGAGCATTGCACAATCCAAATGGAATTCGGCGATAAGCAAACGTACCAAAAGGGCATGTGAATGTGGTCTTCTCGATGTCCTCCGGAGCAATCGGTATTTGGAAGTATCCGGACATGCCATCTAAGAAGCAATAGTACTTGTGACCGGAGAGGCGCTCGAGCATTTGATCCATGAAAGGTAGAGGAAAATGATCCTTCCTTGTGGCCTCATTGAGTCGACGATAATCTATGCAAACACGCCACCCGGTGATCGTTCCTTGTCGGGATGAGCTCGTTCTTGTCATTAGCTACCACCGTGATCCCTCCTTTCTTGGGAACAACTTGCAGGGGCTAACCCAAGGACTATCCGAGATAGGAAAGATAATCCCCGCATCCATAAGCTTAATAACCTCTTTTTTCACGACCTCCTTCATGTTAGGATTTAACCTTCTTTGTGGTTGCACAACCGGCTTGAAATCTTCCTCCATGAGGATCCAATGTGAGCAAAATGTGGGACTTATACCTCGAATATCTGAGATGCTCCGCAATAGCTCTCATGTACTTCTTGAGGAGCTCCACTAGACGATCCTTTTGCTCGGGTAGGAGCTTAGAATTGATGATGACCGGTAGCTTAGAATTTGGCATGAGAAAAGCATACTCCAAATGTGTGGGAAGAGGCTTGAGCTCAAGAGTAGGTGGTTCTTCATAGGAGGTCTTCACCCTTTGCACCTTCGGAAGAACAACAAAAACCGTTTCACTCTCCAACTTGTCTCTCCCTTCATCAAGGTAGGCCACTTGAGCTTTTAACTCCGGGGTATCTAGATGTTCCTGCACATTCATTCTAAGACAAACATCCAAAGAATCTTGACACACAAGTTAGAAATACTACACACACTAGCCGAAGCAATAGTATCACACGAGTACTCTAAATCATCTTGTGCGTGAGCAAACTTCATACCATCGAATGTACAAAATGTGACACTCTTTTGTCCTACTCTCAATGTCAATTTCCCATTATGCACATCAATTAAAGCACGAGAAGTAGCAAGAAATGGTCTACCAAATATCAATGAGACGTCCACATCATCAGTATCTATGACCGCAAAGTCAACTAGGAAAACAAAAGGACCTACTTTAACTAGCACATCATCAAAATCCCCTAGGACTCTTGGTCAACTTGTCCGCAAGTTGAATGTACATACGAGTAGGACAAAGATTAGACAACCCTAGCACCTAGATCCGCAAGACCATTAGCCAAAGAGGTATTACCTATAGCACAAGGGATAGTAAAAGTAACCCGGATCCTTGAGCTTTTCCGGTGGGCTCTTGAAGAGAACGGCGGAGCATTCCTCATTGAGGTGGACTAGAGATGTCTCCGACAACTTCCTCTTGTTGGTGTAGAGTTCCTTCGTGAACTTAGCATATTGAGGCATCATAGTCATAGCTTCGAAAAACGGAAGAGAGAATCGCATTTGACTAAGCCGCTCCACAAACTTCTTGAAAACCTTCTCAAGGCCATCCTTCTTTAATCGAGATGGGTATGGAAGCTTAGGCTTGTATGGAGGTACAATCGGTGCGGGAGGAGAGACCGGTGGTGTACTCGATGTAGCCTTACTAGGTTCCTTGGCAACCTTAGTACTCACATTACCCGTAGGAGGTTCCACTTCAACCTCAACTTCATCCGAAGGATCCTTAATATCATCATCATCAACCATTAAATTAGGAGCTAGTACCTTTTGAGAGTCAATTGGGGAAGAGGTTGCATCTTGCAAAGGTTTTCCACTTCTCAAGGTCACTACCTTGCAATGCTCCGGACCTTTGGGGTTGACCTCGGTATTGGAGGGTAATGTGCTCGAGGGTCGTTCTGAAAGTGTCTTAGAAATATGGCCCATTTGATTTCTTGATAAGTTGAGATCAAGTTACAGCGCATTGGTGTCTTCTTGAGAAATTGAAGAACCGCCCTCTTTGTTGTGAGGTAGTTTGTTGAATCCGGGTGGTCCATCACCTTTATGGTTGTACATTCCCAGTGGGGAAGGACCTTGGGGACCTTGATTTGGTTGTCCACCTTGATTCCATTGATTTCCTCCTTGGTTCCCTTGACCTTGGTTACCTCCTTGAGTCCATTGGCTACCTTGGCTTAGGTTACCTCCTTGAGGCCATTGGTTGCCTTGATTGTACCCTCTATAACCTTGGAATCCTCCTTGATTACCTTGGTTGTAACCCTTGTTATAACCACCACCTTGATTACCTTGTCCTTGGTACCCTTGGTTAGACTTGTTGTACCCACCTCCTTGGTTCCAAGGACGGTTGTAGTTACCCCCGTGATAGTTCCCTTGGGGTTGAAATTACCATGGAATCCTTGACCTTGTGCGAAGCTTACCTCCTCATTGTGGTCGCCTTGGCCAAGCTCAGGAGTGGCGGAGGGACAAGCACTCACATTGTGGCCTTGGCCCCCTGATGACACTCGATTTGACGTGCTTTTCATCCCAAATTTAAGCAACATTTCATGCCCCTTTGATGCCATTCTAATGAATATTTGGTGAAAATGTGTTTATTATGTAATTATAGGCTCCTAGTGCATACATTATCCATTTATTGGCTATTTTTACCCTTTTTGTGAGCTTTTATGTTGAGCCTCTAGGTTACCACATTATAAAGGACTCTCTCACGAGTCCAGCTCTTCAAACGGGGACCAAATCGGAGTTCAAACGGAGCGGGAATCATCGAAACAAGTTGGAGCTGGTTTTTAACTAACATTTTCGGCGAAAATCTGGTGATGTTTTCAGCGAAAATTCCTTTGAAAATCCGGGCAGAAACCCTAATTTTCAGCCTTTTCCAACTTGTAAAGGGTTTCTGGGGTTATATATAGACTTTTTGAAGCCAGATTGGAGACACACGAATTTTGGCTGATTAGCCACGACCTTAGGGTCGATAGATAGAGTTTAGAGAGTTCGAAGAATCGTGGAGAGATCGTGACGCCATCCTTCCACCTCGGAGAGCTCGGAGCTTAAAGTTGAAGATCCAGGAGATCGAAGCTTCGCCGAAGTCGTCAGAATTAGGTTTTTCAGTTCTTATCTGTTCTTCCTCTGTATGATTATTTCCTTTTTGCCTTTGATTCTTCTGTTATCGTTATGAGTAGCTAAACTTGTAGAGCTTAGATTAGATGAACCCTGAAGTGATCCAGGGCTTTAAAGCGGTCACGGATTGGCGGTGATTAGATTCGAAGTTCAATCAGTTTCTCTTTCATGTTTGGTTTGTTCTTCATTGTTCATGTTTTTTGTCTGGATTGATCACCTAGATTAGATTCTTGTTAAGCTAAGAATAGAAGCGAACGCTCGCCTTACTTTAGAACATCAAATTGAACAATTAACCTTATAATTGGAGTGTGCCTTTCGTAGGAACCGGTTAGGGTTAATCCACTACAAGAGTAACTCATAAATCGTTAGTAAATCCACCAGTTAAGTTAAGTCGTTGCGAGAGGCGACCGTACCCGGGCGGCTAATTAATCTTGGTAGCTAGAACGGATAGAGCGAACGTTCGTCGGTCTTAAACCTAAGGGTCAGGAGTTATGGTGGTGTCTTAGAATTGATTGAATGAGAATTGAAAACCGCTGGTCTTGTGATTGTCGTTGCCTTGGTGATCTAAGGGGGATTCGAAGTCTAAGCTCGTCTATCGTCCTGTTAGTCAACTTTTTTACTTTTTTGTCTTTTATTTTTCCTTTGTTTATTAGATTAGAAGTCGTGGAACTCACACCACGCACAACTTGTTTAAATCGAGTAATTTGCCAACATATTTGAGTAGACAAGAAGAAAAGACCTCGAGTAGAATACGATCTAGTCTACTTCGGTAGGTTGGTTATTTGATACCGCTAAAACTGCAGCATCACCCCCGCAGCATTCACAACAATATATTGAAGCCACCGGTGGATTACCCAAATGAGATGATGGAACTTTAGAGGGGTGCTTAGGCATACTAAGATTGCTTACTTGAGAGGCCATGACATCAATCTTGGACATGAGGAGAGCAAACATGGGGTCATCTTCATCACGATGTCCCGGTAACTTAGGCTTCTTCCCATAGCTAGACGAATCTTTTGGTGCATCAACACTTATGGCTCTAGAGTCGTAGTGAGTGTCACTTCCATACTTGGACCTAGGAGGTTGTTGTCGAGACCAACTCCTTGTCTTGTTGGCCATCTCCGCGAAGAGGTCTAGAGCATCTTCGGGAGCGAGCATCCTTAAATCACCCCCGGCGGCTTGGTTGATCATCCTTGTATTCTCAAAATCAAGGGACCTAGCAAAGATATCCGCCAAGCTCCATTCGGCGAAGTTGTGATGAGGACAAGACCGAAGAAGGGCTTGGAACCTATTCCAAGTCTCATGGAAGAACTCTCCCTTGTGTTGTGTGAAGTGGTTGATACGATCTCGGATTGCATCCGTCATATAAGGAGGAAGAACTCTTCGAGGAAAGCTTCGGCTAGTCCTTCCCATGTAGTGAATGTTCTACTAGGTTGGTTCTCCAACCAAGACTTGGCTCTACCTTTGAGGGAGAAAGGGAATAGTCGGAGTCGCACACAATCCGGATGAACCTGATCGTTCTTCACCGTATCGCATATCTTGAGAAAATCCTTCAAGTGTCTAGACGGGCATTCTCCATCAATGCCTTTGAAAACCACTCTATTTTGCACCATCTGAATCATATTAGGCTTTAGCTCGAAGTTTCTTGCATTTACCGGTATTCGTCCTCGTGATGAGACATAGTGTGGGGTGAGATGCGATCGACTTCTTCTTCTTCAACTGTAGAAGGTGGGGAAGTAGTTGGTGGCTCAATCACTTTGCAAGTCCTTGGATTCGTGCTTGAAGACGAGCTGAACGCCTCATGCACTAGCATAAATCACCTGCAAACAAGCACAACAAACACACCCGAGTAATACAACGATGCGGGATAACAAAGTAAACAAAGAGTAACAAAGAAGCAAAAAGGAAAATGGAAGGAAGTGTAAAGATCGGTTCACTAATAATTGATTTCTTAGGAATGAGAGTGTCCCCGGGCAACGACGCCAAAAACTTGACGTGCAAGATTTAACTCACGACATTCAAGGTCGTATTCCACGAGGTCCTCTCATAACCTAATACTCACAAGGTTCATGAACGGTCTAAACATTTAAATTGGGGTTTGGTTTTGAATGAGAACTAATCAAAAGCATAAACAAACAAGGTAAAACTAACGAGTTAAATTGAGGATCAAACAAGAGAGAAGGGAGTTTAGTTTAGCAAGGGGTTTCTTCAAGCTCAAGGTTCATGAAAGCTGGATTGAATCTCAAGCAACAATGTGTAAACTAATGACCATGCACTTCACTCAAGTAGAATCAACGAACTCTCGCACAATTTACTCTCTACTCCTAGACCAAATGCACCATGTTTTCGCTATGTGAACAAAGGGAATGGAGTGCCTTAGCTAGCTCAATGAAATGCTCAACACTTAATGTCCATGCTAACATTCATCTAACACAAGGCAAATGATGCAAAACACTCTCATGTCAATCATAAAACACTAGTCTAGCAATCAAAAGGGTCTTTCAACCTTCAAATGATAGAAAAATAAATGCTCACCAAGTGTTCGATAAAATGTCACCAAGGAAAAACAAGCTCAAAATGGTTACAATTGCATAATCCAATCTCTCAAATCATTCAATTGCAATCCAAACACCTTAGATCAACATCAATCAACCATTCTCATGTATTGAAAGACATAAACAATACCAAAAGAACAAGTCAAGCTCTCATGGACAACAAGCACAAGGTCTAGGATCATCATCTTAAACAAATGGCTATGAGAAACTTAATCCATACAATCAATCATCTATCCTAGCTTGATCCATCCCCCACTAAACTAAACCTAAGCTTAGCCTAGCATAACCATGGAAGAAACCTGAAATTGAGTAGAGGAGACCATCCTTGTTTCCATGGAGGATCTTGAACTTGGCTCTTCAAGCTTCAATCCAAGCTATCGAGGACTTCACTTAGCTCCTTGATCTTCAAGTTGATCAACAAATGAGGAAGAGAGATGATCGGTTGAGAGGAGGGCTGATGATCGATGATTACTAGTTGAGAGAGAGAGTGACGAGTATCTGTAATAATAATAATGAACGCCTAATAATCCTCAATTTTCGCCCGCTTCCTCTTTATATACTGCGCTGGAAAGACTTGGAATTTTCGGTGAAAACTGTACAAGTTTTCGCCGAAAATCTCTTTGAAAAACCCCGGGCATCCTTGCATTTCTTCATAGGTTTTCGGTGAAAACTATGGAAGTTTTTGCCAAAAACTCCTTCACAAATCGAATGTCAGCCTCCTGTAATCCTACTGCTTGAAAACGTCGAGGGTTTTCGGCGAGAAGTTAGAGTTCTCGCCGAAAACTTCTTCAGTGGAAGGATGCATTTTTCTCGTTTTTGCAACGGCCATATCTCCTTCGTTCTAACTCCGATTGACCTCCCGTTTGATCCTACGTGCTCCTTGTCACCAGTACTATGACACCAAGGCCTGAAAATGCACAAATTAAAATCCAATAGGCACTGAAATTTCTCTCAAATGGCACTTGGACAACAAAAGAGCACTTTGCATAAAACTTCCATAAAAGCATATAAATCATGGCAAAATGAGATCAAACATGGGAGATCCCTAGGCTAATTGAGGGCTCAAAATTCACTAAATAAGTCACATCACGTAGCTTGGGCTTGTATTGGGTCATCAAGTTGTTTGGTTGATGTTAGGGTTACCGAAGGGTGTAGCTGTATAAACACCCCTTCGACTAGGAGTTAGGGTTATGGGATTTAGTTTGTAATCGACAAACTTGGAATAAGATCAACTCCTATTTGGTCCGTTGATATACTCAGCACATTGTTGAGAAACCATGTTATATCGTTGCTTCACATCTCTTTTCTCTTGTTATCGGGATTATCTTGCGGGTTAATCATACTTTACCCCTTAGTCTTCCTAGAATCAATCCTCCCACACATTATAATCTGATTTACTTTGTTTGCTATTACTGCATGGAGATTTCCAACGCCCTCAATATTCTAGTTAATGAATAAGCATTTCTAGGGTGTCTTCCCACCAAAACAAAATTCAATATATCTATAAATCTATCATAAAATAGTCTATAGGAGATGGAGCAAAGCTGCTTCCACATCAGCCGTTCAAGGATATCTGGGCTGCCACCTCAATGTCGCTAAAACGACATAGTTTAAGCAAATATGAACTGGCCCCTTCCTCCCCCTCCTTCCCTCAATTGTTTGTTGGTTTCTGGGAAGAGGTTGGGTTCTTTCACGGAAAACAGAGTTAGGTTGTTGGCTGGTGTGTTCTTTAACCTGTGAGGATAGCCGATCATCGGAGTCGGACACCACACCCGGCGGAAGCTGTAGTCGAGGCTCTTGCTTCAGGTGAAATCCTTTATGTTTCAGAATTTCGTTTCCTACATCTAAGTTTTGATCATCCAGTATCATTGTGGCACTGATTCCCGTGCTGGTCTCTTGATGTCTGAAGTTTTCGGTGTGGACTCCGCCTCTGTCACAAGCTTTCTAGAGGCCCTTGCTCTTAGGAAGAGAGCTGAACTGGAAATCGAAAAAGCCAATTTTTCAGATGCCTAGTCTTACTCTCCCAGGTAAACTATCTTCATTTGGACGAAGTTATTTGTAAATGCTAGAATGATTTTTCTTATGTAACCGAAGTGCAGGTCAATGACAATGGCTTTTGCAGAGTTTGAGAAGATATGGCCAGCAACGGTGGATTCATCATGTGTTTGGCTTGAGGTAATTTCTCTGGCCTATGATCTGATTTTGAACTTTCTTCTGTGCAGGGGCGGATCTGGGGGTGGGGTTCCCCGGGCCACGGCCCACCCCACTTTCGAGTCTAGAGCTACTAAATTATATGTATTTACATGTATATAAATAAATTGGCCAAATGATTTTTCAAATTTAGCCCAATATATTATAATTTGACGAAATGACCCAGTGTCATGATCCATCCTGGATCCGCCACTGCTTCTGTGATAGTAATTTCAATTTGAGTATTTGATTTTTCTTATCTATCATGTTTGTTCTTGCTCTGTGAATTCGAGATGTTTCATTGATATTTGTTTTATTGATTCAATAACCTTCTTCTTTCCTTTCTAATTCTCCCAGCTTCCTCTAGATTCCATTTGGTTTAGTGATTCATAAACTTTCAATGCAATCTCCAGGTCTCAAGTTGCAGTTTCACTTACTTCCATCTCTAATTACGCTCTTCTTATTTTGTTGATTCAACTGTTGCGCTTCTGAATCCTGTGATTAGCTGCACAAAAGATCATGGTGGAGATCAAAGGTGAACGTTAGTTTTTTCTGTTAACTGCTGCTGCTCTTCTTGACATGTTCATAAAAATCTGAAATCCAAAGTGGATATCAAAGCTGAAAGTTTGTTTGTTTCTGTCAACTGCTGCAGTCAGAAGTGTTGCAATCCACTTTGCCTATTTTATTGTGTTTAGAGAAATTGATTAGAGTTTATTTGAATTAAACCTAGGGTATGAACTTATAAGCTTAATATGTAGTTTGCTTATGATCCAATTAGTTTACTGAATTTGATTGGGGTTTAGTTCATTGAAATCAGAACTACGAGAATTGTTAGCATAAGCTTTTTGTTTGAATGCGAATCAATTGTTTGTATGTACAACTCCTTGTACCCTCTCAATCAATTTGACACTGTTGTTACCCTCTCAATCAATGTTTTTCATTGACGAGTTCAACCCAGTAAGCTCTTCTTCACTTATCTCATTCAACTCCTGTTTCCTGACCTCCCTATTCGCTGTTGTTCTATAACCCTAATTTCCTCCACGCTGTTTCTGGATGAATTGCTTAATTCTCCATTTTCACCTATATCATTTGAGGAGTTTGCAACTATTTGAGAGTGATCCATACTCGAATTATGGGTATTTCAAACCCCTTAGCAGAGAGATTTGGACTACTACGATGGACGACATTTTAAGGGAGAATATTATCATCCATAATGTTGTATTATGGAGAGGCATGACCTAATTGCTCATGCTCTGCAAGAAAATTTATCACAACTTTCAGTTGCTGAGCCACTTGAATTTCCAAGCGAGGAGAATCCAGATTCACAAGTGCCTAATTACCCACCCAATTGGTTTGGTCAACCCATGGGGGAATATGCTGGTAGATATTAGAACTACGGACGCCAAAACTAAGCACTTCTCTTTTGGTTCATTGGGTTTCATTATCTTAAAGCTTAAACTAATAGAGTGGGAAGGGGGAAAGATTATAAGAGTGAGACTCTATGTGTTTGTCTGTTTAAATGGGTTCCAAGTTGCAGCAACAAATAAGCAACATCCACAAGCAGTTTGGTGGTAAGGGTGGTAGTGAGAAGAGGAGATTGGGTGGTAATAAGAGAGCATTCTCAGTTCAGGCATACCGACATTGGATTTCAAAAGGGTTCTTTTCTTAAGATTTGTTAAGTGCATTATTTTGTGTCGTTCACCTAGAGGTACTTTCTAGTAGTTTCCTGGTTGGAAGAGTAAACTCTGTAAGCCATCATTCCATTGGATTTCAAGGACACACAAATATCTGATACAGTTTCAGGGTAGTTCTCTTACATTATTTGTCTACTACTAAATGGGTTTAAAGTGGGTGTCACTGTTCCGTTCTGTGTAATAGAAAATAGAAGTTGGGTCTTTTTATGTTGTTCAAATTTTGTGTGACAGACATCCAGTTATTGATTACATTTGTTATGCTCTGGGGTTGCTTAAGTAATTCTTAGCTTGATCAATCATAGTTGTTTAGTGTCAATTTTGATTCCTTCACTCAATTAGTAAATGAATTTTATGCTGATTCAGCATTGGATTAGCAGAAAAGAAAATTCGGTGAAGCAATATAGAATTGTTTATAATGTTGGATTGGATGGCTGAATCTGAATGTATTAGAGAACCTGAGATAGTTAGTTCTTTTTGGAACTCGAAAGTCATGTCCGTTGAGTGAATGGATTCTTCATAAATGTTTATGTAAATGATTCTATGCTTAAGTTTTTGTTTGTTTGATATTGACCATGGTAGAACAATCAAATTTACAACGTTGTTATTTCTATATTTAATATCGAATTTGAAGAAAAAATAGTTTTATGCGATATAGTGTTGTTTATGATCTTGGGTTGGATGGATGAATTTGAATGAATTAGACTAATAGAGAACCAAAGATAGTTAGTTCTTCTTTGGAAATTGAATTCCATTTTGAGCTATTGGTTCATCGTTAACTTTTTTTATAAAATATTAAATGCTTGCAACCGACTATTTTATGAAAATTGGAGTCGAAAACTACCTGCAAATTGTAGTTGAGATGAGGTGGCGACTATTTAAAGTTGTTATTTTTGGTTGCAGAGTCATTTAATTAGATATTTGTTTCCTCATTATCTCTCTAACTTTTTTTTACTGGAAATTCGATAATATTATTCATCCACAATGGGGAAACCTTACAACAAATTACAAATATCATAATTGAAAGGCCAGTTGTAAGGGAGGTTGTCCAAGCGAGCAGACCTTGCCACCCAATCCGCTGCCTTGTTCATCCTTCGGGGAATAAAGGCAAAAGGTAATACGATCTTGAGCGAGGAGAATGTTTTCCATGAGTAGCAGCCATGCATAGCATTCCCAAGGCCAAGTCGATCGACCCGAAGGGCATCAACAAGGATAAGACAGTCGGTTTTGATTTTGGTTCTCAAGTTCGAGCTCTCTGCTAACCTCAAGGCCTTTAAGAGGGCCTTTGCTTCCGCCCCCAGCGCAGATGAACATGCTATCTTCCCGGCCCTTCCATCGGTCACCTGCCCATGGGCGTTTATAATGACAACCCCATATCCCGCCGTAGACGTGGTTTGATCGAAAGAACCGTCACAAACAATGACTTGTTGATCTCGTTCTGTAGGCGGTGGTCTAGGTACCGTGCTAGGTATGGAAGGTGGACTAGGAGTGTTAGACAAGTGAATCATCTGATTCGTCCGGGACCACTCCTCAATCAATTTCCCCGTGAGTATAAGGATAGTGTCAGTCTGGGGTCTAACATTGCGAAAGACTTTCTCATTGCGCGCTCTCCAAATACACCAAAGGGTAGCAGTACGTTTTTTGACGTCAACCGGATATGTACCCTTACAAGCTGAGTGCAGCCAGACTAAGATGTTGTTGTTCTCCCCGGGTTTAACCAGCTCTGGATAGGTTCGCTCCCAGACCTCCGTAGCAACTTCGCAGGAAAACAAACAATGATTAACTATTTCCTCGTGCTGTTGACATAATGGGCAAAGAGGCGATGGAGCACAGTTCCTTTTGGTCAGATTCATGTTGGTTGCAATCGCATTGCGGGCCACCCTCCATAAGAAGAAAGAGTATTTAGGTGGGATCAGAATGTTCCACAACCATTTCCAGATCTTTGAGCTCATGTAACCCAAATTATCTGTGTGGGAGTCCACTGTTGCTGTCCTGAGAGCGTGACAATTAGGGTAATTATCCTATCACCAGCTGCATCAAGCATTCGATCCATTTCAATAGCTAAAGGACCCCACAAAGTAACACCTATCACAAAACCTCTGCAATAAATGGAAGAAGACAGTAAGGCAAATCGTGTACTTTGTAAATGAACAAAATAATCATATTTGATAAAATAAAAACAAGTACTCTGTAAATTTTAGTTTTATGTTCTTCACGGGGGAGGACTTTGATCCGAATCGGATAACTTTTGTGTCGTCCTTATGAATAAGGGCCCCCATAACATCTGCAAGTCGTCAATTAGTTAGAATTAGATAAGAATTCAAAAAATACATAATTAGTGTAACTTCATATATTAACAAACACACTTTTACGCTGAAATACCTTTTAGTTGTTGCGATTGCCCAATATTGGAGTAAACATATGATTCATTCGCAAATGAAAACTTGTAGTTTGGGATACTCTCGAGTTCAGGTACTTCTTGAACAGTTGTAGATGAGGTGAATTGTATGATAAACTTGTTCTCAACAGGAAGATAACCACCAATTCCTCGCATCACCTTAAATTTCGCCATGATATATATTTTTTGCTCCTCAAGCTTACTCTTGAATATTTTGGCCAAATCGGATGGAATTTGAACCCAAATATCATTGTTCTGCATTGAAAAGTAGAGAGAGTTTAATAGTCTGAGATAAACACAATGTTGATATTAATAAAAAAGATGCTACTGGAAAGAAAGAAGATATACCTTGGCATCAATTAAAATCGGGGTAAAAACACTGGCGGTCACTTAAGTATGGGTCATGTAACAGTGTGGTCACCTAACTATGTTTTGTAACAGCGTGGTCACCTAAGTTTGTAAATCGTAACCGACAGGCATCTCCGTCAATTTTTTACCGAATCTCAAGTGAATTTTTCATCTCAGAGGGTCACATCAGCAACAAAATATTTTTATTCCATCTTCTCCATGTTAACAATATTATTTTTTTGGCTGATGTTGCCCTCTAAGCTAGAAAATTCACAGGAGATTCGTGAAAAATCGTTGAAGTGTCAGTCGATTATGATTACAAACTTAGGTGACCACGCTGTTACAAAACATAGTTAGGAACTTAGATGACCGCTAGTGTTTTTGACCCAATTAAAATCATATCAAGATGCAGGAGTTTACTATCATTGATATTGACAGCTTCCCAGAGACGGAAGACTCGATCTTGTATGGTCGGCTGACTGAGTTGAGCGGAAAGCTCATCAATTCCATGTATCTTCATTGCTAATACTGCTGCAAAAATTGAAGAGGCTAAAATCAGTAGTGTTAGGAATTTTGGTGGTCAAATACATAAAAGAAAGATTGAACTGTGATTAGAATCACTACCACCTCTTCAAACTGATAATAGAGTGCAAATGGTTGTGAATAGATTGTAGATATGAACAAATATATATGAGTCGCAGTACCAGAAGATGGGTCCTAAAATTATGCCTAGCAGTAACCCACGTTGTGCATAAAGAAGAAGAAAATTCATCCCACGATTTATTTTCAAAATAGGCATGATCAGATAAGTTTTCAGACAATGGGGATGGTTTTCATCTGTAAATGTAAAAATAAAGAGTGACCAAAATAGATTGGAGAAAGGGGAAAAAGAAACTTACTCCGGCATGAGAACGGAGCGGAGCGGATCGGATAAAGAGGTTTGAGCCGTTGAATCGGTAGCCGCGACGACTCGCGTATTGATGTCCATCCTCTTCGCGCATTTGGATCTGAATGGATCGAGCTCGATTTTGGCTCGAAACTTATGGGTCGTGTTGAAGGCCTTCTTGATAAGATTGTTCTCGAATCTGTTTGGCGGTGGCCGGTGAGGTTTCCATAGCAGATCGGTGCCGGCGAATCACCTCCATTCGCGTTTGAAAGCATCCATCACCGGAACGGATCGGTAAATTGGTGATTACACCGAGACCGACACCTGACTTTGGTAAGAGAGTCAACCCAGAGGGTTGACCCAGTTTGCACGAGAATCGGCCGGTGAAGATGCATATACCATTTCTGGTACAACTGAAGAAATAAAACAGATCTGGTGAAGCTCGGTTCCGGCGAGTACCCTTTCAACCGAGGAAATTAAAAATAGATTTGGTGAGCCTTTCTCCGGATCCGGCGAGAGGATGTTCCGGCCAGTATAATAGAAGGAGGAGGAGTAGGAGGAAGAATGAAAGAAGAAGAGAAGAAGAAAAGGGAGAATGGGTCAGTCAAAAGAGAAAGGGAAAATGGAGGAGGGAGGATGACGGTGATGGATTAATTAATTCATAAATATTAGACTTTACATTTCCCTAAGAGTATTTGTTATTTTATTTTTACCTTAATAATTCACTCTTCCCAAAAAGTACTCTCTTACATTTTTAATATTCAACATCTTTTATGTTTTTTTTCTTTAATTCATATTTTGTAAATTTGATTAATTATTAGATACCAGATTTTTAATTTAAGATTCTAAATATTAGGTTTTAAATGAGTTCATTTTTAATAGTTTACTCTCTATATAGCCAGTTCGATACGACTTAATTAAAATTTATTTATATAATTATTCAATAACTAAAATAGTCCAACCCCGTTATGCTAACGAGTTAACCTCGGTTAAATCATTAAACCCTTAACCCTTGACCTCACCAGCTCGATCAATGGTCTGATTATGAAAAACAATGTTATTGACCCAATATCCACTTAAACGAAATCTCCAACTTTGAATACATATATTTAATTATTTATAGCAGAATAAGATTATGAATCTACTAATATATGGGATAAGATATAAAAAAATCATATGGGATAAGTTCGGTTCCGCCACTCTAGAAAAAATGAAAAATATTAGTAATTTTGTAAAAGTTCTAAATTATTGAACTCGTCCGTTCTAATCAAAATCTCATCTAATTCCATGACAGACACATGAATATAATATTCTTATTCCATTGTTGTCGGGGTCTTCATAATTTGGAAAGATGGACGAACATTCTTTTTAGGTAATAAGTGGACAATTAACAAAAAATATCTCTTAATGTGCAACTACACGAAGGAAACGGGTGGAAACATACTTAAGTTACCAAAATTTCTAGGAATTACAAGAGCAATGTTGACCGCCTCACCAACATCATCATGAAAAAAAGACCTCTTACTCTCCATGTTATGTCGCACTCATCCTTGAATACCTTCAAAACAATTTTAGCAATATTCAAATTTATGAGTGTGGCTTGTCATTATCAAAATCTAGCTTCAAAAGTAACTAATTTATTACTAATACTTCCATATATCTATTATATATTGGTTTAATTTAAATGTGTCTAGGACAATACCCAAAAATTTGTTGTAGAATCTAACCATGGTTACACCTGTTTCTTGATGAAGTACAATAAGAACTAAAAAAAAATGTGAGATGATTAGTAACATCGTAGAAGATCAACCAATAATGCTTTTTTTTTATGAATTAGCAAGCTAAAGATTGCATTTTCAATAACAGGAAATCTATACAATAAAGGAATATAAGAAATTAAAATCAATTTTCATATTTAAAAATTTCTAAAAGATAAATTTTCCCATAAATTTATATACATACTTGTAACCGATCTTCAATTTAAAACCTCATGGTACACAATATTCTTCATAACACTTGTTGGGTGACCACCTTCATCGCAACTAATAATCTTCAACCCACTTTTCTTAGTCACACGTGATATGGCTACATACAGTTGTCCATGTGTGAATACCTGTCTCTTCAAGCAAATCCCAACTTGGTGCAAAGTTTGACCTTGACTCTTATTGATTGTCATGACAAAACAAAGTGCAATAGGGTATTTTCTTCTAATGAGAGTGAAGTTTAAACTCTTCTGATTAGAGGATAACGCGATTCTTGGAAGATATACCCTATCACCTGCATGACTTCCTGATAGAACTTCAACTTCAATTGACCAAGTTCCTAGTCTTTTAATGATCAGTCTAGTTCCGTTGCAAAGACCGGTTGATTGATCAATGTTCCTCAATAATATAACTGGTGCACCAACTTTCAACTTCAATTCATGAGCAGGGAAGTTCCCAGTTTTCATTGAATTTAAGAATTCAGTTGGGAACTCAGCCTCAAGCATGTCGAGTTGCCCTCTATCATTTTGAATTGTATCAGAACTATAGTAACATGTTTCTTCACCGGGAAACTCAGTTAACATGTGATCATTGATCAATGACACAATCTCGTGCAAAGGTGCCAAGATAGCGCGATCTGCAAAATATGTAGGGTCTGCATAATTTTCATGCACATCGGAGTATATTGTTTTCACAATATCAACGATGGGATCCTCATTCTGCTCTACCATGATATCAGGAGGGATTAACACTTCAGAGTAGCCATAAACTGTAGAAGACACACCATCACCAATATCTACAATCCACTTACTAGATGACTGGATTTCATCAGCTTCGTATGATGTGTATCCTTCACGATGCAATCTCATATTTTGACATAACTTGATCACCTCGATACCATCCCAAAGGTATGATCTCTTGATAGATGAGTTCACAATTTAGTTCGTGTTGATTTTGGTATGACCGGTAAGGTCTGCCTAAAATCACTCCCGAAAACAATTGTAATTCCACCAAATGGGAGGTTTTCATTGCCCTTTTCTTTCATACTCATGACATCTCGTAATGTCCTATCAAGAGATTCCATGCAATGCTTATGTGTCTGATGAGCTGCAGAATAGTGGTCAATCAAATAACTACCAAGCTGTGAAGCTAGGGTAGATCGTATTCCACGGGTCTCCTCTACTTCCTTACTCAAATATGTTGGCAATTAAATTCAAGGTTAAACACTTAATGCGTGGTGTGAGTTCCACGACTTCTATACTAAAAATGCAAAGATTAATTGAAATGAAATTAAGGCGAAGAAAGGTTGATTGATAGACTAAGACAGACAACAGACAAGCTTAGATTTCGAATCCCCCTTAGATCACCAGAGCAGCAGCAATCAACAGATCATCGATTTTCGATTCTAGTTCATTCAGTTCTCAGACACCACCGTAACTCCTGACCCTTAGGTTTAAGACTGGCGAATGTTCGCTCTATCCGATCTAGCTACCACGATTAATTAGTCGCCTGGGTACGGTCGCCTCTCGCAACGACTTAACTAACTGGTCTAAATTCTAACAATTTATGAGTTACTCTTGCAGTGGATTAACCCTAATCGGTTCCTACGAAAGGCACACTCCAATTATAAGGTCAATTGTTCAACTTGATGTTCTAAAGTAAGGCGAGCGTTCGCTTCTATCCTTAGCTTAACAAGAATCTAATCTAGATGGCCAAACCAGACAAGAAACATGAACAACAAAGAACAAATCAACATGAAGAAGAAACTGAATGAATTTCGAATCTAATCACCGCCGATCCGTGACGCTTTAAAGCCCTGGGTCACTTAGGGTTCATCTAAGCTCTACGAGTTTAGCTACTCATATTCAATACAGAAGAATCGAAGACAGACAAAGAATACATCTCAGGTAGGTAAACAGAGAAGAACTGCAAAACCTAATTTCACGACTCCTTGCAGCTTCAATCTGCTGAATCTTCAACTCCTAGCACTAGCTCTCCGAGATGGATGGATGGCGTCAGATCCGTTCCTGGCTCCTTGAACTCTATCCACTCGTTCTCTCTCTCTCTCAGTCTTGGGATTTTTTCGTCCTGTGTAAATTGTATATCTTAATTTTAGCCGCCGCTTTTGTATTTAAACCTAATTCGAGCGACTGCTGATTTTTGCTTGGATTTTGCCGAAAATACAAGGGAATTTCGGCGAAAATATATGTTGAAAAGTCGGCTTGATTCGTCTATTTATTCCGGCTGAAATGACTTAGGGTTTTCGGCGAAAACTCCCAAGGTTTTCGCCGAAAACTTCTTCTTGATTGGGCCAGTGGATTCCTTCTTGCATTTTCGGCGAAAACTCAAGGGTATTTTCGCCGAAAATCTGTGTGTAATTGGAGTAGGAATTATTTTTGAGTTGAATAACTTTTCTGGTTGATTCGGGTGTGATTCCTCGGGGTTCCAGTGCCTCAGACACGTCCTTGGCTACCATATTTGATGGCGAACACCTGTGCTAACATGAAAATACTAGAAAACCATCAAATAGACCCGAAATGGGCCAAGGTAACACAAAAGGCATGAGATGGATCGGTTGAGTGGATATTCACTATTCTACCCTAAAAACCGTGTCTTAAGCAATGAAATGTCGCTTAAATGAGGCTGATAATCACGTCGATTCGAGTGTCATCAAAATACCCCACACTTAAGCTTTTGCTTATCCTCAAGCAAACTGAACTAGAACACACTCAAATTCACAAATGACACGAGATTAAACTGAGATTCAATTCTAACGATTTGGTTTAGACTGTTCCACGTAGAAAAAGTGACCTACACATGCAAGAACATCAACCAAACAAGTTTTCGATCTCACTAATTTCTGCACACTTCAAGTAGTAGTTTTAACAAAGCACGTTTCTTGGCAAAAGAATGAATCATAATTAACAGACTACGATAACACCAATTCTAATCAAAAAGACCTTAAGCTCTAGCCATGA
The DNA here is from genome assembly GCA_034768395.1 of Linum lewisii. NCBI lineage: Eukaryota > Viridiplantae > Streptophyta > Magnoliopsida > Malpighiales > Linaceae > Linum > Linum lewisii. The sequence continues at coordinate 16,243,958 of CM068296.1, read as the reverse complement.
TGTGGACACGGAGGTAGGAAAAGTGATGTGGCTATCGACTCGACTTCATCCGTTTCTAGATCTGTACGTTACATGTTCTAGCTAGGACTGATTTAAACATCAATTTCTTTCAAGATTCAAACTTCTTCCTTCAATTTATTTACTGCATACTAGTGCTCGATACCAAACACTTCACTTAGGTGTTGGACCTGCCTAGCTCACAGTATTTGTGCTTATGCTAGTGCTCAACCCGAACACTTCACTTAGGTGTCGGGCTTGCCTAGCTTTATTTTCAGCACTTTAAAGAACTTAACATTAATTTGCACAACTTTATTACTTGATTTAACAATTTAGCCATTTGATCCTAGCTAGTTATAACTTTTTACACAAGATTTTGAATTGGATTTCCGTCTAATCTCAAACCACAATCACAGGTGAACAAATATGGAGTGGAAAAACATGGGAGAAGCTAGCATTTATCATCTTAGAACGGTGCTATCGAGCTTTGTTATTAACAAGTCAATCAATTCAATTCATTCAAGTTTCAACTACGAAGTGATTTGTGATCTGTTCTGACCTAGACTCATTTAATATCAGTGCCAACACGTTGGTTACAGGTTCTAAGTGGAACAGTCTAGACGTCATTGTTCAAAATTGAAGTCAATTTAACATCAAAAGTCAAGAATTGAACAATTTCTATGCTAGAGAATTTTCAAATTTGAACCACAGAATCATAGATAGCAAGATCATGCATAATCCTAGACTCCTACCCCACACTTAAACGGTTTTTGTGTCCGCACGGAACTAATCTAGAGTAGAGAGATACGAAGAACCTGGAGTAGAGTCCGGAGTGGAGCGGAGGAGTGGAGCGGAGTAGCTACTCAAGGTCCTACAAAAATAAAACAACAAAAAGATCAAAAGGATACCGGGACAAGTGCCCCGGATCCACACAGAATAAAATTGGATCGAGATCCGAAAAGAAGAAAGAAAAGAAATGGAAAGGATAGAAACAACCTGATCACTGTTCCGAGGGTGGGGGTGGAGGTGGGGTCGGAAAAGGTGAAATGCCAAACCGCTGCTCCATCTGCTGTCGCCATGCTATATCATCCCTGTGTCTGGCTGACTGGTCGGCCATGAACTGCTGAAGAATGGTCCATCGCTCGTTCTGGGCCTCCTCATGTGCTACGCGGTCCTTCTGCCATTGAAGCGAACCAGCTGAGTAGTCTAGCTGCCATCGCTCAATACGTGCTAGCCTGTCATTCATCTCAGCGGTGAGTAGCGCCCGCGACAGAGGGCGTTCAACTGGCTGGGGGATGCGGTGAGGGAGCGGGTTGGCAATTCTCAAAATCCAATGAAAGGTCGATGCCCCGTGCCATGGTGAGTTTGGCACCTATATGCGTAATCGGGACACGAGGAATGTCGGGCCCCATTTGTCACCGAGCTGGAGATTGTCGATAAGAATTGAAATGAAAGGTCCCCTCAGAAGCTCAGAATGAAGCTTCTTGGTGGTAGTGCGCTTGTGAAAGAACCGTGCAAGCCACCATCCGGGATGCAGGTTGGCATCCTCCTCTAAAGCACGGATTAGCACGAGCTCCTCTAGAGAGACATGGTGACGGCCCGTCTTGCTGCAATAACACAAAGATGCACCCAAACATAATGTAAGAACTTAAGAATAGGGTGAATAATATCACCTACCGTAGGGTTGACGATAGGCTCGATCTCGGTTAGGCCAGCTACCCACTTCCACACTTCTGGGTAAGGAGCACTCGTGATGGAGTATGTTCCTTGAAGCCAGCGGATGTTGTATTGATGTTGACATGCGGATCCAGCAGGTGGCCGAACTCGAGGATGGACTTCTCGTGGAGAACACCACCGAGGCGAAAGGATACGAATTTCTGATCACGTATGGGCTTCGGGGTGAGGCGCCGGAACGAACTCCAGAACTCTTGAAGAGCGACAAGTGGGTAGGGGGAACCATGAGCGGTCAGCACTCGTAAACCGGCTTTATGAAGGGCGGTGTCGATGGTGGAGTGCCAAGCCGGGTTGTGGTCCTTGAGACTGTCTAGAGAAAGAACTGCACCTTAGCTTGAGGAATATCTTTGATCTTCTGAAAGACCTCTAGGTGGTGCGGCTCCAGGGCTGCGATGAAAGGATGTAGGGCCCCAGTGGCGGGTGCAGGAACAGAGGAGATAGGAGTCACAGGGGTCGGGGCATCCTCGGGGATGATGGCCACAGCCGTCGATGTTGGTGCAGCTGGTGCGGGTGGTCGGGAGGGCTGAGTCCGGTTCTGGCGAGCCGAGGATCCTGCGCTCTATCCGCACTGGTTGTCTTGAATCGTTTGGGAGCCCTGTAAAACATATCTCAAGGAATACCTGAATTAGAAATCAAAATCCTACCCCACACTTAGATTGACAAGTGGGGGCAAGCAAATAAAATCGAGAGATCACTGAATCGAGACATAGCAGCAAAGAACCGTCATTCAATCAAGCAAGGAGGAGGAACAAAATGATTCATTAACACGAACGCACAGACAACAATTCACGAGCCTTAAATTGTCAAAAAAAAATCGCCAGAACCTAGCCAATTGACACCGAAATAGCTATCATGAAAATCGAGGAAGAACCAAAAAGTCAACCAAAGTCAACCGTGCCTAAAACTGAAAGTCAAAAAGCCAAAAGAGTCACAATCAAGGGCTGAACAACTAACCGTGAAGACATGACTCGAGAAAATGATTGGAATTCGAGAAATCGAGGAAAAGCTTGAAAACTAGGTCGGGAGGAACCGGAGCTGCGGAGCTCCGATTCTAGGGTTCTAAAACCGGCAAAGCGATCAAGGAGGGGGCGCGGCAGCGGGCAAGGACGATCGGCGAACAGAGAGAGAGGGGCTCGGGCTTCAAGTGTGTTCGGATGGGGGGTGTTTTCGCGAAAAACAAATACGAAGGGGGGCTTTAAATACCGGCGAAAAAGGGCTATAATTTTGGCGAAAAAACTGATGAATTTTTCGGCGAAAATGTCAGTAGTAATGAAGAAATGTTTTCGGCGAAAAGGTAGGTTGTTTTCGGGAGAAGGCGGTAGTGGCGAGAAACAGGAGGATCAGACGGTTTAACAACAAAAGTTTTCGGCGAAAATATGGTGAATTTTTCGCCTAAAATTTACTTGAAAATTGGCCGGCATTTTTTTTTCAAAAGGGGGTTTTAAAACAAAACGACTCGAAACGAAAACAACTGACTCCAGCCGTGGGTTGCCTCCCACGAAGCGCTCTTGTTTAACGTCCGTGAGCCAGACGATACTGGATTCGTGTCACGGTTCTGGCGTGAAGTAGTGTACGTCGACGGAAGAGACAGCTAATCCTTGCAGATACTTCTTAAGCCTATGCCCGGTGACTATAAACGGCTCTTGATCATGCAATTTGATTAGGACACTGCCTAAAGATGTCTGCCGCACCACGGTATAAGGTCCGGACCAACGGGACTTCAGTTTACCCGGGAAGAGTTTCAACCGAGAGTTATATAAGAGGACTTCATCTCCGGGGTAGAACTGTTTGATCGTCTTTAATTGAGAGTCATGAATCCTCTTCGTTCGCTCTTTGTATAACTTCGTGCTCTCATATGCGTGGAGACGGTGCTCCTCAAGCTCAACGATCTGGTCGTGGCGGTTGTTACCTGCTACTGCATAGCTCATATTCAACTCTTTATTAGCCCAGAATGCCTTGTGCTCAAGCTCAACCGGCAAATGGCATGCCTTGCCATAGACCAGCTGATACGGTGAGGTACCGATGGGAGTCTTGAAGGCAGTTCGATAAGCCCATAAGGCATCATTGAGCTTAGATGACCAGTCCTTGCGGGACCGGCCAACTGTCCTATCAAGAATCGCTTGAGCTCACGGTTCGTCACTTCCGCTTGACCATTAGCTTGAGGGTGGTAAGCTGTGGACATACGGTGGGTGACGCCAAAGCGTTTGCACACCCGGTCGAAATGTTCATGGAAATGGGTACCCCTATCGCTTATGATAAAGCGTGGTGAACCAAAACGCGTGAAAAGACGGGTAAGGAAACGACCCACCACTCTTGAATCGTTAGTGGGTAAAGCTTCAGCTTCAGCCCACTTAGAGACATAATCAACGGCTACAAGAATGTACTTGTTTCCGTTGGAGGGTGTGAACGGACCCATGAAATCAATTCCCCAAACATCAAAGATCTCAACAGTTAAAGAAACAATTTGGGGCATCTCGTTACGGTTAGAGATGTTACCTGATCGCTGACACGCATCACAACGACGAGCAAAGACGTCACAATCACTAAAGATGGAAGGCCAATAAAAACCTGTTTCGAGTACCGCAAGGAACGCAGTGCGGTTGCCTCCGAAGTGTCCTCCGAACTGTCCTTCATGGCATTTACGCATAATGTCAGCTGCTTCGGTGTAAGAGACACATCTCCGGATCATTCCGTCAATGCTGATGCGGTATAAGAAAGGCTCATCCCAGAAGTATGACTTGGCCTCTTTAAAGAGCTTCTTGCGTGCATTGAAATCCAGCTCAGGAGGTACAATGTCGTGAGAGAGATAATTAGCCAGGGTTGCATACCATGGTTCTTCCGAGTCGGCTGCATTACTCAGATCTTGAGCGTGAGGGATTGCCCAGGGCTCGATAGCTATGTTGTTAACCTGTTCATACGTTTCAACACGCAACAGCTCGTCAGGGAAAGAATCATTGATAGGGGTAGTAGATTTACCTGTGTGTGACTCCTCCAGTCGGGAAAGATGATCCGCTGTTAAGTTCTCTGCTCCCTTCTTGTCTTTAATTTCTATGTCGAACTCTTGGAGGAGAAGGATCCATCAGATGAGACGTGGCTTCGAGTCCTGCTTGGCTAATAGATGGCGCAGAGCAGCATAATCTGTGTAGACAATGGTATGTGAAAGAACCAGATACTGTCTGAACTTGTCAAAGGAGAAGACGATGGCCAGAAGCTCTTTCTCTGTAGTAGTGTAGTTTCTCTGAGCATTATTGAGCGTCTTGCTAGCAAAATAATAGGATGAAATCTCTTCTCCTTCCTCTGACCAAGAACCGCGCCAACGGCGAAGTCACTAGCATCGCAACATAATCTCGAATGGAAGATTCCAATCTGGTGCTGTAAGGATCGGTGCGGTGGTGAGTTGAGTCTTCAAAGTTTCAAAGGCTTCAAGACAAGCTTTATCAAACACGAAAGGAACATCTTTCTCAAGAAGCTTCGTCATTGGAAGAGTGATCTTGGAGAAATCTCTGATGAATCTTCGGTAGAACCCAGTCATGACCGAGGAAACTTCGAACTGTCTTAACTGAGGATGGCGGCGGCAAGCTGGCGATGGTCTCAAGCTTGGCACGATCGACTTCTATACCGGTCTTAGAGATCCTATGGCCCAGAACAATGCCTTCGGTAACCATGAAGTGACATTTCTCCCAACTAAGAGCCAGGTTGGTCTCCTCACAACGAGCTAGCACCTTGTCCAGATTGGCCAGGCACTTTGAAAATGAATCTCCATAGAGGATAAGTCGTCCATGAATACCTCCACCACATTCTCTACCAGATCCCCAAATATAGCCAGCATGCATCTCTGAAAAGTGGCAGGAGCATTACATAAACCAAAAGGAATGCGACGATAAGCAAACGTACCAAACGGGCAGGTGAAGGTCGTCTTCTCTTGGTCATCAAGCTCGATAGGGATTTGGAAGTAACCGGACATCCCATCTAAGAAGCAATAATAGTCATGACCAGCCAATCATTCAAGCATCTGATCAATGAATGACAGTGGAAAGTGATCCTTCTTGGTGGCATCATTTAGTCGTCGATAGTCTGATACAGACTCTCCATCCGGTAACCGTGCGAGTCGGAATGAGCTCACCCTTTGGATTAGGGATGATGGTGATTCCTCCTTTCTTCGGGACGACTTGAGTCGGACTGACCCAAGGACTATCGGCAATAGGATAGATGATACCGACATCTAGGAGCTTGAGTACTTCCTTCTTCACAACTTCCTGCATCAGTGGGTTAAGTTGGCGTTGCAGTTGTCTGACTGGTTTGAACTCTTCGTCAAAGACTATCCGATGTTTGCAGAAAGTTTCAGAGATGCCTCTGATGTAGGCCAACTGCTAGGCAATAGCTCGGACATGCTTCTTGAGTAGCCTGATCAGTTGCTCTTTCTGCTCGGGAGATAGGTTCGAATTGATGATGACAGGCAGCTGGCATTCCTTCCCCAGTAATGCATACTTAGATGGTCAGGGAGCTCCTTCAAGTCGAGTTCTGGCGGATTCTCATATGAAGTAGTGATCCGACTCGATGCTGGCTCAATATGTGTAGGCGCATGAATGGGTGTGAATGTCACCTTCTGCTCGTCTAACTCATCCTGCCATAGGCGCTGCTCTGGGTCTTCTAGTGCACTGCCAATTCCTGAAATCAAACACAGCTCTAGTGGATCACTAGATAAGGCATTAGTAACGAAGTTGGCCGAGGCCAACTCTAGGGGATCAACAGTATAACAGTTATCATCTTGAGCAACAGAGTATCTCATGCTATCTTTAATGCGAAATGCAACACTCTCTTGTCCTACACTTAAAGTTAACAGGCCTTGTTTACAGTTAATATTTGCACCAGCAGTTGCTAAGAAAGGTCGACCTAGGATAAGTGTTCCGTCTAACTCGCGAGTATCTAAAACAACGAAATCTGCAATTATAGTAAACGGACCACAGCAAACAGCTACATCTTCTATTATACCCCTAGGTAGTTTGACAGACCTATCGGCTAACACGAGATGCAAAGTGATCGGTTTTAATTGCCCTAGGTTCAGCTTTTCATTGAGGTAAACAGGCATAACATTAATAGACGCACCAGAATCAGCCAGACTACGATCAAATTTAATACCATTAATGATGCACGGTAATGTAAAAGGACCGGGATCAGAACACTTAGCTGGAGGTGGTGGCGGCTGTCTTATGAGAGATGGTGCACCGAAAAGAGAAGCGCATTCATTAGTGAGCGTGACAGAGTACGCCTCTCCGTTCTTCACTTTCTTCACGAGATCCTTAAAGAACTTCCCAAGCGGTGGTATGATCTCCACAGCTTCAGTTACTGGTATTTTGATCTCTACAGTCTTAAGAACATTGTACCACCTCTTGTACTGAGTATCGTGATCCTTAGCCTTGCTCATTGCAGCTTTTGGGAAGGGGATCCGAGGTATGTATGGCGCCAAAACGGGCTCAGGAGCTGTCTTGGGAGGAGGGGTTGGTGCTGCTTCTTCTTCTTCTGTTATATCTTCAATTTCTGGCATATCCATGGCAGCACTGGTATCTGGTATCATGTCAGGTTCTGGAGCCTTTGGATCAGTTGTTTGCTTGCCGCTCCTGGTGGTAATAGCTTGAGCGTGCTCGCTCTTTGCACCGGAGTCTGCTTGAAATGCTGCGGGATTAAGGAGAGGATTGCTAGTAAAAAGTTTAGTCATATTGCTTATGGCATCTTCTATTCTTTAGCTTTGAGCTCTCTATTCTTGATTGAGTGCGGCTTGAGCTTTTAACTGAATGTCGTGGTCGTCAAGTCTGCTCATGATCTGATCGAACTTCTTCTCGTAATCTATGTCTCTATGGTAGTGCGGCTTTGCCTGGAACTGTTGCTGTCCTCCAATGAATCCCGGAGGTCTTTGATACGGATCTGCAAATCGCTTGTACTGGTTCTAGCGGTACGAGGTTCCTGAAACCGGTGTAGCCTTTTTTATTGTTGGCGAAGCCTTGATCAATGAAGTTTACCTCTTCTGCAGACCAGACTTCCGTTTTACCGAAGTTGAGGCAACTTCCACCGTTATGAGCGCAGGAACCACACCATCCACAGTCAGCCGAAAAGATGGTAGCTGGCGGGGGATCGAGGGGGATACCAGCTGCTTGTAGATGTTTCTGAACTTCTGCTTTGATCTGCTCTGCAACGCTCAACTGACCCTTGGTTCCTTCTCTTTGCCTCTCCCAATTTCTAGATTTTAGAGCACAGCTAGCAAAATGCAGAAGAGCATCTTGAGGAGTAAGGGCAGTGCAGTCTCCGCCTACTAAGGAGTTGACCCACTTTGCAGATTCTTCGCACATACCTCGAGTAAAAAATTCAGCCAGCTGTCTTTGTTCATACCCGTGGTGAGGGCAGTTGAAGAGAAGGGATTGGAATTCATTTCAAGTGTCGTACAGGCTTGCATCTTCTCTTTGAGTGAACCTGGAGATGCGGTCTTTATAAGCAGTTGTCCTTGCGGGAGGAAAGTATTCCTCAACAAAATCTTGAGCTAATGCCTCCCAATCAGTGTAATGACCTGGTGGTTTGCTTCCAAGCCACTGCTTAGCTGCACCTCTGAGAGAGAACGGAAAAGCTCGGAGATATAAAGCGTTCTTGTTGAGGTTCCCAGACTTGAAGGTTTCACAGACAGCCAGAAAGTCAGCTATATGTGTGCAGGGATTATCATCTGGCTTCCCTTCGAATTGTATGTCCCTAAGATTAGTTCTAGGAAAAGGAATCGTAATCTCATAGTCAGGATCATCGTCATTAGAAAGCACGGTGATGGGGGATCAAAAGTTGGATGCACGCGGCTTACTGTAGTCCGCAACACTCTTAGGAGCAGCCATTGCGGTAAGGGAAGATGGAACGGAAGTGATATGTTCCTGTACCTACTATGATCTGCAAGCGACAAAAACAAACACAACCGTGTAAAATCGAAGTGTGATGGAAATGAAAGATGGAAAGGTAGAAGAATAAAAATGCCAACTCTTCTTTCAACGAAATAGAAGAGTTCCCCGGCAACGGCGCCAATTTGATGAGCTGCAGAATAGCGGTCAATCAAATAACTACCAAGTTGTGAAGCTAGGGTAGATCGTATTCCACGGGTCTCCTCTACTTCCTTACTCAAATATGTTGGCAATTAAATTCAAGGTTAAACACTTAATGCGTGGTGTGAGTTCCACGACTTCTATACTAAAAATGCAAAGATTAATTGAAATGAAATTAAGGCGAAGAAAGGTTGATTGATAGACTAAGACAGACAACAGACAAGCTTAGATTTCGAATCCCCCTTAGATCACCAGAGCAGCAGCAATCAACAGATCAACGATTTCCGATTCTAGTACATTCAGTTCTCAGACACCACCGTAACTCCTGACCCTTAGGTTTAAGACTGGCGAACGTTCTCTCTATCCGATCTAGCTACCACGATTAATTAGTCACCCGGGTACGGTCGCCTCTCGCAACGACTTAACTAACTGGTGCAAATTCTAACGATTTATGAGTTACTCTTGCAGTGGATTAACCCTAACCGGTTCCTACGAAAGGCACACTCCAATTATAAGGTCAATTGTTCAACTTGATGTTCTAAAGTAAGGCGAGCGTTCGCTTCTATCCTTAGCTTAACAAGAATCTAATCTAGGTGGCCAAACCAGACAAGAAACATGAACAACGAAGAACAAATCAAACATGAAGAAGAAACTGAATGAATTTCGAATCTAATCACCGCCGATCCGTGACCGCTTTAAAGCCCTGGGTCACTTAGGGTTCATCTAATATAAGCTCTACAAGTTTAGCTACTCATATTCAATACAGAAGAATCGAGAGACAGACAAAGAATACATCTCAGGTAGGTAAACAGAGAAGAACTGCAAAACCTAATTTCGACGACTCCTTGCAGCTTCAATCTACTGAATCTTCAACTCTAGCACTGGCTCTCCGAGATGGATGGATGGCGTCACGATCCGTTCCTGGCTCCTTGAACTCTATCCACTCGTTCTCTCTCTCTCTCAGTCTTGGGATTTTTTCGTCCCGTGTAAATTGTGTGCAAATTGTATATCTTAATTTTAGCCGCCGCTTTTGTATTTAAACCTAATCCGAGTGACTGCTGATTTTTGCTTGGATTTTCGCCGAAAATACAAGGGAATTTTCGGCGAAAATATATGTTGAAAAGTCGGCTTGATTCGTCTGTTTATTTCGGCTGAAATGACTTAGGGTTTATGGCGAAAACTCCCAAGGTTTTCGCCGAAAACTTCTTCTTGATGGGCCAGTGGATTCCTTCTTGCATTTTTGGCAAAAACTCAAGGATATTTTCGCCGAAAATCTGTGTGTAAATGGAGCAGGAATTCTTTTTGAGTTGAATAACTTTTCTGGTTGATTCGGGTGTGATTCCTCGGGGTTCCAGTGCCTCAGACACGTCCTTGGCTACCATATTTGATGGCGAACACCTGTGCTAACATGAAAATACTAGAAAACCATCAAATAGACCCGAAATGGGCCAAGATAACACAAAAGGCATGAGATGGATCGGTTGAGTGGATATTCACTATTCTACCCTAAAAATCGTGTCTTAAGCAATGAAATATCGCTTAAATGAGGCTGATAATCACGTCAATTCGAGTGTCATCTGTGTCATTGGTGCTTCATCCCAAATAATCAAAGAAGTGTTATTTATCAACTCTGATAAGTCACCATCTTGTTCTATATGACATGTTGATGTCGAATGAATATCAATGGGAATATGAAAGCGAGAATGTGATGTTCGACCTCCTGTCATCAGTAATGCAGCTATACCAGAAGAAGCAACACATAAGACTATCTTCTTCTCCGATCGCAATTTCATACTTATTACTTTCCAAAGAAAACTCTTCCCAGTTCCACCATATCCATCAATAAAAAACAAACGATGTTGATTAGACAGCATAGAAGCCATAATTTCATCGTATGCAACTTTTTGATCAACATTCAACCTGATTATTTCTCTTTGGAATTGGGTTGCTTCTGCAGCATGGTCATATTGCATTTCTTGTGCTAATAGAGAGTTAGCCAAATTGACGAAGGAATCTGGTGTAGGAATCGGCAAACCTGAAAATCGGATAGGCTCTTTCCAAACTGACGCAATAGCTTCTCAATCTATAATAAGCAAATGGTTTTGTTGATCATCTGAACTTATCTGCAAATCAGGTAAATTAGCATGTTGACGTCGTAGGGATTGAATATCATCAGAGAGCAAGTGCCAATTTTTCTTCCACACTGAGCTAACATCTGCAACTTGACAATACATAATCATTCTCACATAGAGTATTCTCATTTGATTTGATGATGTTGTCAAACTAACTTCCTGAAGACAATGATTCCATTCACCATCATCTGCAAGAAATCCATAAGCACTGCATGTTTCTTTAAAAAGACTCATATGTGATATTATCGACAGTTTTGATGTCTTCAAAACTGGTACAACCTCTTACGGTGTGAAGCAGCATTCTCAAATAAATCTTTCTCCTGAAGAAGGATGACAATAATATAACCGGCATACTTTGTCCTTGGAAATCCAAGTGTAGTGTTGTGGAAATTCAACATATGTATACTGCCTAGCTTGCGGACATATCATATTCTTGTTCATCCATCCCAAGAACATTGAAGTTAACGCTGATTTTGATTCCAACAACTCGCCGATTGATGAATTTGCATTTGAATATACTGTTTGTTCGTTAGAGAGATGATAAGATAGTCTCACCACAACAGGGTAGTTACTATATAGATCGAATTTGAACAATCTCCAACATGCTTCCCTAGCGGTTAGATATAACAATCCATAAATGCTTTAATTTCATTTGTATTAGGCGCAACCTCATTGCTTGGATTGTGATCTCCGGTGACAACGGCCATGATTCTGTCAGGAGGTTTATTAATATACTTGAATAAGTATTTAATTGCCCTGCATCGTTCAAAAATAATAAAGTTTATTCTCTATATAGGTAAGCATAGGCAAGGAGTGTAAATAAAATACAAAAAAAAGATTGATGTAAATAAAATACCAACCATGATTTATTGCAGAATTCAACATTGATATGTGCATCAAACCGAAGTAATAAGTACCGATTATATGGAACAACATAACGGTTATCCAATTGAACTTCATTTCTCTCAACTGTCCGACCATCCTCCCTGCGTTTGTATCTTGGAAATCCATCCTCATCTATTGTTGTCTCCAGATTGATTTTTTTTTGGAAAATGTTTAGTGCATTTCCCTTGAACCATACATGGACTTTTGGGAAATAGATGTCCACATAGTCCATGAAACATCATTCTCGAGACGACATCATAACATTGTGGATAAGTGGTAACATTAGGTATCTCAACTGAAATAATTGAATCAATTTGAGACGGTGAATGAATCTTATCTTATGCTGATAAGAATACCAACATATGAGCATGAGGTAGACCACGTTTTTGGAATTCAACCGCCTGGACAACTGTGAAGAGATTAAAAAATAAAATTCATAACTTAGTTGTACGAATTGAAATAATAATTATGTTCATTACTTTATAATAACTAATTATCCATACTTCTTTGTACCACTCAAAGCTAAACAATAATTCAAAGCTAAATGAAAAAGCATCATTCAGACCTTCACACGTTTCAGACCTTCACACGTGGAAGGCTGCTTGTATACTATCAAATATTTTCAGAGTTATTCACTTTTCCTAATAGAATCTCATAGATAGTTCTTACTGTTGGGGTTGTTAGGATTGTTTGTGCATATCCTCCATTAATCTGTTGGGGTGGGGAATTGAATGTGGGTTTATTCTAACAAATTTTTATGAAATATCGGTTTCCAACTTTTGAAATATGAATTATATAATAATTGAAAGTAGCTTTTTCCAACTTTAAAATTGGGCCGAAATTACAGAAAATTCTAAAAGCCAATTATAAAATTTCCCACCTCAACAGAATTTCATGTAAGATTTGGAATTATATAAGTGAATTTTGAAATTCACTAAAAGCTAAAATTGATATTGAATGGAGTGTTACCTTTAGATATGTTTTTTACATGAATTATTATTTGTTTGTCATTGTTCAAAGATAAACCCATCACCCACATTCATATTTGTTTATTCCCCATAAAATCTTCTACTGAACTGCTAGTAAAATCGTTAATAGATATTTCAGTTTATGTGTTGCAAAGTTCAATTATTTTTTTATCAGTCACTACTCAAATATAATGAAAATGTAAATTATCATTAATCGATCAGCGGGTCGATACTAATCTAGGAATATTTTGTAAAATACTTTTTATTATGTACCACCAAAGATCTATTTTATCTGCTCGTTATTAATGTTTTTAGGATGAGACTTGCTGAAAAACCAAAAACCAAAATTGAAAACTTCTTCACGGCAACACAAGATTTTAATTTCTTATATGCAATACATAAGATATAAAATAATAATCAAATGTAAGATTTAACATAAAATGTAAAAAATCTCAAGAAAAGAGTACAAAGTATAGTTACTTACATGCCACAGTGCTGCCAAATATCTCCTTCGTCCAGATTTCAGAGATCAATTGGTTAAGCTTTATCTTGAACACGCGTGCCATAACATCTGCTTTGTTTAGGTCTTTAACTCCTGTTTCTCGAACTAAGTCAATCATGAATTGAACTTCTGGCCACTTTGTATTACATGTGAATGTTATGAACAAATCAGGATATCCAAGAGTTCGACAAATTGCCACGACATCTTGAAAATTTTCATATTTATAGTGAGGACTACCAGTGAGCGAAGAAGCTAGGATAACACGTTGTCCACTATGCGTCAAATCTAAATCGCCTCTCATGTAAGCATCCACCAACCCAGTAAAGTAATGCCTACGTAATTTTCTTTGATTATTTTTAATCCAATCCAACCTTTCAGCTTCCACCAACGCATACGCATTAACGACATATTGTTGAAATAATTTTCCTGCTACCAATAAATTTGAGGACTCCCTCAATCTTGTCTGTATGCGATAGGCATAATAATCACATTGAGAAACACACTTTGTTGGATGATTTGTGTTACTTAGCATGATATTACTGTGCCATCCATCTTCACCATATGGAAATAATATCGGGTATTGTAAAGCCATCAAACTGGGATGAAAGAAACTAACCCGTTCCATTTCATTACTTATATGTTGAACGATGATATCTGGATGGTAAATATCTTCTCTGGTTTCATCTACGATCAATACTGTTAGTTCATCCATTGTAGGTAGATCATATTCCCTCCTATCAGAAGAGCGATTTGCAGTAAGCTTTATCTTCACATTCTCAACACCATCTGCATTGAGCCGATCGCGAGCATACCTAAAAACTCTCACCAAAACATTTTGCTCATCAAACATATCCTTAGTTCCTTGATAATCTGCTTAGAAAAGACCATTAATATTAGAAGGGCAAGAGTTCATGCGGTGTTTGATTTCATTTTCAGTGTCAAAAACAAATAGTTGTGCATATTTGGGAGGCCTCCCTTCTGGAGGAAGTAATGATCCAAGTCGATGGAAGATTTGACAACCAATGGAGAAGATATAAGGAGCACCACCAGTCCTATTCAAGTTATGATTAATTTTTCCACCCATTAACGTGAAGCAGAATACACCATTATAAGATCGTATGTTCTCACGAAAGTGACGACTTGTACTATCTTGTGAAGTCATTAACTCTTTTAAATACTTAGGTGGTTCTCTCGTTGGTGCCAACCTTACTTGTCCTCCATTACAACATAGGAAAAAAGTTGGTTGTGGAAGTTGTCATGTGGGAGCTGTACTTTCTTCCCTCCACATAGAAGCTCCACAGTATGAACAAACACATGATGGATGATCGATGAGAAAACGTTCAAACATGGCGAGTCCTAAAGAAAAAAAAATATTAGTTGCAAAACATGAAAACAACTTCAGTAAAACAAATTAGATAATTGAATTGGTATTGAGTACCTCTGGTATGTTGACTTGCATGTCTTTGTAGCATGTGAATTTTTCGAGTCATTCGTTAACACTTTGTTTGGAGGCGATGAATAAGATAAGCATAACCTGAAGTGTACAATTTCAAGAATGTAGAGATTTTGAATAAATCGTGTTATAATATGAGTGTATTTAGGAGTGTTATACGAACCAGACCGACCGGGCTACTTGGGGACCCGGAGCACAGCCTGGTCCGATCTATGTGTATTTAATCGTCGACTCAATCGTGCTGTATAAACGGGTCGAACCGAGGAAAACCGATAAACCCGTTCGACCCATTCAACACGGTTCCAACAGTTTTTGCTATTTAATTTATTATGGATTAATACATACATTTATGTACTTTTTTAATTATAAATTTTTTTTGGTAGAAAAGGGGGTGTCAACACCCTTAATTAACATGAGAACAAACACGGGGGAAAGCAACCCCAATACAATCACCTAAAATGCAGCGTTCAATGTCCTGAGTAGTAGGACAATTCAAATGAGTACCCAAGGGAAGGGTGTGCCCCAAGTGGGCAAAGAGGTCGGCAACCTGATTAGCCTCTCTAAAAACATGGGAAATGCGAACCTCCCAATCTCTGCTACGCCAATCTTGAAGTAATCGGAGCAGGAGGCTATGGCACCCGTCACTATCATCTCCTGCGAGGATGGCGTCAAAAGCTGCCAGGGAGTCCATCTGAAGATGAACCCTCCTGTACCCAAGCTCCCATGCTATCCTGAAACCAATAGAAGCTGCCCGAAGTTCTGCGCGCATGATGGTGCACTCGCCGAGGTTCGCTGCAAAACAAGCAAGTCTGCGCCCCGAGTGATCTCTGAGAATGCCTCCTGCAGCAGCTTGGTGATGATCACGGACAACCGAGCCATCGGTATTAATAGTGATCCATCCCTCAGGCGCAGGTCTCCAGCTGACAAGGATCTCCTCTCGACTCCGGAGGATCTCCGACAAAGCTTGTGAGTTTGCTCTCATTGTCTCTCGAACCCCGACGATCCAGTAAAGGACTCGTAGGCGGAGCTGATCACTAGTCACAAACTTTTGCTCGAAGATACCCTAATTTTTGGCCTTCCAGAGCAACCAGATCGTAACTCCAAAGAGAAGGCAAAAATCCTTATCCCCAAGCCCCAACCGCAGCCAATCAGCAAGTCCAGCTGTGAAGAAACTATGTCTCAGGGTGGGCGGTATGAGAGCCTCCCACACTTCACGCGCCAGCTTGCAGTCTCTGACTATATGAACAATATCCTCCACCTGCTCCGGACATCTACCACAATGAGGATTAGTTGACAAATGCCGACGACATCTCTCAACATTAGTCAACAGTCTCTCGTGCCCCACGATCCACAGGAAATGCTTGACGCGACTGGGGCCCTCCCAGTGCCAGATCATACGCCAAATGTTATTCCTGTCATTTTCAGCAGCATTAACAAGGACCCCGTAGGCAGATTTGATAGAGAACATACCTCTGGGGTCAGGCCCCAAATCAAGTCATCCTCCTCATCACCACCGCACGGAGGCACCATTCCTGCAATCTGGTTAATGATGTTACTAGGCAGAGAATCACGCAGAAGGGGGCCCGTTCCAAGACCCAGACGTATCAACTGCATCCGCGACCATCATCTCGAGCTCAGCGTCATCTAACGGGCGAGTGGCGTGCTCACAGAGGCGAACCCCACTATCAAGCCACCGAGAGTTCCAAAAAGAAGTATCTCTGCCATTATTAATGTTGCACTGGCTGGCTTCCACCATCTCATGCCAGACGCTACGAATGCCCCGCCAAAGGGATGACCCTCCGTCTTGTGCCGCAACTGAGGACCAGCAGTCGTCTCTTTCAAGTACTTAGTCGTCATGATCCGGACCCAGAGGCTCTCAGGCTCCTTCAGAATCTTCCAGCCAAGTTTCATGAGGTAGGCTCTGTTAAGCTCCCTGGCTTTGCGAAGTCCAAGACCACCTTGAGCTTTAGGCCTACAAACAACATCCCAAGAAATAAGATGAGGTTTCCTGGCTTCCGAGGAGGAACCCCAAACAAAATTACGAATGATAGAATCAATCCGGTTAGTGGTGGCAATAGGGAGAACCGAAGTCTGCATGGCATAGAAAGGGATGGAGTTAAGAACCGGGTTGCAAGAGTATCCCGTCCTGCGAGAGAGAGGGTTGACTGCTTCCATCCCTGAAGTTTCTTTTGCATCCTCTCAATGATATAGGTATAGGTAGCCTTGGAGACCCGCCCATCAATGACAGGTACTCCTAAGTACCTACCTAAATCAGCAGTCTCATGGAAACCCAGAGCATGACAAATATTCGTGCGGACACCAGAAGTAGTATTCTTAGAGAAAAAGATTCGGGGCTTATCTTTGCTAACAAGCTGTCCCGAAGCCGCGCAGAACCGATCCAGACAACGAGAGATGAAACTACAATGGCTCGGGCAGGCTTCACCAAAGAGGACGAGATCGTCCGCGAAAAAGGTGTGAGAGATGCGGGGCCGTCTTTGCAGAGAGAGATAGGCTTCCACTCCTTGCACCTGACAGCATCATTAATAAGAATACTGAGACGCTCAATACACAAAGTGAACAAATAGGGAGAGAGAGGACATCCCTGACGAAGGCCTCTTGTCGGTTTGAAAGAAGGAGAGAGGCTTCCATTCCACAAGATTTGAGTAGAGGAAGAAGAAATGCACTCCATCACCAACTTAACTAGGTTCGGCGGCAGATTAGCAAGCAACAGGGTCTCCTCAACGAAGCTCCATTCAATACGATCATACGCCTTTGCAAGGTCAAGTTTGATGGTCATCAGACCTCTCTTCCCAGTTTTCTGCCTCATCGAGTGGATCACTTCTTGGAGGATGATGATATTTTCTGTGATTTGGCGCCCCGGAACAAAGCTGGTTTGAGTTTCACCAACAAGCTGCTTCATATACCCCTGAATACGATTAGCGATGCACTTGGTAATCGTCTTATAAATCACATTACAGAGGCTGATAGGCCTGAACTGAGAAATCTCCTCTGGGCTTTTAATTTTGGGGATCAGAACGATGATCGTATCATTCACTACTCTAATGCAAGAGGGATCCCTGAAACAGGCAGCAACAAAATCAGAAGTATCTTTCCCAACAACCTTCCAATTCTTTTGAAAGAAAATAGGGTGAAAACCATCCTTCCCTGGTGACTTTAAGCTCCCCATTGACTTGATGATCTCCAGCACCTCTGTTTCTGACGGAATGCTGCAAAGATTACGGCTAACTTCAGAAGCAATCGGGTGGGGAAAGCAAGCAACTCCCTGGCCGAGGCTTGAAACCGGCTCCGCAGAATAAAGTTTCTGAAAAAGGTGCTCGCCAGGTCCCTTAACTCATCCACATCGAAGCACCATGTACCGTCACTCCGCTTGAGTCCTTTAATGCAGTTGAAGCTCCGCCGCCTGATGGTAGACAGGTGGAAAAAGCGAGTATTCCGGTCGCCATCCTTAAGCCAGAGCATGCGAGACTTCTGAAGCCACAAGACGTTCTCCTGCCAAAGGGTTCGCTCCAGTTCAATCCTGACTGCATCCTCCTCCTCGATAAGCTCTGGGGTGCCACTTCTCTGGTTCAGCTCCTCTAACCGCTTAAGTCTATTCTACAAGTGCTTCTTCCGTTGAAAAATGTTGCCAAAAACCTCTTTATTCCATCGCACACAGCTATCCTGAAAATCCTGCAAGGAAGAAGAAACACCTTTTCCACGCTTCCAGCTTTGATCAAGGAAACAAGAAAAATCATTGTGACTAAGCCAAGCAACATTAAACCGGAAGGGGCGAGGGGAACGAGTAAACCTGGCTGCTTTGCAGAATTGGGCGGTGGTCCGACTTAATCCGCTCAAGATGATAAACGGTTGAGTCCGGGAACAAGTCACACCATTCAGGATTGCAGAGACAGCGATCAAGGCGCTCCTTTAGATTACGCCGAAACCAAGTGAATTTGGGGCCGGAGAACCCTAGATCAAGCAGGCTACACTGGCTGATGCACTCTCTAAATTCGTGAGCTTGAATCCCATTGAAACCAGACCCTCCCCTCTTCTCAGAAGAATTGATCATGGCATTGAAATCGCCAGCCAGCAGCCAGGCACAGGAGGTGTGGGCGGCAATATCGCAGAGAGCATGCCAGAGCGACCGCCGCCGATAAAAATGCGGGGAAGCGTAGATAGAGGAAATGACACACTTCTTTCCATTATTCCACAAAATCTCAACATGGATAAGCTGAGAAGAAGAACTCAGAAGATTGACTTGGATGTTATCATCATTCCAAAGCAGCCAAATGCCTCCTCTAAATCCCTCAGCTTCCACAATAACACTAAAGCGAAATCCAAGCTTAGCTCTCACCCTACTGCCCGAGTCCCCGCTAATCCGTGGTTCGAGAATAGCTGCAAATTAAGGTTTATACGCCTACATATAATGCGAAAATGCTGTAATAAAGGATTTGCTACCGGCACCCCGGCAATTCCAAATAAACAAGCTATCCATAAAAATAAAATAGAAAGAAAAGCACAGGAGCAAAGACACCTTGGAATCAAGCATCTGAGGTTGGGTGATTAAAATCCCAGCCTTCCTTTCCAACCAGATTTGGAGCAGCCACCTGGTCATCCATCACAACGTCGGTGGCGTTGGCAGGGGAACCCTCCTCAGAAGGACTGAGGCTCGTGGCTCGGTGGAGGTTCCGCTAGCACTTCCTTGGCGGACTCGACAACAAGCTTCTTCACAGGTTTCTTAAGAATGCCAGAGGAAGAATTACGAGCAACCACTTCCCTCGGTTTGAGCTTAGCAATACTCTCTATCCGGCAGGCCGGAGCTTTGGATCGGAATCGTCCAGCCGCCAAAGGAGTACGAGAGCTCCCGTCCGGACATAAGGTTTGGCTGACTTGGAAGTCAGAGAAAGGGTTACTCGGCCCGATCCAGACAGAAGCTCTTGGGGGAGTGTGGCCGGCCTGGGGAGAAGAAGGATGAGCTCCTTCAGAGGCCAGAGGCCTTTCCTGCTGAGAGGCAGCTTCAGGCAACACGGCTTGAACGAGAGGGGAACTGGGCTCGCCTGGCCCGCTTCTAGAAACTGTTTGGGTTTCAACCGCCCCAACATCCAACTCACCATTAGAAGTTGGCGGCCCACCCTTAATGGAATTCTTTTTGCCTTTACGCTTCCTTCTCTTACTCCCTCCTTTATTAGGACCTTCCAAATCAGAAATCCCTACACCAAAATCGGCATCAATGGAGGCACTGGCTTTAAGGGCAGCTTGTTGATCAGTCTCGATCCCTCTTTCCTTATTAGCCATCGTCGGGATCCTCGCCAACGGTAACTTCGATTCCTTAATTAATACACTTTCCTTTCCCGACTGACTTTCCTTCCTTGGTCGTCCCGGCTGTCTCGTGACGACCATCCAGGGCCCGAAGCCCTCATTCATCGGCGCCGGAGCAGCATCCCGAGTAGTCACCATCACAGGTCCGATCGGGGAGGGGCAAGGCTCAATCTCCGGTACCCTCGAGGTATTCAGAGGGCACTCCAACGTGGCATGTCCAACTCTTCCACATGTGAAGCAGAGCAAGGGGATGTTCTCATACTCGACCGGCTGGAGGATACCATCCAGATTGACCACCGGAGCTAGCGGCTCATTAAGATCAATTTCCACAGCCAATCTCGCAAACTTGCCTCGGTCAGCACGTTGGGTATTTGCGTCGATTCGAACAGTCCGACCAATCAGATTTCCAAGCGACGTAAGAACTTGTGGGTGGTAAAACTGGATTGGCACATGGGGAAAACGAACCCATACAACCATCCTAGTCGGCAACTTGGCTGAGACTCGGAACGTCGGATCCCATTGATGGACAATGAGATAGTGATCGAAGATCATCCAGGGGCCTCCCGTAAGAGCCCTGTAGTAGTCTTGCTCATTCGTGAATTTAACCAGGAAACAACTCTTATCGAGATCAACCACGTGCATATGTCCGATAGGCTTCCAGATAGCCCGGAGGCGATTGCAGATGAACGGATAGCTGATTGACTTCCCAAGAAGCCGGACAACAACAATATTAATCCAGGGACGGCAAAGCTTGCCACGGAACTCGTCGGAGAAGCTCAGCGAGTGAACGCCCTCAACAACCTGATGAACGATGTCCTTTTCGCCAACCGGGATCCAAGATTGTCGGGTGTCAACGAGGCCTTCGGTAAGACCACTCAAAGCACCAACATAGGACTTGGCACGAGACGAGGCACCGATCGCCGCTGTAGGAGCTGAGCGGCCACTGGGGACCACCCCCAGGCTAGGATCAGGGGGTCTGACAAGTTGGTCGGAAGGGGTATTGGTCGCCGTCTCCGGCGAGACAGGAGAATCAGTTGAGAGCATTACTATTTTTCGCTCTAACTTCAGCCCGTACTCTCAAATTACTTTTATGTAGAATCTTATTTAATTATGAAAATGTTAAAACTACACTGCAAGCGGAAAGCATTAGTTATGGGTTCGTTAACTTATTATATATTAATACTGTTTATTTATTATGGGTATTGTTAATTTATTAGTCGTTAACACTTACTGTTTATTTACTTACCGTTACGTATAAAAAATATTAAAACCGAATTAAAAAATGGAAAGCATGGATAATGGGTGTGTTAATTCAGTAATTTGTTACTCATGTCAAGATGTCTAGTTACTATGTATGGGGATCTACTACTGTTAGGACACCCCTTAGTGTCCTCATTTGAGGACACCTCTTATAGCCATAGGATTAGATATTTGATCTAATGGTAGATATGAGCTGGGGGTTAAAATGGGGAACCCGTACAAATTGGAGGATTAATTAAAGGAATTAATGGGATATTCAAAAATAAGAAAAGAGGATTAGGATTGGCGGTTACCATATCTAAGAGAGAGAAAAAAATTTAATTTCGGCTCTCTTCCTCCCAAAATCACGGCTGCTGTTTTCCTCCCAAACTCAACTTCTCTAGTCGGTGATCCTCACGATCCTCACCGCCGCGGCAAGAAATCACACCGATGACGGCGGCTGGTACCAAACGACGAAGCGACGAAGGAGATGGGAGCCCTGCTCCACTTGGGGATCCTCCACCGTCAGCCGCTCCGACAAATCAGTCCCGACGGATTCTTTCCCATCCCAAGTCCCGAACTGAGGTTCCTCCCGGTTTTAATATCGCCGCGGCCAAAACATGCAAAGTCCCCAAGAAGAGGTGAGTGTTTCTGGAAATTTTTTGGGTTTTGTTTTGTTTTTTCAATTTCGAATTGCATGACCGTGCTTTCTTCTCATCTTCTTGAATCTGAAGGACGTGAGTTGATTCTTGCTCCGTTTTGTAACTCTGCTGTTGTAGAACAGTATTGTTTGATGATTGTGGAACAGTATTGATCCGATTCTGTGAAGTGGAACAATATTGTTTGATGATTGTTGTTGTGTTGTTCTTGTTTGAACTTGTTCAGCTGTTCGTTTTTGGTCGGGTTGGTCTGGAAGTGTGTGTTGCTATGTTTAAATTGATCCGATTATCTGAAAGTGGAACAGTCCTGTTGTTTATTCTTGTTGGGCTGTTCCTGTTTGTTTTTGTTCAGCTGTTCTTTTTTGTTTGGTTTGGAACATAGGTTGTGTGTTGCTGGCTTTTAATTAATCCGATTGTGTGATAGTGGAACAATCATGATAGGAATCCTCTGTTCCTCTTTTGTTAATGTGGAACTTATTTCTGGGTTTTGAAATTCCTTGTTTGTTTTTTTAATAGTCTGAAACTGAATTCTTATGTTGCTTTTTGTTTGATGTTGAACCTAAAATCGGTGATGCTTGTTTGTTCTAGGTTATTTCCTTTTGATTTGTTTGCATGCTTAGGATTGTTCTTGTTTGTAGAATTGTTCCTTATTTTCAGATGTGGAACAATTATCGCGATTTAGAAATACTTTGTTTTGGAATACTGATATATGGAATTAATGCAGTTGTTTTTTTTTTGTTCTGTTTGGAACCAAAAATCTGTGTTTAGAAATTCGAGTTTAGAAATCTGTGTTTGGAACCAAAAATTCAGATGTTGAACTTTGATCTGGGTTCTATTACGAATAATCTGAATAGAATTCAGCTGTTCCTTTTTGTTCTATTATGATCCGTTTCGTTTGAAGTGGAACAGTTATGATTAAGTGTTTTCCTGTTCCTTTTCTAAATATATGATTGGAATTCTTAACTTCTTAAATTTCTGATCAGTTTTCTAATAAAACATTTATCCAGGTTTGCTTTTGTGAGAAGTATGAGAGTTCATCATCGGACATAACATCCTTTGTTGCAAGATGGGATAATAAGATGTTCAAAGACACTGCAAGTATGATACGATATGAAGGAGACAACACTTTTCCAAAAGGACCTGTAGAACAAGAATTCAAATTGCCAAAACCGTTTGCATGAATGCTTGCTAACTTGGAAAATGGTTACACATTTAAAAAAGCTATGCAGATAAATGTTACACATTTAAAAATAAGGAACACATCCGAATGGCAGAAAAAAGGAACACATAACAGAAAGCACTGAAGGGATGACTGGATATAGAACACTTGATACATGTTCCGAAAATAACTAAAAGGAACACTTGATACACCGCCGTTTGGAAATTCACAGCCACGGAGGAACAGTCAATGCCATTGTGAAGAAGATGAAGACGTAATTAAAAAAAAAGAGCAGAAAAAGGAAATTTATCAATAAATTAATTGGAATATGAAGGCGTAATTAAAAAAAGAAAGGATATTTATCAATACATTAATTTATCATAAAGAATATGAATAATAACTGAAAATACAAATTTAAAGTCTTAATTATCATTATGGAAATAAAATCAGAATAAAAATCTGCAATATCTCAAACATTGAAATTACCCTTATATCCAATCAATATTGACCTTCAGATCTCTAAGATTAAATCCTATGGCTCTAAGAGGTGTCCTCATATGAGGACACTAAGGGGTGTCCTAACGGTAGGAATCCCCCTATGTATGTACGTCATAAAAAAAATGCAGTCATGAAGGCTAATTCAGTAATTTGTTATGCTACGCAGCTACAGTAGGAGGAAGCAAGAAATTATGAATTATATGATGAATTATTGTTGGGACTTGGTTACTATGTTACGTAGTATGAATTATGATTTTTTTATGGATCGGTTTGATGACCGATTCGGTCTTGAAAATATTGATATATAGGTAATAGTAGTTTGCCGCTATGAGTACATATTATAGAAAATACACCAAACAAATAAACCAACCTTGTTTTAATCTATCCTTAAGTTGTGCTCGGATAATGGTACGTGGGCGTGGTCTGATGATGTTACGGCGTGCTCTACGTGCTCGATACAACTCTTTCACGGTAAGGTCCATTATTTGCCGAAACAAATCAATATCTATAGGATAAATACAAACGTACATTAATATTTACATGACTTTATAAGCATCAAAATAGACATTTACTATTGGAGAAAATTGTGAAGAATATGTAAGGATAAATAAATGATGTTAGGGAAAAAACTATATTGTGAATATGGAATAATACCTTGCGGCGATGGTATTTTGATATTTTCTGCAAGCATGTTACGTGAGATTGCTCGTCCTAACCCTGTTGTAGAGCATCTCATTATCATACATAGTAGTTTATAAATTAGGACAGGAACCAAATTTGAAGCATATCTAAGTAACAAAGATAATATTAATACTTAAATATGTGGCATACATGGAGGTTCATGTGTGGTATGTGCAAAGTTTCCATGTTGGCATGTATTAATAGCAAATCTTTGTATAATTTGTGAACTTTCTCCAACCTCGAATTGGTGAGATATTGAACCGTGTTTACGTTTCCTTCCCATCTGTTCACAACAATAATATATATTAAAATCTAATTTCGCATGCATGGTAGTCAAAGAAAGTGTACACGTACCAAAATATATAATAGAATAATGGGATGAGTGTATAAACATGTGAAATTGGTTCACTTGGGTGATAAGCACAACAATAACAACCTCCCTCTTCTCCGCAATCTGTTGTAGATAGTGGAAGTAGTCCTCCTTCTTTCTAGGAGAGTTAGCTATCTCTCTTGTATATATGTTTACTCTTTCATTCACAATAACCATCAATAAACAACACTTCAACATGGTATCCAGAGCCACTTGATTTTCTTCTTCTTTCTTTCTTTCTCTTTCAACCCTAATATCTTTCTCCCCATGGCGGCGTCAGACCTTCTTCAACAGGCTACACAGTCTTCTTCCACCTTCTCCTTCCACGCTCCGCCGATTACGGTCAAACTTGATCGAGATAATTTCTCTCTATGGCGTTCCACTGTTCTTCAAACTCTTGAGACTTTTGATCTCGAGTCTCACGTTCTCGCCCCAACCCCGCCGCAGGAGACGAGGATTATCTCCACTGCCGATGGAGAGTCCACCACCGAAGTCAATCCTGCCTTCACCGACTGGAAACGACGAGATCGCTTTGTTCTCTTCTGGCTCCGTTCCACACTCTCGGAGACTGCATTGTCGATTGTCGTTCGAAGCTCGTCTGTATATCTCGCTTGGCAAGCCATCGAGCGGAGCTATCAATCTCAGACCAAAGCTCGACGTATGCAGCTGAAAATCAACCTCCAGACCATGGTTAAAGGAGCTTTATCAATGGATGATTACATCTGAAAGAAGAGAGCCATTGCCGACTCACTTGCTGAAAGCAATAATTCAATTCCCGATGAGGACTTGATTGGCCATTTTTTGTCTGGTCTCGATTCCTCGTATGGTCCTTTTGCGACCTCATTTATGATGAAGGCCGATTCTCTGTCGGTGGATGATTTGGAAGGGATGCTTCTGCACGAGGAAGCTCGTATGGAGCTTGAGAAGACACGTCAGGCACCTTTGCTTCCCAATCCAGCCAGCTGCCTCTCTTGCTTTTTCAGTTGAGCGACCCCATGCTCATTCCTTCTCTCCGCGGCGCTCTGCTCGACTCAACCACTCTTCCTCTCGTGTCGCAAATACAAGGTCTCATCCAATCTGCCAATTGTGTCGTCTGCCAGGCCACGAGGCCATCGACTGTTGGCAACGGACGAATATGCAAGATTATCCCTCTCGTAGGCCTCCCTCGCAAGCTCCGAATCGGCAGACAGTCGCTCACCCGCGACCGAGTTCTCGTCAGGCATACACTGCCCATGTCTCAGATTCCTCAACTGTGATTGATCCAAGTTGGTATTTTGATACGGGTGCGACGGACCATGTCACACCTGACTTTGGGAAACTCTCGACGGCTGATGATTATATTGGAGCCGATAAGCTACAAGTGGGAAATGGTAATCATCTATCTATAACTCATGTTGGTTCATGTTCTTTGCCGAAATTGCGAATGCCTACTGTGTTCATTGTTCCCCGTCTAACCAAACATTTAATTAGCGTATCCCAGTTGACTCGTGATAATAATGTTGTTGTTGAATTCTGGCCAACTCATTGTGTTGTTAAGACTTTACAGGGTTAGCCTCTACTCAAAGGGGATCTCGCTAATGGTCTCTATCGCCTTCCATCCTCCCCGACCGCTCCCTCATCTCCTATAAAAGCCCTTACTGGTGTTCGTACGTCCCTCCATGGGTGGCACAGTCGGCTCGCTCATCCTAATGAACCCATTCTTCGACGTTTGGTTTCCTCCTTTCATTTACCAATAAATTCATCCAAGCTTCCATCTGTTTGTGATTCGTGTCAGTTAGGAAAGAGTCGTCGTTTGCATCTTTCTTCGAGTCATGTTGCTTCTCTCAAAGCTTTTGATCTTATTTACTCAGATATTTGGGGACCATCTCCTCATTTTTCAATAAATGGAAATCGTTACTTTCTTTTATTTGTTGATGATTGCACAAAATTCGTCTGGATTTATTTTATATCCCATAAATCTCAAGCCTTGACTATTTTCCAGCAATTTCGACAAATGATTCACACCCAATTTCAGACCGAGATAAAAAGTTTTCAATCGGATTGGGGAGGTGAATTTCGAAATATCTCTTCTTTCTTACAAACTCACGGGATACAACATCGTGTCTCATGTCCTCACACTCAAGAGCAGAATGGTGCGGTCGAACGACGAAATCGAGTAGTTGTTGAAAAAGGCCTATCCCTTTTGGCTCAATCTTCTCTTCCTCATATTTTTTGGGAGCATGCTTTTAAAACAGCCACTTATCTTCACAATCGAACCATTACTCCAATCCTCAACTATGATTCTCCTTATCAACGTCTCTATAACTCGATTCCCGACTATACCTTTCTTAAGATATTTGGTGTCTTTGCTACCCTTATCTTCGTCCTTATAATACTCATAAAATGGATTTTCACTCTCTTCCTTGTATTTTCATAGGGTATAGTACCTCTCACAGAGGCTACATGTGCTATCATCAACCTACATCTCGACTGTATATTTCTCGCCATGTCATATTTGACAAAACAAAATTTCCATATATTCATTCGAGTCCGCCCACTCGACCCAATTCTGTCTCTTGTTCACCAACCACAAATTTCCTCCTTCAGCAGGCCGTGGCCCATACTACCTATCCTACACCCCCCACCAACCTCGACACGTCCAACATCTCCACCAATATTTTAGATGAGCCCAATAACTCCAACACCCTTTCCTCAAATTCAGATCAATCAAACCCCTCCACGCCATCATCCCACCGAATCCAAACTCCTACCCCTAGACCCACTACAATCCCATCCTATCAACAACATACAAGGAGTTCCCATGCTAAATTCACCCAACCCTCAACAGCTCACTACAGACCGGCTAACCTAAACACTCATCCCATGTCAACTAGGGCTTCTACCAAGTCCTTGAAACCTAAAACTTTCACAACCTCTCTCATATCGTCACCTCCGCAAGAACCCAAAAACTACACCCAAGCAGTAAAACACAAACAATGGCAACTCGCAATGACGCATGAATATGAGGCTCTCATGAGAAATGATACTTGGTTACTAGTTCCTCGTCCTACTAACGTCAATATTGTGGGTTGTAAGTGGATATACAGGATAAAAAGGCACTCGGATGGCTCGTTGCAACGGTATAAGGCTAGACTCGTGGCCCAAGGCTACAGCCAAGAAGAAGGTGTGGATTTTTTCGAGACATTCAGTCCGGTTATCAAACCAACAATGATCCGGCTCGTTCTTTCTATTGCTCTCTCGAAGGGGTGGACACTTCGTCAACTAGATATCAACAATGCTTTTCTCAATGGCGATCTAGAGGAGGAAGTATATATGATGCAACCAATGGGGTTTGTGCACCCAACGTATCCGACTCATGTTTGTCGACTCAAGAAAGCACTCTACGGGTTGAAGCAAGCTCCGAGAGCTTGGTTTACCAAACTAAAGGGGTACCTCATCACTCACAAGTTCACAGCATGCAGGTCGGACACCTCTCTCTTCATTCATACGTCTCCGTCGGCCACGATTTATATCCTAGTGTACGTCGATGATTTAATCATCACAGGCAACAATCCTATCTTCATCAACAAGTTCATCCAAGGGCTAGACAAAGCTTTTGCCTTGAAGGATCTTGGCAAATTACATCACTTCCTGGGCCTTGATATCCAACATACGAGAACCACACTACAGTTATCACAACAACACTATATCAAAGATATTTTACGACGTGTACACATGGATGCTGCATCCTCTATTTCTACACCGGCAGATCCAACAAGTCGACTCACAAGAAATGGAGAGCCATTTGATGATCCACGACTATATCGACAAACAGTTGGGTCGCTTCAATATGCAACCATAACGAGGCCATAAATAACGTACGCTATCAATAGAGTGTGCCAATACATGCATGCTCCAACCATTCATCACTGGCAGGCCGTCAAACGAATATTACGCTACTTGAATGGCACTCTGACACATTGCTTACACTTCAAGCCAACCACGTCAACTACCTTGCTTGCCTATTCAGACGCAGGGTGGGTATCTGACACCGACGACAGCAAGTCCCAGTACGGCTACACGATTTATCATGGACCCAACCTTATTAGCTGGACATCGAGGAAACAAAAGGTCGTAGCAAGATCAAGCACTGAAGCCGAATACAGGTCACTTGCCTATACTACTACATAACTATTATGGTTAAAGCAACTATTTGGAGAATTACAGTTACCACTAAGTCAGCCGCCGATCGTATTGTGCGACAATGTCGGTGCAATTTTCATGAGCAAGAATCCAGTCATACGCACACGCTCCAAGCATGTGGCCCTCGATTTCCATTTCATCCGAGACCAAGTTGAATCCAAAGAACTTGTGATTTGTTATATATCTACAAGGGATCAGGTTGCGGATATATTCACAAAGCCTCTCTCCATAGATCGACTACACACACTACGTTCCAAGCTTCAAGTCCATCCTGCCCATGAGCTTGCCGGGGGGTGATAAGCACAACAATAACAACCTCCCTCTTCTCCGCAATCTGTTGTAGATAGTGGAAGTAGTCCTCCTTCTTTTTAGGAGAGTTAGCTATCTCTCTTGTATATATGTTTACTCTTTCATTCACAATAACCATCAATAAACAACACTTCAACATGGGGATTAAAACAATTGGGACTTTCTGCAGTATATCGATTTAAAATTGTAAACTCCTCTATTTTACAGTTTAATATATTATTAGACGCAGTTGTGTGAGCATGGAAACATAATAGACTCAAATGTATGGACCTTGAAAACTGTCTGTCATCAATTGTGGGAAAAAAAAAATTGTCTTTCATCCTCGATTTTTACTAAGCAAGAAGACCTGTGATCTGCTGCACAGTAATTGCAGCCCCTAGCTAGTGAAGATATGACAAGCCTATGTAGTCAGCCAATTACAAATCTAAAATATGATCATATGATCATTTATCAGCAAACGATAATACAATGATCATTTTTAATATAATGATTATTATCTTATGATCATAAGTGATGAGATTTTTCTATTATATTGTTGGCGTAAAAATTTAAAATCCTAAGTCATGCACCAAACTTATCAGATATACAATTGTGATTTTTATGTACTCTAAGCTTTTTACATTGGTGAGGATAAGTACTCGCCATCAGTACACCAAAGAATCGTTTTCAAGTGAACAGCACATGCCAGAAAAGCTAGAACAGTATATATAAAAGAGGCTTTGAGGAAGAAAGTGTGAAAGTGGGCTGATTTACATAAAAAGAGAGAATAAAGTTGAGGTTGAAAGAACAAATCTACATATATGTACCTGATTTCCTGCCACTAAATTGAGGGAATGAAGGAGAGGTTAGAAAGCCTGATTTGCTGTCAAACAGGTTGGGATGAATCGATGATGGAGGGGAGAAATCTATTATATAGGAGAAAGTAAAGTGTTCTATTAGGAAAAGGTTTATTAATAAGTAAATGAAGTGTTCTAAGTTTACTTACAAATCTACTAATATTATTCTTATAAATGAAGTCTTCTATTCCTAATAGGTTTATTAGGAATACGTTTAATTTTTTTTGTTATAAATGAAATCTACTATTCCTATTTTAGTTTATTAGTAGATACGTTTAATTTTTTTTTTTTTGTTCTTACCATTTAAAGTTTTTTTTGTATCACTATCGTTTAAATATATTTTTTAGCTTTTTCTATTTTCCTTAAATGTGGCAACGTTTGATGAGCCATTCCCATTAATAAATTAATAAATGAGTAGTTTTAATATTATATTTAAATTAAAATACTGGAAGTTAATGGTGATTGGTTGGTTTCCTATACTCAAGGAGAGAAAGAATAAAAGGGGATAAATTATATCCTTATATGGTGAACACTCCGGTGCACCCACTAAAAGTGGGTGCACCGAGTACACCCACTAACATTTTGATAGATAAACATGTTTTTAATATCTTTTTTTTCGAGTATAATAATCTACATGTTGTTAAAGGATATATAAGACGATTTGAACAAAAAACTAATTTGGTAGAGATGATAATCTATCATATTGAGAAAAAATGCAGCTGTAGAAAGAAACCTGAAGAACAATAGGTATAATCTTATACTATGATGACTAAAAATTGTAATTAAGCTCAATTTAGACTTATTAAGATTAAATCTATTGATATAAACAATTAGTTCAATAGAAATATCACTCTAGATAGCACAAACGTCAGTGGGTGTACCCGGTGCACCCACTTTTAGTGGGTGCACCGAAGCGTTTACCATCCTTATATATATACAAGCAAGCAAAAATGACCAGAGATGCTTACCAATAAACCAAACTGTTAATGGCTACGGCAGAAACTGATGCTGACAGAAGAACTGGAGAAAAGGAGACGATAAGTACCCCCAGAAAGAGGTTGAATCGCTTTTGCATTACCTGGAGAATTGTCGGTAAGAAGTTGGGAACCGTCGTCGTGTCCAGGTTAGGGAAGGTATATCATATGAGTGTCGCAGCTAAGCTTTTGAAGATGAATCTGGACCTTTCAATCCTAGTTGACGTTTTGACCCATCCACAGACCATTAATATTTATTATTTAACTAGTATTTTTTTGGGCGTTGGCCGACTTTATTTGGTATAATTGGTGAATGAAGAATGATTATGTAAATAAGTTAATTTAGGATTATATAAGAGAGAAGAGTGATTTGATTAGTTTAAACCTTTATGCAAAAGCTCTATGTACATAAAGCTTTATAAAATGAATCAATCAAATCATTTCCCTCTTCTATAAAAAAAATTCTTATTTTTTTTATGAACGGCGGTACTCATCCTCATTCATCAAAGCAACTGAACTCTCAGAACAAGAGAGGCAGTAAAGTTAAGTACAATCAAATCTCAAACTAAGAAGAGAAAAAGACTATAGGCTATTAACTACTCTCATAACTTTAGCAGAACTAGTCATACAACGGACATCCCTCATAATTATCTCAGCTAAGTCAGTAGCTGGGATAACTCGAGTACCATGGGTACGACAACACCTCTCTCTCCAAAGGTGGTAAACCACAACTCTCCATTTGAACCAACTAGATAATCTGCTGTCACTCGGGAACCGAAGGAGCCCTTCAACCAAATTTGTCCAGTTTGAAAGAGGATTAATATCCGGCAAATGACAAGCTCTTCTGACCTGCACCGAATAATAACAACTCAAGAAAACGTGATCTCGAGACTCCTCCTCAACATTGCACAGAACACAAAGTGTAGGACATGAGATCCCCCACTTCTTTAATTTGTCTCTTGTAATTAACCTGTCAAGAAAGGCCAACCAACAGATGAAAGAATGCCTCGGAATAGAGGGGGGTTTCCAAAAAATTTCCCACCAGTTAACCTCCGGAAATACAGGTCTCAGAGAAGACCAGACTGTAGAGGTAGAGAACTTTGCCATCAGTTTTCCATCCCATAGCGGATCTCCATCTGCATCAAAACTAATATGACTCTTGACCACATCTCTTGTTTTTAGTAGCTTTTTCCAAATCCACGAGTAATTCTGTGAGGGTTTACACTCCCAGAGAGAGAGACGACGAGTTCTGTAGTATGATACCCATGCCACCCATGGAGAGCCTCCCTTGACAATTAGATCCCATATATGTCGAGTTAAACTGGCCAAATTCGAACTACTGAGATCTTTTAATCCAAGACCACCCTCCCTCTTAGGGCAAGACAATTTATCCCAAGCAACCTTAGAATTTGCACTTCCAGGTTCAGTTGTACCCCAGAGGAACTTTGCACATAACTGCTGCACTGCTCTAATCACTTTCTTTGGCAATAAAAACACGTTCATCCAGTAATAACACATGGAGAAGAGAACAGATTCAATTAACTGGGTTCTACCTGCATAACTCAAGCTCTTAGCTCTCCAAGTTTGGATACGAGCAGTAATCCTGTCCACAAGAACTTGGCAGTCAATCGCTTTTAGGCTTCCAGAAATTAGAGGAACCTCCAAGTACTTGACTGGGAGCGATCCTTCTTTAAACTCCGAGATGTGCACCATCTGATCAATAACAGTCTGAGGAACACTGACTGAACAAAATAACTCAGTTTTCGAGGGATTAACCTTTAGTCCTGTGAGCTTATAAAGGAGGTGAATACTTGTGTATGAGGGATGGCTACACCACATCTTAAAAAACTTAAAGCTTTTTGGAAGAGTTTTCAGCTGAATGTCCGTATTAAGAATTAGACCACAATGATCAGAGATAAGAGGGGGAAGGACAGTGACCTGGCTCTGTGGGAAGTCAATCATCCAGTCATCATCCACCAAAACTCTGTCAAGTCTACGAGCAATACTACCATTCTGCCAAGTAAACCATGGACCTTGCACCATATGATCATTCAAACCCATAGAAGTAATCCAATTGTCAAACTCTTGCATACTGCTAAGATTTTTACAGCCATTCGAGGATTCAGATGGACAACGAATAGCATTATAATCCCCCATCGAAACTAGAGGCCCCTGAGTCTGCTGGATAAGCGAGTATAGACGACGCCTATCCATTTCATTAGTAGGACCATATACAATCAACAACTTGAAAACCTTTTGACCCTCAGTAACTGAAGCAAGTATATGGTGACTTGAGAAATTGATAATATTCTTATTTTGTATTTATTTAATTCAATTTTTTTAATATCAACTAGACAAATTGGAGCTTTTACCATAAAGTTATAAAATTTAGGGCCATTGGATATGCTTTTAAAGACTGTATTATTATGGTCATTATATTTTTTAATATTAATTTATTGTTTTTTTATTAAGTGTTCTAGTTGGTTTATTATTATTATATTTGGATGTGTATGATTTGCATCAATTAAATATTATAAAATATGTAGTAAATAGTAATTAATAAATAATTATTATTATAAAAATATCTACAAAAATAATAGAAATATAAAAAAAATTATCCTTCAAATTCTCTACTTAAAAACAGTTTATTTTGAGTTAATAAATAAAAAAAATACTTTCCTTAAACTTCCCAATACTTCAAAGATATTATAATTTTATTTATTTTTCTAAGTCTAATAAAAATTAAAATAAAATAATATTATTGGTTCGTATCTTTCATTTAAGGGGAGGACTTTAAATCATACCCCATCTAATTATAAGTGCTTATATAATAAGTAGATTATTATTGGCCCGTTGGTCGAGTTTATAAAATACCAAAAAATATATACTATTAAATGGAATGTTAAGATAAATTTAAGAATAATTTAAGAATTAATTAAATTTGATTACAAACTGAAATAAATAGGCCTTCTTATGTCCATTAAACAATTGTAAAGGGGAAATGACATAAACACTCATACCTGTTGTTCAAATAAAATTTTCAAATGAGTCATATCCTCTAAACCAATGGGCTTCAAAATTTTATTTATATAACTTTTAATTAATCCTAAAGTCTTACTAACAAAAGTTAATTCAACACAAATAAAAAAATTTAATAACAAATCATTTGAAGCATCTGCAAACAAACAAAGTCGAGACTAAATAATCCATCATTTCTCCAAATAGAGTATGTTCAGGTTTAGTTCAACATAATAAAAATAAATCCTGAATTGACACGTTAAAATAATATAGAAGTAAAGATCATGTTATATATATACTTAGATTTCATGAATATGCTCAAGTCGAACTGACTCAATTCGATCAATATTCTGAATTGGCAAAAATTATTGACATGTAACCCGTTTTACTTACTATATCATGACTCATACCCTTACACACTCATGACTTTAATAACTAATTACCATTGCTCTTACGAAGAATTCTGGATAGTTTTTTCGGCCCACCCGTTGGCCGATTCGAGATAATTTCTCTCACTTTACTATTGACAACCTAAATAAATTGACTAAATAAATAATTGTCAATATATTCCTTAGTTATTCGAACAAAAGAACAATAGTGAAATTATATATCTAGTACCATGTATGTTTAACTATATATGACAAACAAATTAAAATTATTCTTATGATTCTGAGGCACATGAACTCACTTAATTCTTAAAGTCTTTCTACATGTGTCAAATTAGAGGAATGTTCAAACTATATTCCAACCCGTGTCATTAACAAAATCCACTATAGGTTATGGAACAATACATATTATTTACTTTAAAGGCCCGATGTATCTTTAAACATTTATCTTAAAAAATCCGGATAACAAACTATTCTAACTTAATTTTTTATTTGAATGAATATACATACATATTATATTATTTACTTCAAAATCATGATGTATATTTACACCTTTAACTTTAACATGAGAATGCTGGAAAATAAAATATTCTAACTAAATTTTATATTTGATTTATTATTTACTTCAAAGTCACTGTACCATCTTGATAATATTATTTTATTATGAGAAATCCAATTTAATGTTGATGATCCTCTTAGTTGATTGATTAACATCTTGATGATACTATTTTTTTAGAATGTTATGAAAAATTTAGAATATTAATGAAATATAGATTTTAAGTTAATCAAAGTTCAAGTGAGAGTTGAACAGTTTTAGCCTTTAAGACCACTTATTATGTCACTTGAGTCATATATTATACCGATTTACGGTGTCTTTATATATTTTATAATGATTAATATTTTAAATGAACAACATATTAGGCTTGTTTATTTGTAACTAAACGATATGACTAGATATGTTTGGGAATTTTCGATGTTGTGTAAGTAATGATTAATGATTTGGTCATCCTTCACATAGTTTTTAATATAAGATTAATTATTTAATAAAATATGTTAAAATTGATGTCATTTGATTCGAAAAATTAAAACGAACAACGTTTGTGAAAGAAAAAATATGTTTGGAGTAACACATAAAATGTTATGAAAAGAAAACTAATTAAAATGGAAAAGAAATAGTGGAGAGAGAGTTTGAAAAATTAAATAAAAAATAAATTGGTAAGATAGTAGTTTGTGTAGGAGAAAGAGTGGGTGAGGAGAGAGAAACTTAAACTCAATGAGAGAACGGCAAATGGTGGCAATAGGTTTTTAGCCAAAAGCTTATATATGTTTCTTGATTAGTAGATTGAGGGGAAAAAAGGGGAAGAAGATGTTACAGGAGACCTATCCATTTCTATTTCAACTGTAGCTGTTGCTGCACCACTAAAATGGAAGCTTTACAATTGAGATCAGGAGATGCAAGCAAGTCTCCAAGCAATCCCAACTCAGGGAACACACTCCATTCCGATAACCCATTTGTCTGTGGCGATACCACACCATTTCT
Source organism: Linum lewisii (assembly GCA_034768395.1). Taxonomy (NCBI): domain Eukaryota; kingdom Viridiplantae; phylum Streptophyta; class Magnoliopsida; order Malpighiales; family Linaceae; genus Linum; species Linum lewisii. Next base: position 16,208,047 of record CM068296.1, on the reverse strand, counting down.
CCGGCCCACGATGATGAGCTCGTAATCAGCCCCCACTCTCTTCAACAAACGCAATGTCTCCTGCCCGTCTTTCACCTCCTCTTCCACGTATTCCTCAATCAATATCTCATCTCCATCGTTACCACGTTTGGCCATTATGAACTCCTTCAATGCCTCATAATCAAGAATCTTCTCCCACTCCGACAGCCCACCGTCTCCGTCTCTAGCCATCAGTCGGATCACCGTTAACCTAACGGCGGACGAGCCTCCTCGGACCATCCGTTTGGCTAACGTTAGTGCCTCCCTATCATCGTCTCCTCCGATGAAGATAACTGCTACAGTCTGATGTTGATCTGAAGAAGACGAAGACGGAGACGCCGACAACGATCGTGTTTTTTTCGTTCGTTTGGTCACGTGGCGATGAATAAGGATGCCAACGGAGCAAGGAGCTGTGTTAAGGACGCTTTGATTAAGAGCTCTGAGGATTTTGTCATCTGTAAGAATTCGCCCTCTCGATGATCTGGATTGATGGAACGAGAGGATTATGAGGGAGGTTCTCTTATCCAATGCCAATGTGCAGATATCCTCGTGCATTGATTCCGGAGGTGAGATGGCGGTGAAGGCTGAAACCGTCAGGCCGCCTTCCGGATGGAACTGCTGCTGGTACCGATCAAATAAAGAGGTAACATTCTCGTAGTAGGAATATGAATGACTTAATTTGGTTTGAAGTTTATGGGAAATGAAAACTGGCAATGCTCGGCCGGTTAATTTGAGGAGATGAAGAACGTAGAGGGAAACTGGCTTCTCCTTCTTTGGGGATACAGCTTCAACAATTTTAATAATTCCTGGGATTTTATCAGTGCTGTGGATACTCACAAGCATCCGTAGCTCTGAATTAGGTCTCAGAAATGAGATGTTCCTCCTCTGGTAGTTGGCATATTTCCTTGATGAATCGTAGAGTCGCCTCACCATAATTGGGAAGGCAATCATGGTGAGTAGAATGCTCGTGTTCAGCACCGTGAATGTAGCTTCACTGATCATCTAGCCAAAAAGTAAGAGCACTGTTATTAGTTAATACTAGCATTCCATCTTATTCATTTGATCTAATTCGTTAAGAGTAGATGATACTTACCCCTGTATCTCTCAAGTAACTGTAGGTAGCCAACTCAACAACACCTTTGCCACTCATGAGAAGTGAGAATGCGAGAGAGTCCTTAACTGGCATCTGACCTTGAACAGAAACCACAAAACAAGAAAATATTTTGGCAGCCAAGGTTGCAGAGATGAGCAGAACATCGATGATTATGAGATTTTTTTTCCCTTTCAAAGTCCTGAAATCAGTCCTCATCCCAGCGATGGCTACAAATACGGGTTGCAGCACATAGGAGGATATGCAGTCGAGTCTGTCTGATAGAGCAGTTGCAAGGGGTGGCCCTTCTGGTATTGCCAATCCCAAGATGAATGGACCGAAATATGCGTATTGTCCGAACAAATGCGTGACAACACCAGAGGCAAACACACACACCATGATCCCATATATGTACCTTTCTTGGACTTGACCACCTTTTGGGGTTTGATCAATAACCCAAAACATGGCTGGCCTGAACGCGAATGCCGTGAAGCAAATGAATATGACCGTGTACAGAAAGAACCCAAACTGGCTGACCAGTGAAACACGAACGTTTGGAGTAATCATGGTGACAACGGATGTCAATACCACGCTCCCCATGTCTCCTACCATTGCCGCAGAGAGCGTGAGACGACCAAGCTCGGAGTTGAGGAGCTTGAGTTCTCTTAGAATTTGAGCAATGACTGGGAATGGGGTGATTGAGATTATCATCGCAATCAAGGGTATGTTGTCCTCCATGTTGTGAACTTTAAATGTGTTTGCAATTATGCTCTCCACGACAAGGCCGGAAACCAAAGGAGCGAGGATCGAAAGGATGCCGATCAAGGTACATCTCTTCCCAGTTTTGAGCACCATTTTAACATCCATTTTAACAGCGATTGTGAAAAGGAAGATCATGTACCCGAGTGCCGCAACCACCCCTAGCACATCTTGGCTCTCAATACTGAATAGGAGCTGTCTGAGCTTGATGTTGCTGCCTATAAATGAAGGACCTAGCAGAATTCCCACCTGCGTTAAAAACAATAAGATATTGCTTGATGATGATGATCATAATTATAAAGTATCTTCAGTCATGTTATGAGAAAGTTACCATGAGTTGGGAGACGATTCGGAGGTAGACCGAGGTGGGTGAGAAAGAGGAGATGAATGGCTTGGGAGAAGAAATAGACAATAACAATTTGAAGCTGCAGAGTTGGCAATGGATTCAGTGTGAGGAGTTCTCCAGATGTTTGGTTGTACTGTTTCCATTGCCATATACCTGCAAAATCAATATCTTGTGGGATTTTCACACAAGTTGTGTTCAATGCCATATGTTCCTTATTTCCTCCCTCCCTCCCGCAATGATCGATGAACACCCCAGGAGAGGAGAGGGAGGAGATGTTGAAGATCAAGGAAGAATCATCACCATGGTTTTGTTTAATTTTAATTGTAAGATTGAACAAGATTCATTCATTTATTCATTCATTATTCCAATCTTCTGTCACTCTAAGCAGTTAGGTTGGTTATCATTTTGTTTGATTGCTGGTTACCAAGATTCTTTCTTTCATTCATTCACAATTTCAGTTTCATTCTTGAGATTTCTGTTTACATATCTTTGATGTAGTTTTACATTTACTATCCTTATTCTCCACCTACCCTTTCAACTGATTAATTTGTTCACTAACAATTTTTAACTAGACACAACAATATTCTTCACCATTTTGCACATATGTAGTTATTTTCATAACAAAACACTAGATATTGGCCCACCCGACGCGGGTGGGTGGGCATATACATGAGTTATTTTGAAACTACGAAATTTTAAATAGTTAAGGTTCGTAAATAGTTCAAACATACGTCGATTGAAAGGCTATTGGAACTCCGAAAACTCGAATTGAAAGTTAATGGAATACTTCAAAATATATGAGCTATTTTGAAGAGACGAGAAACAATGAAACTCGTAAATAAGCTAAATATACTTTGATCACGAGGCAACTCGAAAACAATTGAAACAAACCCTCGATTGAATGTTAATGGACCCGTGAAAATCCGTCTACAACCCTTAGAAAACCTACATATAGTTCAAACAAACTTCGATCCAATGGCTACTGAAACCCGTGAAAATTTGACCAAACATTAATGAACCAAGATGAACCAAGATTTGAAAACTTGTGTTGTCCAACTTACAATTCTTAATAAACCACATCGTGATCAACTTTTGATTCTTAATAAACCAACATCTAGGTGCTAAGCCACTTAACGTGTAAACATGCCAACAAATTTTTTTCTCTATTAATTTAGAGTCTATATCTAAAACAATATAAAATATATGGTCAAACTAAAAACAAATTAAAAAAGTCATGAGGACCAAATTGTAAACTAGAATTATTATGGACCAAATTGTAAATCAAATAACTTAAGGCATTAAAAAGAAATATTACAAAAGCGTGCATGGTATTACTATGGGCTGCACCACACTGAAGAAAAACCCCAGAAAATGAACAGTAACAACTGACCAGAAGTGAATGTATAGAAATTTTTAGCATTGTCTGGATTCATCTGAAATGAGGTTTAGAGTTGGTTCTTCTTAGCTTAACAGAGCTGGTTGGGATATCAGATCATTTAGATTAGATTCCATCTTCACAAAGGAAAGGAAAGGGCAAGGACAAAGGTCTAACCAATTGAAACTTGAAAGTGATTTTTGGAGCTGTATCTTCATCATCATTGCAGGTTTTTTACTAGCTACTTGGCGGAAAATTCACTGAATGCTCAAGGACAAATGCTACTTCTAACTATTTGTGGGGAAATGAACATTATAATGTATGTAAACATATTCACCATTGCAATTTCATACTCTCTTCTTTACAACTATTACAAAGAAGCATACATGTAAGTCTGATCTTGCACTAGCCATTTCTACAAAACTGCTGGAGAACTCTTTCTTTCTTCAGTTTCCAAAATTCCAGAACATTGGAGTTGGACTGCAAACAATGTGGTTGTAGCTTAAACAAAATGCTCAGTTGGATATTCATGCTCATCTCCATTATAATCATAATATAACCTCTCTCCCTTGGTTATGTCTCTGTTAGCAATCAGCAACACCCTGCACTCCCCATTAACAGCATACCTTACACATTTCAGGTTCTGTTTCCTCCTACCCTCCCTTCATCACCAACCAAAACCAGAAACATAAAAGGCAAGATCAGTCATCAATCGAGTAACAAAACAGATTGATCATACAAAGAAAGTAAAACTCACTGCGTATGGTTGTTGATTCCATTGATGAATCTTGCTATGTTTCCATGCTTGTATGGACATATCACAAGGCTTTTGGATGGATCAGAAGCCGAAAGCAGCGTCATCATGCTATCTCCGTCGTCGTTTTCCCTATTCCCCAAGTAATCTACATCTCCAACATATTCAGTGATGATTGTCCAGTCCTTGATGAATCTATCAGCCTCCACTGTGAAGCTGTATGCAAGCACAAGATCAATCAATAATCAATGATGTAATAACAAAAGATCATGTTCATTTCAAGGCGTATCATTCATAGAGTAATTTGTATGCAGTCCTTACCCTTCCAGAGGATCAAAAACAACCATAAGCGGTGGACATTCACCTCTATCCATCATTCGCTTGCACATATTTAAGGTTACAGTATCTTCCTTGGACAATACCTGTAATCCAATTTCACACAAAAATATGTTTTGTTTATTAACTTCGCTGTAATCCTTTCATGTTGATTGATATAACAGAAAGAAAGAAAGAAAGCTTTTGATGTTATTACCTGCATTCCTCCCTTCTCAAAAGAGGCAAAGTTAGCAGAGCGAGGAGCCATTCCTGGCTCATACCAAAGCTCATCATTGAATTGTGTTCCTGAGGCTATCAATGCCGTAGCTAGTGATCTCATCTGTTCTAACCTCGTATTCGGATCATCACAGGGAGTGAAAGGCAACATCTTTCTCTTCTTTTTCGACATCACTAAACTCCCTGACCGTTTTCGTTTCCTCTGGCAATCTACAGAGAGCATTCCCAATTAAATGGCAGCTAAACAACATCAGATTATGTCTTCTTGTTCCCACTTTTCAAATTTTACTTAATTAAGAAGATGAAAACTAGGCATTTCTTTTTTTACCTTGGCTTAGCTGACTCTGGGATGCATCTGGGGCTCTTTGAATGCGGAAGAAATCAATTATTTTGGTCTGCACGAGTGGAAATACTGCATATTCGAACGACCCATTAAGCAAATCGGTAATGGTATTCGAGAAAAACTGAAACCAAGGGGATTTATTTGGGGAAAAAAGAACTCACGCTTTATTAGCTTCCTTTGCTGTGTGGAAGAAGATGGGCAAGAAGGGCAGAACCAGGAACCTTTCGGAACGGCGGCGAGTATTGGTCGGAGACAGAATAAATGGTACCCACTATCGCATCTGTCGCAAAGGAGCAGCTTCGCCGGAAAATCTCCAGACCCACATTCTTCGCAGCGAACGTCATCGGTGTCGCATTCTTCATCTGAAGAGGAAGCGCCGAGGGCGGAACCAGATTCGAATACAGGTTTTGGAAATTGGGTCCTTCGTCGGAGTGGCATTCGTGTCGTTGTCTGAACCATGGTTGTTTGACGATGGAAGCTAAGGTTACCTGATCGGCGTCAAATTTAATACTGGAGAGAGCAGAAGAATTTTGGCGCGTTTTTTGCTTTGGTTTCCCGGGAAGTCTAATTTTCGCGCCATAGTTTGGATTGTTTACTAGGAAAGGAACCGAAGAGGAGAGAGAGAGAGAGACCGGGCTCCGGAAGTTTCCAAGTACTTTGAGAGTTGAGGGAGTAAATTACACAGGATGTCACTAAACTTTCATTTTCTTTTCATCCTCACCACTCAACTATTATTCATACACATAATACCATTCAACTATTCTTTTCGTGTCAGCTGTTACCACTCCGTCTATTTCTTGGACGGAAATCTGATGTGTCCCAACGGAAGTATTATGTGGATGAACTAAGGTGGCTCACTCACCATAAAGTTGATGACTCACTCACCATAAAGTTGATGACTCACATGCCAAGTAAGTGTTTCTAGGAAAAAATTTGAAACGATGTGTTTTATACTTTCATTAGGTACAGTGGCGAAACCAGGATGGTAATTGACCCTGGGCCTGATACATAAAATACAATGGGCTTGATTTATTTTTGTAAGGAAAATACCTATATATTTTAGCTATTTAGGTCCAGGGTAGAACCCCCTTAGCTTCGCCAGTGATTAGGTAAGCATGGAAATCTTTTTCCCTAACCCCATTATACTTTTCCCGTCCCGCGCTTCATCTTTCACAACAGTTCATTTTCCCCTGACTCTGCAAACTCGACCTTTCAAATCCTTCTCATCAACTCCGACCACAACCTTTACCTCTTTGTCGATTCATTGATAGAAGTTGGGTTCAAATTCTCTTTAACTCCAGTCTCAGGCTTAACCTGTCTATTGATCCTAAACTATTCCACTCTAACCCTATTCTTCAACTATATGTTCTCAGGGGGCCTTGTACGCAGGGTTGAGATAATAAGAACCTTAGACATCGGGCTGGTAATATTTTTCCTTAACAGACCAAAGCGAATAGACGATTTCGATCGCCGCTAACTCTATAGTAAAAAAAATATCCCTTGCCAGCACTGTTGTGCGTGATTACAACTCACAAATAGGTGCCAAAGCTCCTCCGGGGCACCCGCACCATAAATAAATAAAAGAATTTAAAAAAGAATTAACTTAAATAGAACTGTTAAACAATATTCATCGTCTTCTCAGTTTTAACCCTAGACGGACTTATTCCCCTCCACAATCATCGCCAACCTTACCTCCAGTTTGCCGCCAACCCCCTCATACCACCATCACTTCCAACCCCATCCTCCATCATCATAGCCAGCCCATCACTCCCCAAACCAAAATCAAAGCTCTCAAATAGCCGTCACTATCGAAGATAAATATAGTTTCTCCACAACTACTAGGACTGGCTAATGAGACGGGTAGGAATACTCATAACCATTATATTCCAGGTAGTGGATACCCATAAATGCGAAATCCATCATGAAACTTAATGTGAACCATAAGCAACCGTGGGCTGCAACCCTACAAAAATCTATGACAAACAAAGTTAAGGAGACAAAATCACTAACTAAGATGGAACAGACTTTGACCCACTAGCTATAATGAGCTAGGAACCAGAAGTATCAAAAGTCGAATAGTGCCACAAGTAAAAGGGTGATGACCTAATTATTACCTGATATACCTAACATATCAAGTCAAGCAATTCATGCAAGAGCTAGAAGGAACAAAGAACTGAAGTTCTGAGATCAAATTGTATTATCAAAGTTTTTTGTAAAATCTGAATTGCTTACATCAATGGCTGAAGGCCTCCTTTTATAGCTCAAGGATCGACCTAGGACTTCTCCAATTCATATTTGAAAACTAACTCTAAACTAATAAAGAACTAAAAAGAGTGCTAAACAATCTACTAAAAAAGAATAAAGAAATCCGGACTAAAAGGAATAAAACTTCTAAAAATAGCTAAGTTCTATAACAGGATGGAAACCCTAATCTTACTAAGCTGATGATCGACTAGCCAATTAAACCTTGTCTATCTTACTAAGCTGGCTTTTTTATTCTTCCAGAAACCTAAAATCTTTGGGTCAGAGTGCTCCAATCAAAGTATTTCAAGGAAGTTGATAATGAATTCTTCCCTTCCCATAAGAGCTCTCAATTAGCCCTTTGGAAGGGTATCTGTGGTGTGTGGCCGCTAATGCTTAAGTATGGTCGAATGAGAATCAGAGATGGAAGAAAACCCTTTTTGGTCAGCCAGATGGATCGATTCAGGTATTATTCTCGAAGACTTTGATGTCAGGTCTGGTCCCAGCTTCATGGTTTCTGATTTCGTTGATGGGGAAGGTCGTTGGGACCTTGATAAACCCAATCGGGTCCTTCCCAATGAAATCGTCAGCCAGGTTATAGGAATGTCAGTTCCTAAAGAGACTGGTGAGGATGTTTGGGTTTGGGGTGAAGAGAAAGATGGCTGATTCTCTATTCTTTCGGCATATAATCTTGTCAATGCTCATACTAATGAACAGCAGGAGGATATATGGAAACTGATCTGAGATGGTCCAAACCAAACATAATTTGTCTCTTTCTCTGGCTCTCTAGTCATGGTAAGTTGCTTACTGATTCCGAAAGAGTAAGGCGACACATTGTTACTAATTTCGCTTGCGATAGATGCGGTTTCAGCGATGAAACACCTTGCCATATCCTGAGAGACTGTGATTTTGCTGCTGAAGTTTGGCAGAGGTTGGAGTTTGATATTTACTCGTAGGTTTGGAATCTGAATTTTAATGATTGGATCAGGCACTTCCTCAAGGATCAGAATGCCTTACTGTTCGACATTGCTATGTGGTATGTGTGGAAGTCACATAATGATTTTATTTTCAATCAGGTCTATAGAACCTACCTCTGTTCTCGCTCGGAAAGTTCTTTTATGGATGGAGGCTGTGTCGGTGGCTATGGAAAGGGATGTGCGGTTGATCCCGGAGCAAGGTAGAAGAGTGATATCTGAAATTGCTTGGAATCCAGGACCCTATGATTGGGTAACTGTTAATACAGATGGATCAGTGTTGTGTGGACTTCACAAGGCGTGCGACAGGTGGGATTATTCGAAGACGTGATGGTTGGTCTCTCGAAGCTTTCGTAGCGAATTTGGGAACTTGCTCGGTAACTAGAGCAGAACTCTGGGGAGCAGTGTTAGGCCTCGAGTTGTCCTGGGCTAAGGGCTTTCGGCTTGTTGAGCTACAACTGGATTTAAGAGCTGTTGTCGCTCTTCTACAACAAACTGAGGAACCCAGGCATCATCACGCGCTGGAAGCTTTGGATTTCTAGGAGCTTTACTGACGAGATTGGAGGGTTAGAATTCGGCACGTTTACCGTGAAGGCAACAAGGTAGTGATTTCCTTGCTAATCGGGGACACGACTTCCCGATTGGTGTTTTCCCTTTCCCGATTTTGGATTATAATTTGAGCTACTTTCTTCATTTTGATTGTGCGGGTGTTTCAACCCATTGTAACATTCTAGTTAATACATAAGGGGCGTTGCGCCGCCTTTCAACAAAAAAAAGTAACTGCTAATTTGTCTAACTAATAAATTTTGTCCAACTTGTTATCCACGATTAATGATTTCTCCAACTCGAACCATATTAAAACTATAATAAGAAGACTGCAATTGATAGATAGATAGATAAGTTATTACTTATTAGTAACAGTTAATTTGTCTAACTGATAAACTTTGTTCAACTTTTTATCCACGATTAATGATTTCTCCAACCCTAACCATATTAAAACAATAATTTTGCAAGTATAAATAGGGCCAATATGCACGTAGCCAGCCATGCAGAAAACAGTACTCAAACACACAAGTCAAACTGATCTCTCTCAAAGTCAAAGCTAGATAATATTGATGATGAAGCAAATTCTCATCCTCCTCGTGTTCGTGTTGATCACTATCTCGAAGCTGGCGACTGGATTCGATTTCTACCTACTAGCGCTCTAGTGGCCTGTTGGGTTATGTTATACCAAAGATTGCCGCCAGCTGCAATTCTTGCCCGCCTTGACCGTGCATGGTCTGTGGCCAACCAACCAATACACACTTGTCCCTACCTCGATCGTACCCGCTTGGACAGACGAGGCTCTCAATGTAAGTGTCATGAAGAACTTGTAATAACTTGAGCTATCGGGAGAGAATTTATGGCTTATTTTATTTATTAACAGGTAAATGTCACAAATAACAACGTCCCAACTCTCATCCCAACCATGCTCAGATATTGGCCGCAACTTTACAATTTTTGATAAATCTAGCCTATAATTTGTGTAAAATCTAGCCCAGAATTTGTGAAAAATCTAGCCCACAAGTTGTGCCAAATCTAGCACAGTAATTGTGACAAATGTAGCCCAGAAGTTGTGTCAAATGTAGCCCAAAAGTTGTGCCAAATCTTGCCCAGAATTTGTGTCAAATCTATCCTAGAATTTGTGACAAATCTAGCCCAGAAGTTGTGTCAAATCTAGTTCATAATTTGTACCAAATCTAGCCTAGAAGTTATGCCAAATCTACCCCAGAATTTGTACCAAATCTAGCCTAGAAGTTGTGCCAAATCTAGCCAAAAAATTGTGCAAAATCTAGCCTAGAAATCATGCCAAATCTAGCTCAGACTTGGGGCAACTCTAGCTTAGAAATTGTGACAAATCTAGCCCAGAAGTATTGCCAAATCTAGCCTATAATTTGTGACAATTCTAGCCAAGAATTTGTGTCAAATATAGCCTAGAATTTGTTCCAAATCTATTCCAGAATTTGTGCAAGATCTATCGTAGAATTTGTTACAAATCCAGCCCAGAATTTGTGTGAAATCTAACCTAGAAGTTGTGACAAATCTAGCCTAGAAGTTGTGACAAATCTAGCCTAGAATTTGTGCCAAATCTAGCCCAGAATTTGTGACAAATCTAGCTCAAAATTGGGGACAACTCTAACCCAGAAATTGTGACAAATCTAGCTTAGAAATTGTGCCAAATCTAGCAAGGAATTTGTGACAATTCTAGCCAAGAATTTGTGTCAAATATAGCCTAGAATTTGTTCCAAATCTATTCCAGAATTTGTGCAAGATCTAGCGTGGAATTTGTTACAAATCTAGCCAAGAATTTTTGCAAAATATAGCCCAAAAGTTATGACAAATCTAGCCCAGAAGTTGTGACAAATCTAGCCCATAATTTGTGACAAATCTAGCCCAGAATTTGTGCCAAATCTATCCCAGATATTGTGACAAAACTAGCCCAGATTTTGTGACAAATCTAGCTCAGAAGTTGTGAAAAATCTAGTCTAGAATTTGACAAAAATTATGGGTTAGATTTGTAAAAAATTATGTGCTAGATTTGTAAAAAATTAAGGTTTGGATTTGTCAAAAATTTTGTGTTGGATTTTTCAAAAATTATGGTTGTGATTAAAAATAAAGAAAATAAATTTCACACCTATTAAGAAAGTAGTGTATTTATATCAATGTTTTCCGAAAATCCGGGAATAAAATGGTTATGGTTGTGAGTTAGATGTTTCAAAAATTGTTGAAAAGGTTACGAGTGGGTATGAATGGGTTGGATTAATTGACTTCATCAAAATTTTCAAATCATCATTCAACCAAAAAAGTAAAGGTAAGGCATCCAAAACAATAAATTTTTTCAAATAAGCTTTGTATCACCTTCTTCGCTCTGCCATTTTTATTAGTCAATACATGTGTACACGACTCAACACGTGGCGTATGACTGTATATGTAACATCATCACATGAAAAATAATAATCAATGCCATATCAATCAATCTCAGTTCCTCCAATCTTTCGAAACATAACATGCTACGAATTAGAGTTTTCGTGCTATCCTTTCTATGACTATGTAGTTAATAAATGCCTTGAGTATGATGAATAAGTTACTATTCAAACTTCAAGATGGATCAAATAGCTCAAACTAAATATGATTCAAATGTTAATATTTATTCTTTAATGTTTCAACAACTTTGACCTTTGTACTTAATCTATTTCTAGGGATCTCCTACAGTGATTTGACTTAACTTCAAGTAAGATAACTTGAAGTTTTGTTACGTAAGATAATCTCATGTTACGTAAGCCTTACGTAATGAAGAATCTTTCTTACATAACATGCCAAATTAAGTCTGTTACGTAAGATAATTATATGTTACATAAGCTTTACGTAATGAACAGTATTCTTACATAACATGTCAAATTAATCCTATTACGTAAGATAATCATCTGTTCCGTAAGTCTTACGTAATTAAGATTATCTCTTACGTAAAAGAATTTACTAACTCCAAGTAATTATAATTACGATGATTTGAAGGCACCGTAGGACGTCCCCTCTTTCCAAAACATATGGTCCTTATGTATTAGAAAAAAAATTCAACAAAATTTAGTAAAGAACATGAGAAAAAATAGCTCATAGGTTGACTGGATAATTGTAATGGAATGTTGATTGTAGAAATTAAGTCATTAATTAATTTATAGATAATAATTTATTTGTGGTGATTAATTAAGAAAAAATAACAATGAAAATAGATAATGATTACCTAGCAAACATATGAAAAGACTCTCTACTTCTTTATTCCGTAATCTCTATTCCTCAAAGCTATTATGTAACCTTTCTTCCAACGTCATCCTAAAACTTTATGTCTTCATATTTTGCCAATTATTTGGATAGATGATTTATCTCATTTCTTAGATTCAATGAAAAATGGGTGTGAATTAGATTACATATTTAGGTAAGCATAGTTCGAGTTATTTAATTTTCACATTGTTTAACATTTTGATTATAATGCGGGCTGTTGCCAATAGATTCTAGATTTAGAATATTAATATTTATTTGCAATCTAGATCGATTGCTAGGAGATGGAATGGAAGGCTTCGGAAAGAAACAATTACTCACCGACTTATGACTCTATTTTCATATCAATCTGGTATAATGATTTTCTTACTTCAATCAATAGTATTTATGAATTAAGGTAATTATACTGGATAATTATAGAGTTTATAATTGTTAATTAGGGTGTTTATATATCATTAGTTGTATCTATTTGTGTTAACTTGGTTCAGATCAATTATTTCATATGAATGTTTAAGATAAAAATTCTAGACATAACTAAATGGTCATTCTCCCTTTAGCAATATTCGTCTATATTATGCATCTAACCATTTCGATCATTCAAGAAATATGACCCATTTATAAATATTTAGTGAATAATAATATGATGAGCATGTAACAAATTATTAATGTGCATGATCGAGAGAGTGAGGAAGGCGTGTTTGCAAGTTAATAATGATATTTTTATTTTATAAACAATAATGCCAGTTCTTCTCAATCACATAGCTCTATAATCAACGAAATTCACTCGTTGAGTTTTAAAAAGAAAAAAATATTAATTCAAACCTATTAATTTGACGTATATATTAAATTAATTATTTGACCATTTCAACCAATGAATGGGTTTTCGTTCACCAGGAGGACTGGGATTTCGTTCTTTTGACTCGTTTAATCAAGCTCCCTTGCTAAGCAATGCTGGCATCTCATTTCTAACCCTGACTCCCTTGCGGCAAAAATTCTTAAAGGGAAATATTTCCCTCATTTATCTTTTATCAAAGCGGAGCTTGGCAGTCGTCCATCTTGGATCTGGCGGAGTATTCTTCATGGCAGAGAGCTCTTCCTTAAAGGAATCAGATGGCAAGTTGGAAATGGCTCTAACTTTCATTTATATGACGACCCTTGGATCGCCAACCCATTACCATAACCTCCCTCGGTCATCCCCACTGCCCCCAGACCTCTACCAGGATTTTCCTTCTTTCGTAACGGTTCTTCCTGGATCACCAACCGGCTTTCTAGGGTTTTCACCCCAAGCTCAGTTTCTCGCATCCTCCAGATCCCACTGTCGTCTACCAATATTCTTGATAAAATTGTTTGGCACTACACGACGAACGGAGTATTCTCAGTCAAATCCGCTTACCATCTTGCTCACCAAGAGCTTGTTTCCGCGAATAGTCGAACAACCCAGTTGGGTCCATATATTCATGATCACTCCTTTTGGAAATCAATTTGGACACTTCCAGTTCCTCCTAAAATTCGTTCCTTTCTTTGGAAGTTGTTCAAGTCGGCCCTCCCTTTAGGACCTTCCTGTCCAAAAGGGTCCAGTCGCATGACCCGTGTTGTCCAGTTTGCCTGGATTCAATCGAAACTCCTGAACATCTTTTCCTTCAGTGTAGGCTTATCCGGTTGTGTCTGCTTTTTAATGAAACCCCTTCAGTCATTCGTGATTGTCCCGACTCAAATATCTCTCTGTCCTGGTGCTTTCTTTCTCGGTTGGGACAGAACCAACTGGTCTCTGTTGCGTTCTTCTGGTGGAGGATTTGGAAAGTTCGAAATGATGTTGTCTTCTCCAAATACCTTCATTATGTTCCTTCTCTTCTTCGACAATTCGTGTCCCAGGCTCAAGAGTTCCAAAACGCCATCGCTTCTTGTCCTCCTCTGTTTCTTTTTCACCCTCTACATCCCACAGGGGATGGACTGCGCCCCCTCCAGGTTGGATCAAGGTCAACGTTGACGCTAGCACGGGGACAGGGATTTTGGGTGGAGCGGTGAGTCTGGTTGCGAGAGACTCAGAAGGACGGATTCTGGAGACGAGAGCACGAGTCTTCCCAGGACATTCCAATGTTACTTCTCTCGAACTTCTTGGTTTTCGTGAAGCGATTTCTTGGGCCCGAGCAAAGTGTCTTGCTTTTATTATCTTTGAAGGGGATTCTCTTGAATTGTTTCGCGCCTTCGCCTTAAGGACTCCTTCCACTCCTCCTGTGGTGCCATTCTCGAAGATGTTTTGTCTTTGTGCTCCCCATTCCCCCATTTCAATTTCCATTATGTTCCCGTGATTGTAATCGAGCTGCCGACTTTGTGGCTAAAAAAGCTCTCTCTTTGTATCCCTTACATGGGACAGTGGATTTCTCCCACTGGCTTGTTTCTTTGAACCTCCTTTCGACTCCAATTCCGGTGACAAAGGTTGTATTTTGTTGCATCCAATGCAACAATCAATCTCATCCCTTGGATCTTAGTTGTTTCATCCTATGGTCTTAATTCTTTGTTTAAAATTTCAAGTTATTTTTGTTTGTTGAAGTTTCCTCTCATTTTCTATCACACAAAAGTTTCACGACGAATTTCCCGATAACACAAGTCTCCTTGTCGAAAATTTTTGCACCTACATGATCACCGTAATTAGATTTATGTTTCTGGAAAAAAAATATTTTTATGACAATTTTTTACGACGGCTTGTCGTACAGTTTGTATGCGGTTTATACAATTTGTATTGATGTTTGTACAAGCTATATATAAATTGTATACACTTTGTATTTATTTTTTTACAGTTTGTATTGGAGCGTATACAAACTGGACACACTTCACACGATATTTGTACACTCTGTATTTAATTTTGTACAATCTATACGAGAATTGTATACACTTTGTACGGGAGTTGTACACTCTGTATTTATTTTTGTACAGTATGGTAGGATTGTAAACAATTCATACAAAATGTATATATTAACTTATATGAAATTCATACATTATGTATGAGAATCGTACAACCTATATATAACGTACACTCTGTATGGAGTTCGTACAGACTGTATTGACGAAATAATTAAATGTGCCATCATCGGCGGAGCCGCCATGTAAAAACGACGCCCCAAAATTTTAATATCTCTCTGACAAACTTTTTCTTCGATCAAAAAATTAATTGGTCGAAAAAAGATCACATTCATACGAGTTAAAGAAGAAGAAAAGAACAAGTGAGAGATTAGAACCGTAGATTAAATAGACGGATAAGATTAATGCTGGTTTGGAGACACATGTGTAGCACTGTCTCCAGAACCGCGGTCCCTCCTTTCTAGTAATAATACTTCTTCCTTTTGGCAAAAAAAAAAATTAAAATTAAATTATATTTTATTGGTATTGATTTAATTTTGTTGACCATCATAACAATAACATTTTTGTAAATCAGAACTGATGACTGCATCTAGAAGATGCAATGAAAAATCAAGGAGCTTTCCACGTTTTATTATGAGAACATGGCTGTCTTGAAGCTACGTGGAACATCTGTCTCTCTTAATTTTTCGGTACGGATTTGATCAGATAATTTAATTTTTCACTCGATTCTGGACGTAACATGTCATGTCCAAATTATCATTACTGGCTACGAATTCGTAAGTAACAACCTGAAAAAGTAGTTGGTATCATTTTTCACAGGTGACAGAGTATGAAAAGGAGTTGGAGGAGATGAAGGAGATGCCGAAAGAAGAATATTTAAAGTCGCTCAAGAAGTAAAACAAAATCTCTCATTTTCCCCCTACTCTTGTAAATATCAAATTTCGTCACTAATTTGTTTACAGACTGTTTAGAGGATCTACCAAATATGTCTCTCAATACCGCGACGTAACATCCAAGTAACCCTTTTACATTCATTGTCTCTACCGTTAATTAGTATTTTCTTACGATTTCATAATTACGATTTCACTATTTGCATACTTCCAATTTCACAGAAGGCCTACGAATGGAGACCCGTTCAAGACGAAGTGGGAAGCAAAACTTAAACGAGCAGGATCCTTCAAGGGTGTTTACCTCGGGCGATACGGTATATATTCTACTCCAAGTAGTCAAACCCGTCTCGTTTTTTGGACCTTGCATCGATGAAACTAACAGTTTTTTATGACATGGCAGCTACTGAGTTAGTTGTTGCTAGGGCTCATGACATAGCAGCTATCAAGGTCTAGGGAAGGAAAACCATAACAAATTTTGGGCTAATAAGCCATGGTAGTACCTTATGTTTAGGGTATTAACAAATCATACCCATCGTTTAAAAAATAACTTGCGTGTATCTTTTCTATGACCTTAAAACACATCCATCCAAAGTATGACATCGCAGTTGAGTCATATAGCTTACTCAACAATAACAATATTAAAATATTTATATTAATTAATTTTTGTAAAAAATATTCTTTTTAATTTCTCCTATCTCTCTCAACAGGTCCTTTCCCCCTCTACTTCTTTCACCAACACCAAATTTTGGTGAATCAATCATCTCCGTCGATCCCCAACTCGCCACCGGTCGTTCCCTTATCGCTGTGACACCCTCCTTCACTTCCAATTCCCAAAATCTCGCATTCACTTCCCATACCGCCAATTTCTCCCTCCGACGATCTCGCCATCTCATCACTCCAATTAGAGCATCCGCCGCCGAAAGCAGCAACCTTTATGTAACGACACAAAGCTTCTACAACTTGTTGTGGATCCCGACAACCGGAACAACGTCGGAGATCAAGCAAGCTTACATGAAGCTAGCTCGGAAGTACCACCCGAACGTTTCCCCGCCGGAGAAGGCAGAGGAGCACACGAAGAAGTTTCTGAGAGTACATAAGGCTTACGAAACGTTGTCGAATCCTCGGAGCAGAGCTGATTACGATAAAGATTTCACATTGGGTTCCATTTGGGATTCACAGTTGGGAAGAATTCAACAAAGGGATGGATCGCTACAAGAAAAAGGAGGTTTAACACGGATTTTTATTTAGTCTAACAGCGGATAGGCCGCTGTTAGCTATCCTAACGGCGGACGCGTGTCCGCTGTTAGGTTGACTAACGTAAGCTTAGCTAACAGCGGATACGCGTCCGCCATTAAACCTAACAGCGGATAGTTCATATCCGCTGTTAAATCTAACAGCGGATTAAATATATAACAGCGGATAAAATCTGCTGTTAGAGTTCCGATCAGAATTAAAAAAAATTGTAGAAACCTGCTCGCCGGAGTAGGTTCTGCATCTCGCCGGAGCAGGTTCTGCATCAGGTTTCTTCTTCTTCTCATTCTTCTTCTTTCTTCTTCCTTCGTCTACTTTCTTCTTCTTCTTCTTCTCTTATTTTTTCTTCTGCTTTCGTTTTTCTTTTTCTTTCTTCTTCCTTCTTCTACTTTCTTCTTCTTGATTCTTCTTCTCTTCGTTTTTCTTCTTCTTCTTCTCTTCTTTCTTCTTCTTCTTCTTCTTCTTTGTCTTTCTACTGCTTAATCTTCTTCTCTTCTTTCTTTTCTTCTTCTTCTTCTTCTTCTTCTTCTGCTTATTCTTATACTTTCTTCTTCTTCTTCTTCGGCTATGCGAGTGCCGGAGACGAGGTCGCCGGAGTCCAGCGGTGGAGGAGTGGTGAAAAAGAGGGGGATTTATGGTTTAGAAGAAGGAAGAAGAGGGGATTTTAGAAGAGGAAGAAGAGGGGAAGAAGAAGGAAAAGAAGGAAAGAAAGCATTGTGGGATGGTGGTGGTGGGCACACGGATTGCCACATCAGCAATACTTAACAGCGGATAACCTAACAACGGTTTTAATCCGCTATTAGATTTTCCCTTGAAATTTTGACTTCCCGCTAAGGCGGGATATTTTGGCGCGTCCTGAATTCAACGCTAACAGCGAAAAATTTAACTGCGGAAATATGTCCGTTGTTAGCTAACAACGATTGTTTAAATATCTGCTGTTAGAATAACATGTCTAACAGCGGATTCCTGTCCGCTGTTAGCAATCTGATGTTAGAATGTATTTTTCTTGTAGTGGATCCAAGAGGAGAGTGGAAACAGAGGTGGGAAACTCATATCGAAGAGTCGTAGAGTGTGAGGCAGAGTAAACAATAAAGCAATTGGTCGTCTTGGGGAGATCAGATGAGGAAAATTTGTTGGTGAAAGAAGAAGAAGGGGAGAGGAATTGATGAGAGAGATAGGAGAAATTAAAAATATATATTTCTTATAAAAATTAATTAATACAAATATTTTAATATTTTTTTTGTTGAGTAAGCTATATGACTAAACTGCCATGTCATACTATGGACGGAAATTTGGATGGAATATGAGTTTTGGATAGACGTGTTATAAGGTCATAAAAAAGATACACGCACGTTATTTTTTAAACGATGAGTACTGATTTGTTAATACCCCAAACACAAGGTACTATCATGGCTTGTTAGCCCAAATTTTGACATCGAACAGTACGGATTTAGGCGAATTCTCTAACGTCGTCATCTTCCCATTAGAAAAGGCATATTCTCACAATTCACAAATGATGACTTCAACGACTGAGCAACGAAAATCGAGTTGATTCTCCGGCCGACTTTGACTACGATGATGATGACTAGCCTTATAACGATGTCGTTGCTATAGATGCAATGCCACAAAGAGATTTTAGTATTTGAAGGTTTGTGAAAAACTAACGAAATAAGTGGGTATTTATAGGAAAATATTCTAGAGCAAACCTTTTAATTGAGCAATGTGGTATAAAACAACTTTCTCACATTGCTCATTTTCCTACCAAGCTGCTTTGATAATCAATTTCTCAATCACCTTAAATCCATTTCGGTAGTGGCGTTCAACCCTCTTTCAGATCCAGAGCAACCCTTCTAAGAGTGATAAGTTGCAGAACAATGGTTCAAATACTATCCCACTAAAGTAGGATAAATCGTATTCCATGAGACTCTCCTCTACATTTACTCAAAGGAATTGAAAACTATTTGGGTTATAACAAGTTGTGGTGCGAGATTCCACGAGATTCTAATACTAGCATGTAAGGACAAAGAGGAAAACTAATTAAGATTAATAGGTTGATTGATTGATTTGGTTTCAATTAATGAGAAGGTAGCTTATATTTCGAATCCCCCTAAGATCACAAAGGCATTGGCAATCACAAGACTGGCAGGTTTCAGACTTAATTCATTCCGTTCTTAATCGCCGTTATAGCTCTCTACCCTTAGGTCTAAGTCCATGAACGTTCGCTACTATTGAACTAGCTTCGAAAACCAATTATCTATCTGTGTGTTCGCTTCTGCAACGGATAACTGACTGGTGCACCTGAATTGATTCTATGAGCTAGTCTTGAAAAGGATTAACCCTAAACGGCCCCTATTGTTCAGGTGTTTCCGTTGAATAGGTTAACTATTTAATTCAACGTTTTAGAACAAGATGGCTGTTCACCACTATCCTTTATCCTAACAAGAATCTAATCTAGGTGGTCAGGTCAGAGAAGAATTAAACATGAAAAAGAAAAGTCTGAATTAAAGTCTTACTTCCTGCAATCCGTGATCACTTTAAAGCCCCGGTCACTTAGGGTTCATCTAATCTAAGCTATAAGAGTTTAGCTAATCATATCTAATAAACAAGATTCAAAGACTACAAGAGAATTCATCTTAGAACAAAGGAAAAACAGAGAAGATCTAAAAAACCTAATTCTGACGATTCCTAACGACTTCGATCTTGAGAATCTTCAATTCCTAAGCTACGAGCGCCTTCCGGTACTCCAAAATAAGCTTCAAACTCTCTCCAGGTTGTGGCTCTCCTCAGAAAATCGAATGTCTTCAATCAGGGGTGAAGGAGTCCTTTTATAGTGATGAACTTGGTCCGTTCTGCATTGAATCTGGAAAAGGCCATGTTCTCGGCGAGAACTTGAAGTTCTCCTGAGAACTCCTTCACAAATAATTCCAGAATTCCGACGATATTTTTTTGGCTTTCTTCACAATGTTCTCGGCGAGAACTTTGAAGTTCTCACCAAGAATGTAACACCCAACCCGAATCAACTCAAGGAACCCGTGGTAGAACCGGTTATGAGTATTACTAATGAAAATCAACATGTAAATCAAAATAGAAATCCAACATTTGCATTCAATGAAAACGAAGGAGGCCTCCAAATAGGTATAAAATCCGAGTAAAGATCCAAAGACCAGTAAAACCATAAATCCAAATAAATCCTCCAAATACATAAATCCCAAAAAACAACAAAGGTCAACTAAAATGGAAATAACATAGTCAACTCCGAGTAAATCGCTAGTCTTCACTTCATATCTGCAACATGAAACTTCCCAAAATCAACTGACGCCCCTCACTCCAACAACACCACCTACTAGCCACGAGAACCTGAAAGGGGGAAGAGGGGGGGATCAATTTCCTATTGAGTGAACCCACTAGGCTTAACTATGCGCTGTCCTAATCCAAATGAGCGGTTCCAAACTCCACACAGTACATCGACAGTGGAACCAAACCCAACCTTAACCAGATTTTAATATCCTAAAATAGTCTAGGTGATCACATATGTGCAGTTCATCATTCACGTTCACAATTGACAACATTAGCAATAGCATAAACGATTCAACATTCAACAACAGGGCATGTTTCTCAGAACAGTTCAAGACCACACATTAACACACATTCAAATCACAATCATTATCTAGGTGAATTATTAGGCGCCAAGGAGTAATCCACACCACCACCGGTGGCCATCACATCAATCATATCCCGCAGGATCTCCCCCCATGGGGAGATAACACGACGCATCCCCTGAGGGATCCTTCTTCCATGGAGCTAACACGACGCATCCCATAGGAATCCTTCCTTAACAGAGTTTCAACCACCATGACTCCACCTCATAGGATTCACCCCAGTGAATCAACTCGAACACAACAGAATTTCGGGTGGGGTAGTGTGGGTTCTTCCGTTTTACATTCTACAGTTCACATTCATTCAATTCCATCACAAACATTCCATCCACATCATCTCGCTATCTCATAATTCCACATTCTAACATATTTCAAACCCATCAACACATTCACACAATAGGGTAATCGACTAGCTCACTGGCCACCCCCACCTACATGTACAGGGGTAGCCATGTCATGATTCTAGGGATTACCCACATGTTCCTCTTTCATAGGACCACTGGCAGGGCCATCCTCCTGCATCCACAACTAGCAATTCAAGATATCATCCAACTTGAAACCAACCCCCAATTCATCCTATCTCTCAATGATACACCAATTCATTAGTCATTTCATTTCATCCCAAATCCCTAGTTACAACAACCATCAATGAATCAACCAAGTTATCAACCACAGAACAATTTTTCCCTTTTACTCTCCTCATTTTCATGCAATCCCTAACTTTCAACTAAGTCAAATTACAACTCCTCACGATGTCCAAAACTATCTAACAACGCTAAGCCCTTACCTGGAATAGAAGACGAGGCTCTAACGTCTTCTAGATTCCCGAAAGAATGATTTTCCCAACTCCAAACTCGTAGCTCTAACCCCTCTCACTGACTGCGCCCTACACCAAAAAAATCAGAAATCAAGGTTAGCGATCTCCTCATCTCATCGCTACGAACACACATAAAGAAATGGATCACCAATCGGACCTTTGAAGCTCCCGAAATCAACCCTCGAAGTTTGGCCGAAGTTGGTTCGTTAAATGAAATTTCGTGGGAAGATAAAAGAGCTGGAAATTGCTAAACTCCATCAAAACCCGTCTTTTATATTCATACCGAAACACACGGCGTGTTTCATAACATACGGTGTCTGTTATGAAGAAACACGACGTGTTTCACAGACACGCGACCGTGTGTTTCCTTTTGCCAATTTCGATGAACTTTGTTGGAATTAGAGCACGACCGTGTATCTCAGATACACGGCGTGTACCTTGAAGTCACACAACGTGTGTTCTTCACTGCACAACTTGCTCACCTGTAGTCTCAACCCGCCTTAGAAACAACGTTCCGAACCTCAATGGGACCTCAGAGGCACTGATTCTAGTGCCTTGATCACCCGAACTCGAGTTCCAAACCATCCGATTGGGTGGGGATGTTACAGAGAAATTCTTGATATATCAGGGGAATTCTTCGATGAGATTTTGAGGTATTTAATCGATGCCTTCTCGGCGAGAACATGGAAGTTCTCGACAAGAACTCCTCTCCTAAGCATATTTTGGTTTCTTCCTTCATTCTTTGGCTTTTCAATGACTCTGAACCCTTCCTCGAGGCTCCATTGCATCACGAGCACGTCCGATGGCTACTTATTTGACGGCAAAAACCTGTGAACTCAAAGAGACACTAGGAAACACATCAAATAGACCCAAAACAGACCAAGGTAACCAAATTGGTAGAAATAGGGCGAATGAACCAAAATCTACTATTCTATTCTAAAACGTGCTACAGGCAAAAGAATGTCACTTAGTCGGGGCTGATAATCACGATAATCCTAGTGTCATCAATGTGTTTGACCCAATGTTAATCTAAATTCGGCCCAGTGCATTTTTAAAATCGATTCGTAACTTAAATTGGAAATCCCAAAAATATCTTTTAGTCTTTCGCACTAGTGTTAGTCTTCAATTGGATTACTTCAGTTGAAGCGGAGCACTAAATCCCAAAAATTATTTTCAGTCTTTTAATGTGGATGATATTTACAAGCTTGCAGAAGAGTTTTATCCTTAAGATTTTGAAGGCTATGAGATGCATGCTTTAACAAATGAGTTACGATTTTATGGCGTTTATGTGGTTAAGAGTCAAGAACGTAAGGTTCTTTCTCTTACAAAATTACAAGAATATTTCACATCATCATTCACTAACAAAAGAAAAGGTAAGGTATCCAAAACAACCATTTTTCCATTAAGCTATATATCATTTTCTTCACACAGTCGTTTTTTCATTAGTCAAAACTGTGCACCCGCTCCACACATGACGTACGACTATAAATGTAACATCATCATAGGAAAAATAATAATTAATGCTAGACAGATAATAAATATATTTTACAACCAACATTAATTCATCACAGATACCCTTACCATATGTGAAAATCACTAAATCGTTGAAGACCACCTATATAAATAAAACCCTCCTCTCGATCCAAAAGCACACCAACCAAAAATCTTTCTTACCAATCGAGCCTAGTTCTCTCCTCCAAGCTTTCGAAGCAAAGCTTTCATCTTTTTAAGTTAGTTTCTTCAAAAGTCATGTTCTTTCTATAGATAGTCTTTCATGCTTTAACAAAGTTTGTCTATATTATACAGCTAGCTCGTTCAAGAAGGATAGCATTAGCAGCACAATATGCAGCAGAAGCAACTCTCAAAAGGATTAACTCAAATCTCAAGGATGAGACTTCTCCTCCTCCAATCGAATCTTTCATTGCTCCCCTCAAGGTGGCTGAAATCAAGAATGAGATATTAAAGTTGTAGCAACTGAAAAGGGTGAAGTTTTGTTCTTTGTGGTTGCAGCATTGCAGGAAGATAATTGAAGAGACTGATGTAGGTTGTGGAGCTGCACCTAAAGTTGTTAGGGACCATAAGAGACAGATCTCGTTGTACTAATCGTAAAGCTACCAACTGAATTCAGAACGTTTGAACATTTTTCTGAATCAGAAGTGGTGATCAGGTTCAAATCTTTGTTCAAGGATGCTGACAGTAACATCTAGAAAGGTGATTTTTAGATTCTATTTGAACAAAACAGAGTACCAAAGTCAATACCTTTTGGTCAGATATGAAAATAGACCCGCTCTATGCCACGTGGATCCGACGAGACAAGTTTGTACTTGGATGGCTCATAAGCTCGGTCTCTAAATCATCCCTTCATACGCTAGTTGGTGTCGACACTATTGCTGGTGTTTGGCGTGCGCTGGTAGAGGCATACGGTGTGGGGAGCCCATCGCAGTTCCGCTCGCTCAAAGCACAACTCTTTGATCTTCGACAATAGACAGACTCCATGAATGATTATTTAAGAAGGAAGAAATCTATTTTTGATCATCTAATCTCACTCGGTGCTATTGTTTCTGATGATGATTTTGTGTAGTTGGTGCTCACACTACAAGAAAATAACCTCCTGAAATCGAAACTCTAACAACGATCAGGAATCCGTTGGTAGATTTAACTTCCTAACAGCGGATTTTTAAACATCCGTTGTTAGCTAACATCGGTCATACATCCGCTGTTAGGTATTCGTTGTTAAAATAAAAATTCAGCAGGCGCCAAAAAATCCCGCCACCGCGGGAATGTGGAATTTTGGGGGGAAAGCTAACAGCGGATATTATCCGCTGTTAGACTGAAAATTCAGCAGGCACCAAAATATCCGCCCCCGCGGGAATTCAAAATTTTAAGTGGGAACCTAACAGCGGATTATATCCGCTGTTAGGATATCCGCCGTTAAAGATTGCTGATGTGGCAATCCGTATGCCCACCCCAGCCAATCCGTGTTTTGTTATTTTATTTATTTATTTTTATTTCCGTAATTTGCACATCTACGGAATTGGAGGAAGGAGAAGAAGAAGAAGAAAAAAAAAGGAAGGAGAAGAAAGAAGAAGAAGATGAAGGAGGGAGAAGGAAGAATAAGGAGAAGGAAGCAGAAGAAAGAGAGAAAAATAAAGAAGAAGAAGAGCAGAAGAATAAGAAGAAGAAGAATAGAAGATGAAGAAGAAGAAGAAGAACAAAAGATGAAAAGAAGAATAGAAGATGAAGAAGGAGAAGGCAAAAGAAGAAGAAGAAAGAAGAACAGCGGATGATGAAGAAGGAGAAGGAAGAAGAAGAAGAAGAAGGAGAATAGAGAATCAAGATTTGGAATAGAGAAAGAAGAAGAAGAAGAAGGAGAAAGAAAAAGAAGAAGAAGAAGAAAAAGAAGGAAGGAGAAGAAGAAGAGAAGAAAGAAGAAGAAGAGAAGAAGAGGAGGAAGAACTGTGGAAACCTGCTCTGGTGAGCAGGTTTCTGCAATTTTTTTAAATTCTGATCGGAACTCTAACAGCGAATTTTATCCGCTGTTATATGTTTAATCGTCTGTTAGATTTAACAGCGGATATAAAGCTATCCGCTGTTAGGTTTAACGGCGGACGCTTATCCGCTGTTAGATAGGCTTACGTTAGTCAACCTAACAGCGGACATGCGTCCGCCGTTAAATCTAAGTAACAGCGGCCAATCAGCTGTTAGACTAAATAAAAATCCGATGTTAGAGTTCCTTTTTCTTGTAGTGTCAAAGGCCTCTCGGTGTCTTATCGTCCGTTTGTACGCAACCTACATAATCTCCCGGTTCCGATCCAATTTCTAGAGTTACATGGCCTCCTCATGGTCGAGGAGGCTGGTGTAGTTGCTGAGGATGTCGGTTGAACACCCCAAGTCCACTATACTCCACGACAGTTGATAGGCCCACAATCCAAATTTTGTCAGCCCAGTAGGAACAGGTTTCATACACCACAACAGGCATGTGGGCCTAACTCTTATAATACTCCTCCCTCTTATTTCTCAGCGCCAGCACGTGGGCCCAATGGGACTTCAAGCCCATCAGCACAATCTCACAATTCTGGCTGACCGCTTATCTGTTACAATTTCTAGGGTCAAGGGCATCATATTTTATATTGCACATCTCCACGCCAACCACACTCTGAGCTCCCACCAACGACCCATATCAAGGACCAGATCAAGTCATTTGTCAAGTGACGATTAGCGCCAGAATTAAGGGTCCATGACTGTTGAGAGGAATGGTGTGGCAATGTCGCATAATAAGTCGTAATCATGTTCCGATCTTATTCTGGTTATCAACTATGCTATTATCAACCTCGCCTATTAATCTTAATCGGATGCTCTATGTGCCTCGGTCATGTCGGAATTACTATCCGTCAGTGCTTTGACTCGTGATAATACGAGGCTGTTATATTCTCTCAAAATATGGTACTTATACATGACTTGACCACTCAGCGACAACAGTGCAAAGGCCAGAGTAGAGATGGATTGTACCCAATTCCGTTGGCCATGTTTGCGGGAGCTACTCGGCCATAAGCATACTCAGCTACCTTACCTACTTGGCATCAACAACTTGGGCACTCCAGCATGGAGACTGTGAAGCGGGTGTTACGTCGTCATAGCTTACCTTTTTCTAATAAGTGTTTTCCTTCCATTTGTCCTAATTGTTGTTTAGGGAAAATGCACAAACTCTTTTTTCCTGTTTCCTATTATCGTGCTACTGGACCGTTAGATTTAATTTGTAGTGATGTGTGGGGGCCATCACCGTTTGATTCTGTTGCTAGTCAGAAATATTATATCATATTCTATGATCACTACAACAAATACACTTGGATATATTTTGTGCGTTATCAGCCAGATTTACTCAGCGTTCTTTATTCAATTTCGCTCCTTGGCGGAGAATTATTTTGGGCGGCCTATAAAATATTTTCGTGCAGATTGGGGTGGCGAATAACAAAAGCTCTCAACCTATCTTAAGGAGCATGGCATATGAGAGCATACCTATTGTCCACACACGCCAGAGCATAATGGGTGTGCTGAAAGAAAACATTGTCACATTGTCGAAACAGGATATACTTTGATTCATCAGGCGATCAGGCCAAACTACCCCTTGAGTATTCTCCATATGCATTTCAGGTGGTTATACATATCATCAACCGCCTTCTAACGCCCATTCTGGATTATGATAATCCTTATCATCATTTATTTAGCGTGGATCCCGATTACAAATCTATGCGTATTTTTGGTGTTTATGTTTTTCGTGGTTGAAGCCCTGTGCAGCTCATAAGTTGGATGCAACATTTACCCCGTGTGTTTATCTTGGTTACAGCTCTCGTCACAAGGGATATTTCTGCTTAAGTCTCCAACCCAAATGGATTTACATTTACGGGCATGTTCTATTTGACGAATCTTTCATTCCCTTTTAGGTTCCTAACTTCTATACTGCTGATCAGGGCCCAACACACCAGTCCTTTATTTTTCTTAGACCCACAACGCTGCCCCTGCCACTTGATTTAATTTCTCCACTTGGGCCTATGAGTCAATCCCATCAACAACTTATTCCCGCGACTGCGTGTAACATCCTATTTTCAACCGCGCCCAAATTATTAATCAATTCAGCATGAAAATATTATACATTATTATTTAGGATATTATATTTGATTGTGTAAAATTTACAATTGCTATCATCCATATCTCATAAAAGGCAAATAATTAAAGAAAGGAAAGAAAGTAATCGGGTGGGATGGATTAATTCCACCACCACACGTGTATTGATCTAAGAAGGAGTAGCAAATTTTAACTTCAACTTACTTCATCCTTAAGGATGGAACTGTCTTTGTTCCTTTTCATATAAGGCTTAAGCCTTACGGGTTCTGTAAGAGGGAAAATGAAAACCCACTTATTAAGAATCATATTTTGTCCTCATATGACTTACAACATGATTGAGGTAAGAAATGAAAGTGGAGAGTTGGTGGAAATTGACTTATGATCAAAGTGGGGTTAGGATTTATGATTCTTCACGTGGAGGATTTGAATTTAACAAAGTGGAGACATGTCAAATTTGTTGACTAAACCCAAATAATTGCTTCATTAAGAAAACAACTTTAGCCGACATCATATTATTATATATAAGGCTTATGCCTTTGTTAAAAGAGAGTCTGGACAGTAAGGACACCACTGGAGGGAGAACTAAAAGCTAGCATTTAAGTATCAGCTCACGAAGGTTGAAGTTAGGGTTTAACCCGAAAGCTAGTAGCAAGGTTTTGTCGATTTCTTTTGGTGAGGGTCTCCTGCGTATCCTACCGGGTTAGACGCTCCTTTATGTGTCCATTAATTATTAAGAATTATATGCATGTTAGGATAGTGGCCTACAATCCTAGGGCCGTATGTGAATTGTTGTTATTGATATGTATACATGAATCTGCTATTGTACTCGTTCTGCTTACGTGATATTATACCTGATATAATATTCGTGTTCTGTTGTGATTTGATTGTGATAACAGCTCACCTAGATTGATGTTTCAAGGAGAATAATCGGAACTGCTTGATCACGTAGATAGGGCCCGTATGCTGGAGACTACATGTGTTATGTTGCAGAAAACCATGTACGGTCAATTCTGCTAAGGAGTAGGTCATTAGGACGGTTGAGCCTAATGACTGAACGATTTTTCGAGGCTCTTACCGCGGAGAGCTGTATGTTTATGAAGTACCGGTTGGGTACTGCCTGTTCTGCCCGGGAGTCTACCAGCATACGTGAGCCGGGATCCCAATTAAAATATGAGCTAACAAGTTAGGTTTACAGGGTGACCTCATGTGATACATGTTGCCATACTTGTTATGTGACTTGCTTGCACCTTAGTATGACCCTGGGCTCAAGGCTCTCACTCAGTGAAGTAGCACTGACCCTTATTTGTTTCCCCAGACTGATAGTAGTCTGTGCAGGTGTACACTTGATTTTACAAAAGTTACATGCCACCTAGGAGAGCTATTTGGGTTGGCAAGCGTGGTGATGAGACCAGGTAGAATCGGAAGAATGTGTCTTGATTCCTCATCCTCTGACTTTGAGTTTTCACACGTTTTAAGATACACTACTTTGTCATATGCATATGTCATGGTTAGGCACATATTGTGTATATGTCCATGTTCTGTAACCCGTTCGGTACCATATGATGTCAGTATGATTAAGTATATGAAATGCTTGTTGAACTGTATGGAAGAAGTGAAACGCTTGTGGTATCGGTGGAGCATGTGACTCCTCCCCTGATATGTGTTCATGAGGATCCTCTGTTTGGATCATGTATGGATAAAGATATAAGTTCTCAGATTATTACGAGTTGTTCTAAAACTCTTAAAGAGATTCACTTGAGTTATGACGAAAACTCAGTTTCTTGTGGTACTCGTGCATCGTAGCACCCTTGTTAGTGTTCCGCTGTACTTGATTATGTTCTGAATGGATGGGGTGTTACAAGTTGGTATTAGAGCTGGTTGTCTTCTGCATTATAGGTATGCTACCTTCTTCTCTTGGGACGTCGCGAACCCCAAAAGAGGGGAGGTATTCCATGCCCGTACTTGCACTGGCGATCGAGCGATCATGTCTTGTGTGATGCATTGTCAGTTGTACATGTGCATCATGATATGGAAATGATTTTTGTAAACCTTTTAAAGTGAAAAAGAGGATTTCTGATTATCGAATGTTTTCTGAAAGAGGATCATTAAAAGACCATTCTTCTTGCAAGTGTACACGGGAGTCATGTACAAGGTAACGATGTC
Source organism: Linum lewisii (assembly GCA_034768395.1). Taxonomy (NCBI): domain Eukaryota; kingdom Viridiplantae; phylum Streptophyta; class Magnoliopsida; order Malpighiales; family Linaceae; genus Linum; species Linum lewisii. The sequence continues at coordinate 16,178,524 of CM068296.1, read as the reverse complement.
CCGTTGAACCCGCCACCGCGGTATTAGATTATGATAAGATGGAAAGGTTAGGTGGAGTTCCTTTGGAGGGAGAAAGCACGGATCCATAACAGCCGTTGATTGGCTTCATAATATGAGAGTGGTGTTTAGTCATCTGAACGCTACACCGGATGAGCGACTTCGCTACTTTGTTTTCTTGTTTCGAGGGCACACAAGGACTCGGTGGGAGTCCATGACTCAAGATGATGAGGATTCATTTGTTATAGCGTCGGGTTACCAAGAAGCACGGGAAGATCGATCTGATGCGGAAGCCATTCTTATGATTTTAAAAGGAAAAGCATAGAGACCTCCCCGGATTAAAGCAAGAATTTATTTGCTTATCACGCGAATGATAAGGGTTCCAACAAGGATACAAACAAAGGCAAGAATAGCTAAGAAAGTCTTGTAGGTAACTTCTATGTTTCTATTGCGAAAACCACTATTAGCCTTGTCCCTGACGGAAGATGCAGATGACACAACAGTATCGGGAATAGTCTCTCCTGAAATTGCTTGTCTTTCACTTCCGAAGGTACGCTCGTAGATGTTTAATTTTTGTAAGAGACCGTTGATCACGACTTTGGCTCGATGTTGCATTGGGGATCTAACCATGCAAAGTAATTGCAATGGCTGTTCATCCTCTGCCATAAACCAAGGGGATAAATGAGTTTTTCCTAGGTTAGTTTGAAATGATCGAAACTCGTAAAGCACTTTTGACTTACCGAGCGACGTCTTTTGCAGCTAAAGAACCTTCGCCCTGGATTTTCTTCCGTCCAGGATGTGGTTATAATTGTGGCTTCCCCGCACCGGCAAATGGGAATCGTAGCCATTTCGTGGATACAAAAGAGATGAATGAGGTATTTCTTTTCCGACCTCTACTCTGTTATCCGAGGCATTTCGGTACCGTCTATTTAAAGGGACGAAGCCTATTTTCCTAGCCTTTGACTTATTGGCCACCTCTCTTGTCCTTACGTGCCGACATGAGTGAGTGGATGGTGTCACAATTATTGTGACCGCTTTCCTTTCGAAATTGGCTTCCATAAAGATCAAGTTTTGAAACTTGACCACCATCACCATCTCTCTTTCATTTCTCTCCATTGATTAGTAAACTCTCTCAATTCCGAAAATGAGCTATCAAGAGGATGGCGGTGAGAGTAACGTAAGGTTGGTAATCTTTGTTTTGATCCTCTTGTGTGGTCAAATTTTCGTTATCTGGAAGCTGATGTTAGAGACAGCCGAGGAACGACGTCAGGAACTCGATCGCAAGAACTTGCATGATGAGTAGACCACTTAAATTTTTGCACAACTGTTGTTGTGGTAACTTATGTTTTGAGTCATGATTTTACGTTTTGAGTTAGGGGAATAACTGATTTGCATACTTAAAGGTGGAAGAGAAGTAGGAATTATTATTAAGAAGGAACTGGTACATGAACTGGTAGTACAAACGGCTATCCAGGCCGTGTTTTTGGAACTAACTCCGTGAAAGATCCACTAACCGATCGAACGCTCTAGCTTCTTCCCCTTGTCAGCCTCCAGTATCTTACTGGCCGCTTCTTGCATTCCGTCTTTAACCCGTTTCTTTCCGCAACAAATATTGACTGTTTCCGCTTGGTCTGGTTTTCCTCTGATGGCCACTCCTGTCTGCTAACAGGAGCCATGTTAAGCGGAAAGCACCTGCCAACTTTTGGTACAGAGAGAAAAGGGTTTCCGAACTGATAAAAAATGGTACACCACCCTCCCTTAAAAAGGAAGGCAAAATTCAGTTCCATAAGCTGGCTCATGCTAATGAAACTACCAACCATGTTAGGCATCAGTAACACGTCCGGTATAATTAAGGGACCCAACCTGATGGAACCCTTCCCTTTGGATTTTGCCTTGAAACCCTTTCCAAAGGAAACGAGTTGGTGAAAGTTACGATCTAGAGAAACGAAGGAGTTTTCATTCGGAGTCATGTGATTAGGGCAACTACTATCTAGCGTCCATTCCATTTTAATAGAATCACAAAAGGGACAGAAATCGGTCAAGAAAGGATTACCAGAAGGGACTGGTGGACTCTCGGTGGAGGGAAAAAGGTTGAGGAATGGAATCGCTCCTGCATTTTTACCTTCCATTCAAACCTTCCGTAAGTATTGACAGAATCCCTTCAGTATACCTTGCGAGTGACACTCGGAACCAAGCTTCATCCGGGTTAAATACCCAAGCGAAGAGAACATTGATCTCTGATACGAAATCTACGTAAACCCCTCGCTTTCGGCGAGGACACATGGACGGCTGAGAAACCTCTCGCTTTCGGCGAGGACCCGTGGGCGGCTAAGAATCGGCCACCGCATCAGCTCTACTTTTGAGGCACCGCTAAAGCACTAAGCATGTGTTGTCATGTCGTTCTTTTTACTTTTGACTTTCGAGTCCGAACGGAGGATTTTTGGGCAAGCTAACCGTAACCTCTTCCTCTTTAAATCCACCCCCTTCCTTTAAGTCATTCTCTAAAGAAAGATGGCTAGCTCTGATGAAACGGAAACTTTGTGTGGGATAAATTTCATCCTTCTAATAGTCATTCTTCTCTTCGTGGCTATCACCTTCATCCTAAAGATATGCAAACATATAAACCGACGAAGGCGTCAAGAAAATCTTCAAGAAGGAACAATTCGGCGGAATCGAACAGAAGACCCATCCCGCATGCCTTAGTATTTCCTCAAATTCATGATTGTACCCTTATTCTCTTTCTTGTGGTTTTTGCCTGGGACCTAAGCATGTATGGTCTCAGACGGTGCTTACGTTCTTTAATCTTTGGCTAGTTGGTAAGAATTCTGTTTCTCAGAATCCCTGCGGATGACAGGTGAACCAAGAGATGCCAATAGATTGTATCGATACTTTAACTAATGAAGTTAAGACGATCTTGCAATACACACTTGATTACCCGTACTTGCCGACACTCCCAAGTGGGCAAGGCTCAATGATAACACCTTCCCTTTTAATGTTCTCGAATGAAAAATTAAGTTTTCCACGTGGTGAATTGCTCTGGGTTGGTCCAAGAAACATCTGACAGAGTGAAAATTTTCGTGAAAGACTCAGAGTAGCTCGAGATCGCCATAAGTAGTATGCAGACGGTCGAGCTCGAGATGTAAGTTGTGAGATTGGTGAAAAGGACTTTCTTAAGGTATCTCCTTGGAAATGTATAACGAGATTTGGGAAGAAGGGAAAGTTAGCTCCAAGGCATATTGGACCATATGATATCATTGGTAAGGCGAGACCGGCGGCTTACGTTCTAACTTTGCTCAGCAACCTAGACAAATTCATAATGGTTTCATGTGAGTATGCCTAAAAAGTACTAAGTGGATCCTACCTATATCATCAACCTGTTGACGTAGAGTCGGAGGAGGATTTGAATTATCAGGAGGAACCAGTTCAGTTTGTGGACTCGTAAGTCAGAACTTTGAGAAGTAAGCAGATTCCAATGTTGGAAGTGGTGTGGAGAAACCATGAAAGTGAGTTTGTTACGTGGGAAACGGAATCGAGTATGAGAGAGAAGTATCCCGAACTTGTAGATACTTACTTAGCATATTGATGTTTTGTTATGTGATATGAATATTGTGCTCTTGATGTGATCACATAGTTAGGTATCGTATATCTAAAACTTGAAACCTGACATGTTATATGCTTGTTTGCTGGAAATCACTTATATGCTAGAACAATAATTGGTTAGATTGGTGGAGTAACTGTTAGAAGTGAACATTAAAACTTAGATTTCGAGGACGAAATCTTTTTAGAGGGGAGGAATTGTAACATCCTATTTTCAACCGCGCCCAAATTATTAATCAATTCAGCATGAAAATATTATACATTATTATTTAGGATATTATATTTGATTGTGTAAAATTTACAATTGCTATCATCCATATCTCATAAAAGGCAAATAATTAAAAGAAAGGAAAGAAAGTAATCGGGTGGGATGGATTAATTCCACCACACACGTGTATTGATCTAAGAAGGAGTAGCCAATTTTAACTTCAACTTACTTCATCCTTAAGGATGGAACTGTCTTTGTTCCTTTTCATATAAGGCTTAAGCCTTACGGGTTCTGTAAGAGGGAAAATGAAAACCCACTTATTAAGAATCATATTTTGTCCTCATATGACTTACAACATGATTGAGGTAAGAAATGAAAGTGGAGAGTTGGTGGAAATTGACTTATGATCAAAGTGGGGTTAGGATTTATGATTCTTCACGTGGAGGATTTGAATTTAACAAAGTGGAGACGTGTCAAATTTGTTGACTAAACCCAAATAATTGCTTCATTAAGAAAACAACTTTAGCCGACATCATATTATTATATATAAGGCTTATGCCTTTGTTAAAAGAGAGTCTGGACAGTAAGGACACCACTGGAGGGAGAACTAAAAGCTAGCATTTAAGTATCAGCTCACGAAGGTTGAAGTTAGGGTTTAACCCGAAAGCTAGTAGCAAGGTTTTGTCGATTTCGTTTGGTGAGGGTCTCCTGCGTATCCTACCGGGTTAGACGTTCCTTTATGTGTCCATTAATTATTAAGAATTATATGCATGTTAGGATAGTGGCCTACAACCCTAGGGTCGTATGTGAATTGTTGTTATTGATATGTATACATGAATCTGTTATTGTACTCGTTCTGCTTACGTGATATTATACCTGATATAATATTCGTGTTCTATTGTGATTTGATTGTGATAACAGCTCACCTAGATTGATGTTTCAAGGAGAATAATCCGGAACTGCTTGATCACGTAGATAGGGCCCGTATTCTGGAGACTACATGTGTTATGTTGTAGAAAACCATGTACGGTCAATTCTGCTAGGAGTAGGTCATTAGGACGGTTGAGCCTAATGACTGAACTGTTTTTCGAGGCTCTTACCGCGGAGAGCTGTATGTTTATGAAGTACCGGTTGGGTACTGCCTGTTCTGCCCGGGAGTCTACCAGCATACGTGAGCCGGGATCCCAATTAAAATATGAGCTAACAAGTTCGGTTTACATGGTGACCTCATGTGATACATGTTGCCATACTTGTTATGTGACTTGCTTGCACCTTAGTATGACCCTGGGCTCAAGGCTCTCACTCAGTGAAGTAGCACTGACCCTTATTTGTTTCCCCAGACCGTTAGTAGTCTGTGCAGGTGTACACTTGATTCTACAAAAGTTACATGCCACCTAGGAGAGCTATTTGGGTTGGCAAGCGTGGTGATGAGACCAGGTAGAATCAGAAGAATGTGTCTTGATCCTCGTCCTCTGACTTTGAGTTTTCACACGTTTTAAGATACACTACTTTGTCATATGCATATGTCATGGTTAGGCACATATTGTGTATATGTCCATGTTCTGTAACCCATTCGGTACCATATGATGTCAGTATGACTAAGTATATGAAATGCTTGTTGAACTGTATGGAAGAAGTGAAACGCTTGTGGTATCGGTGGAGCATGTGACTCCTCCCCTGATATGTGTTCATGAGGATCCTCTGTTTGGATCATGTATGGATAAAGATATAAGTTCTCAGATTATTACGAGTTGTTCTAAAACTCTTAAAGAGATTCACTTGAGTTATGACGAAAACTGAGTTTCTTGTGGTACTCGTGCATCGTAGCACCCTTGTTAGTGTTCCGCTGTACTTGATTATGTTCTGAATGGATGGGGTGTTACACTGCGTCTACCCCACACTCTGACACTTCAGCCACCAGGCTTCATACAAATCCGGTCCACCAGTCCCATGCAAATACTACTACTGCAACAGCTTCATGCCTCTTGCCAACTCCCCCTTCGGCCAAGCAACCGCCAGCCCCTGCTCTGGCCCAATGGCATCCAGAGCCTGTTCCGGCCCAACATCAGCCAGCTTCTGCTCCAGCCCAATAGCAGCCAGCTGCTGCTCCGGCTAAACAGTCCAATTCGACCCAGCATATGGTCACAAAGGCCCGCACCGAATCCCTCAGACCATGGGCATGGCTAGCTCATCACAATCAGTTCCAACCTGAAGAACCAATATGTTTCGCTAAAGCAAATTCATGCCCTCAGTGGCGCTCAGCTATGACAGAGGAATTCAATGCTTTACTAGACAATCAAACGTGGAAATTAGTACCGGTTCGTCTCATAGGCGTGTGCTAGGCAAATTTTTTTTTGTCTCAAGAAACACTCGGATGGCATGATTGCTCATCACAAAGCACGCCTTGTTGTAAAAGGCTATCATCAAATCGAAGGTGTGGATTATTTTGAGATCTTTAGCCCTGTTATTAAACTTGTGTGCGTCCGATTAATTCTATTTATTGATGTCTCTAGAAATTGGTTGATTAAACAACTTGATGTTTCTAATGTTTTCTTGCATGGTAACTGGATGAAATGGTTCACGTGGAGCAACCTCCAGGGTTCAAGGACTCTACTCATCCCGACTATGTATACCTTCTTCATCGCTCTTTATATGGACAATAAGAACACTTAGGGGGTCCTCATAATAGTAGATCCCTCGCTTTATAACCACCCCAAGTATCCAAATGAATCATCTCAAAACAAGCAGTAGTCTTAATAAAACTGCGAAGAAAAGACAATCTTGTTTGTTTTGCTTGCAAACAAGAAGTACAAAAATCAAAATTCGCATTGTCACAGAAGAATTGCTCAGTTGTCGAATCTTCTGAGACGAAGGGTGAAGTGTTCGCGACCACCAAGCCCGTCGCGGTCACGACACCACGAGCACCAGACCCGAAAATTGAAGGCACCAAACCAGGCGGAATTGATGTCGGACCGACCTAGAGAATTGATGCCAGACCGGATCCTGACACTAATGTCGATCCGGCCCCAACACTGATATCGGGCCGATACCGCACCGACCCCAGTCCAATGCCAGCGCCCAACCATGCGCTTATGCCAGCACTACACCTAGAGCCTAGAAGATCTGAAGCCCCGGAGCCAGAAGACACCCCTGGACTAAAGCTGACACCCAGCCAGGTCCCGATGGCCGAGCATAATGTTGACCCGCCCAGGACCCAGCGCCGAGCCCGACACAGGCGCAGGGCCCATGCTAGCGCCCGTACGACGCACGATTTGGGCCGAGCCAAAGATCCAATCGTGCCTTTCAGGAATCCTTCATTCCTAAGGATTCCCTAGACCCTCAGGACGTCCCTCCACCAAGCCAAGTCAGATTCGGAGAAGGAGGCACCCAAGGACCGAATGACGTGGAGCTAGTCCGAGACAGAGTGATGCAGGACCGAAGCATCAGGGTGCAGACACGGATGCTGATCCGAGACAGACCTGGTCCTTGATGCTGATGTCGGACGCACGTAGAACATCCGACCGCGACCCGAAATCCTATCAGGATGAGGAAACCTCCATTCTAAGGGATGAATCTCATGTTTTCAAGTCCTTTTAGGAGTAGGATACGAATTTTCACACCCCACCCATCTTGAACATGCCTTAGGGGTTTTGTCGGATTAGGGTTTCCATTGTTTTTGCCGGTTTAGTCGGATTTTCTTTATTTTAGTCTTTTAGTGTTTTGTTCGGATTTTGATTCCTACTTAGACTATTTAGGAATAGTTTAAGTTCTTTTTAGTAGTTTGTTTAGCACTTTTTTTATTTTCCTTATTAGTTTAGACTTAGAGTTCAAAGAGGAATAGGAGAAGCACTAGGCCGATCCTTGTGCTATAAAAGGAGGCCTTCGGCCATCATTGTAATTCAGAACCCCTTGAATTAATTAAAGAAATTTCAGAACTTTTGTTCTTGTTCCTTCAAGCTTTTGCGAGTTGTTGCATTGCTTAAGGCTGTTTTATCATCTAGGACATCCATCCCTTCGTGTGGCACCTTCGACTTGATACTTAGAGTTCCTAGCTCGTTATAGCTAGCGGGTCCAAGTCCTATCCACCCCCGGTTTCTAAGGTTATACTTGTCTATTCTATTTAATTGGCTTATTGGTATAGGGTCGCCGGCCACGGTTGCGGATCGGTTCATATCAGCTGGTATCAGAGCGAGGTTCAACACTAGGACCAACTCTAGCCCTTTATCTTTACTATTTTAAGAAAAAAATTCGAAAACCCCCTAAATAGCTTCATCTTGTTTGCTTATTTCAGTTTGTTCTTTGATTTCGATATTTCAATTCGTGTAAGGCAGTAAAAGCTTGTAGCCACGAAGAAAAATACATAAATTTAAAAATACAAAAAAAGAGGTCAAAATAATACAAACGACTCAACCAAAGCAAGGCCACCTTACTGTATTCATTATAGGTTGATCTTAAGAAGAGGGGGAATGAAAAGTTTTCAAGTAGATAGCTTTCGTTGCTTCGACACTTCAAAATTTTTTAGCCAACCCTAAGACTACTGATTGCTTTGCTTGACAAGTCGTAGAAATGATAGTACTGGTGACTAGAGATATAATCCTAGGTTTTCAAGTCTTATTTGTGCTACACATATTTCGTTCTAACCATGGCAGATGAGAGGATAACAGCTATGGAGGTTCAGATAACAGCCCTCACTCGAATCATCACCAACTTCATGGAGCAACAACCAAGAGGAGGTGGAGTTCCTGAAGATGATAGGAGACCAAGGAAAACCAGGAGCCTGATGACGATGTGAGCAGCCTGAAGTTGATCGTGCCAAAGTTTGCTGGCAAGGCCAATCTGACGACTACATCGATTGAGAGAGGAGCATGGAAGACTTCCTGGACTGCCATAACTATTCCGAAAGGAAGAAGGTAACCGTTGCTACCATAAAATTTACTGACTACGCTGCCCTTTGGTAGAATCAACTCAGGAGGCAGGTTCAAAGAGATGAGGCAGATCCCATTGAGACGTGCATGGATCTAAAGAGGAAAATTAGAAAGAAGTTTGTATCGGCTGCCTACGCAAGAGACTTCCACACCAAGCTTCAATTCTTGAAGCAAGGTAACATGACGGTGGAGGAGTACAACAAGGAGATCGAGATACTGGTGACCAAGGCTAGACCTAAAGGACGATGAGGAAGCTAGAGTAGCCAGGTTCACAAGTGAATTACAGAAGGACATATTTCACCAAGTCAACATGATCAACTACATTGATTATGATGACTTAGTGACATTAGCCATCCGCGTAGAAAGAGAGATGAAGAGTGGCTACCACCCTAACACCCTTGGAGAGGAAATCCAAGTGTTGCAACGCCTCATGGAAGCCGAATGCTGAGAGGAGCGCCACCCGACCAAACCCTAGCACCAAAGGGTCGACACCACGGGTAAATCCTAGCACTATTCTTGTTGTTCAGAATTCTAATCCACGGCCTAGTGGCATCGTTTGTTTTAAGTGCTAAGGACGAAGCCATGTAGCCAAGGACTTCCCAAACCAACGGGCCATGTTGCTCAGAGAAGGAGAGGTGTTCACAATGATGAAGAAGAAGTGAAAGAAGAAAAAGAAACAAGATCAGAAGATGGGGAAGAAGTTGCTCTTGAAGGCTTGGAGAAATTCACGGCCATGCCACCCGAGCCCCGAGCCTTGAAGTTGAGTCTGACTTGAGCACTCTGTTCGACACGGACAGCCTAGACGCGGACGACTCGGACACCAGGTCCGAGCCAGATCCGGCGCCACAACCGGAGCCAGACTACAAAGTCAAGGCCCCTACCCAAGCACCAACCACGGCACGGCCCCAAACCCCTGCCTAGGCACCAGCCACGGAGCAGTCCCAGACACCGGCCCTAGCCCCGACACTACCCCAACAGGTGCCGCCATCCAAGCCCCGGCCCGCGCCACTACACGTGCTCCAGCATGTGCCCTATAGCATGAGTTTAGGTACCAGCTCTGGTACCCACAGGCTTTCGAGCCCGGAGCTCCCGTACCAGACCAGTACGACCTGATACCCCCAGGCCCGAGCCAGGAGCCCCCTTATCAGCTCTGGTACGGCCCGAGGCCCCAAGGAGTACGAGGCACCACCAAGCCAAGCCCCACAGGCCCTAACTTTATTCTGAAAATTCTTAAGGGCTAGTAAAGCGCGAATTCGAGGATGAATCCTGTATAAGAAGAGGGGAATGAAGTGATCGCGACCACCAAGCCCGGCGCGGTCACAACACCACGGACACCAGGCCCGGAAATTTCCATGAAGGCGTCAAACCAGGCGGAATTGATGTCGGACCGACCCAAAGAATTGATCCCAGACCGGATCCTGACGCTAATGCCGATCCGATCCCCAACACTGATGCCGGTCCGAGTCCGCACTGTCCCTAGTGTAATGCCAACGCCCAGCCAAGCGTTGATGCCAACACTACACCTAGAGCCCAGGAGAGTTGAAGCTCCGGAGCTTGGAGGCACCACTGGACTAAAGCTGACACGCAACCAGGTCCTGACGGTCGAGCACAGAGCCGAGCCCGCCCAGGACCCAGCGCGAGGCCGGCACAGGCGCAGGGCCCATGCCAGCGCCTATACGACGCACGATTTGGGTCGTACCTAAGATCCATTCGTGCCTTTCAAGAATCCTTCATTCCTAAGGATTCCCTAGTCCCTCAGGACGCCCCTCCACCACAAGTCAGATTCGGAGAAGGATGCACCCAAGGACCGAAGGACGTGGAGCTGGTCCGAGACAGAGTGATGCATGACCGAAGCATTAGGGCACAAAATACGGATGCTGATCCAAGACAGACATTGATGCTGATGCCGGACGTGCCCAAGACATCCGACCGCGACCCATAATCCTATCCGGATGAGTACACCTCCATTCTAAGGGATGAATCCCATGTTTTCAAGTCCTTTTAGGAGTAGGAAACACGGGAAACACAAAATCCTTTCCAGAATAGGATTTTTCACCCCCCCATCCATCTAGAACACGCCTTAGGGTTTTGGCCGGATTAGGGTTTCCATTGTTTTTGTCGGTTTAGTCAGATTTTTTTTATTTTAATCTTTTTAGTGTTTTGTTCGGATTTTGATTCCTACTTAGACTATTTAAGAGTACTTTAAGTTCTTTTTAGAAGTTTGTTTAGTACTCATTTTATTTTCCTTATTAGTTTAGACTTAGAGTTCAAAGAGGAATAGCAGAAGCCCTAGGTCGATCCTTGTGTGCTATAAAAGGAGGCCTTCGGCCATCATTGTAATTCAGATCCCCTTTAATTAATTAAAGAAATTTCAGAACTTTTGTTCTTGTTGCTTTAAGCTTTTGCGAGTTGTTGCATTGCTTAAGGCTGGTTTATCATCTAGGGCATCCATCCCTTGGTGTGACACCTTCGACTTGATACTTAGGGTTCCTAGCTCGTTATAGCTATCGGGTCCAAGTCCTATCCACCCCGGTTTCTAAGGTTAGACTTGTTTGTTTTGTTTAATTGGCTTATTGGTATAGGGTCGCCCCCACGATTGCGGATCGGTTCATATCAAAGGGTGACCAGATACTAGTGCCAAATCTCAGACTCATGTCACCAATGCCACTGAATCCTGCAAGCCAAATAGGTCGAGATAATAGAGCCTATTCTCAAGTCTACCTACCCCAGTCAGCCTCTGCGAGTGTGACACCTGAATAACACAAAAGTCATGAAGGAAGATCAAAGTCATGTCAAAATCATGTGTTCACCTGCTAAATATGAGCAAGTTACATTCAAAGTTGGGGTATACTCAAGGCCCGACTGAGTTTCAATCCATGCAAATCCATGATACCCACACCCTTGATGTCAACGATGTCCCCATTTGGAATCTTAATAGGTGAACAATCCGTAACCAGGACACAATTGTCTAATAAGCTGGCATCACTAACAATGTATTCACTGCAACCAGAATCAATAACCCAAGCCTTATTATGTGAAAATGTACCAGCCATGTTCAAAGAAGAAGTATTCGTAGATGCCTCAGGCTTGGACACAGACGAGGTGCCAAGGAATTGAAGGAGAGGATGATACTGAGCAGTAAATCTATGAATTGGGCAATCACTCTTGGCTGACACTTGTGTTGCATGTGAAGCGGTCTTGTCCCGACGTCGATGATTGGTAGGTCGCTTCTCGGGATAGAGTTCCCAACTTCCATCAATCGTATGGTTGAGTTGCTTACTATGCTCACAAGTGGGTCGCAACTCCTCCTCGGTATGACGATCATTAGACGATCGCGGAGGCGCATTAATAAAAAGCCGTCGCATCCACTATAGGTCGACATTAGAGGTTAACAAGCAGTGCTTCTCATCATTCACCACTAGTTGATATGCTTCAGTCAAAGAGGGCGTGGGTTTCATTTCCAAAATCTGAGACTTGACCGTGGAGAAAAAATCGTCGAGACCCATCAAGAAATCGAAAACGCACTCATTTCTCTTGATTCACGGACCTGCTTTTCCACATCACAAGTACAACCAATGCAAACACACTTAGGAACCAGAAAAAGGACTGTAGTCTGTAGTTACCTCACAAGTAGTTACCTCACTAGGAGCTTGCCAACACCAAAACCAAATAAGGTAATCATATTCTATACAGTCTGATCAACAACACTATAGAGCAAACAATCTAAGATTTCAGACCAGATAAGAGGTGGGAGGAATTTAAAACCTCCAAATTCCGTTGAAGACCAAGAACTGTACCACTAGTAAATAGCAGTAAATCATCAACAAAGTAGAAGTAGACATGATTTACTTTTAGCACTTTGCATCTTGGATGAAAATAGATTAGACCAGCTTCACTTTATCTGTATAAGAGACAATGCAAAACTTCCTTTGCAATGGTGAGTAGTAAATAAGCGAAAAGAGGATCCCTACCTCAAACCTCTTTTAGCTTCAAAGAACCCACACAGTACAGTAATGAGAAAATCTCATGCAGCTGAATCGAAAGCCTTCCTAAGGTCAACTTTCAGCACACTTCTAGGAGTCACATTCTTCCTATGATAACAGTTTACTAGCTAAGAGAACGTTATCACTTATACTCCTCCCCTTAATAAAAGCACACTGCATTTTGCTCACAATTGTAGGAAGAACATTACTAAGACGGTTAGAGATGACCTTAGTTATACTCTTGTAACCCACATTACAACAAGATATAGGTCTGAAGTCAGTCATCATGTAAGCATTAGGAGTCTTGTGGTTAAAAGATACAAGAATAGTGTTAACCTGTCTATTAAGGTTCCCATTACAGAAGAAATCCTGAACAACTACAACCATTACAGAAGAAATCCTGAACAACTACAAAGACATCTCCTCTAACTAAGTCCCATGAATTCTTATAGAAATGAGAGTTGAAACCTTCTGGACCTACAGTACTATCACTAGCAATAGAGAACATTGCCTTTTTAACCTCCTCAAAAGTAACTGGAACACACAACTTATCCCCATCAGAAGGACTAAGCTTGTTCAGAAGTAACTTTTCATAGTAAGTTTGAGTATGCTTTACAAAATTAGTATCCTAAGTACCAAGAAGATTTTGGTAGAACCCCACAGTAGTAGAGACAATATCCTCAATCTTAGTAGATAAAATGCCATTATCCCCCTGAAGTTGAGTAATTATATTCCCAAACTGCCTCTTTAAACAGAATCATGATAAAATTTAGTAATTAAGTCTCCACAAGAAACCCATTTTTCTCTAGCTTTATTATTCAGGAAAGCTTCTTCTGAAATTCTCAAATCATGCTAGAATCTTCCAAGTAGTGGAGACAATATCATTGTAACAAGGATGCACGCCCCCAGATTTAAAGAACTTAAATGGCTTAGGCATGGATTTGATTTTGGCATCAGTAATAAAAACAATACCACTATGATCTGAGAATGTAGTAGCTGATAAACTTTTTAGCAATGGGAGAATCACTCTAATTATTGATCCAAGTGAATCCCAGACCAACAATGTTATAATCAGTTAACTGATTAAAGTCAACCCAGGTTTGGAAATCTTTCATTGAAGAATCAAAATTAGACTTGTTAGATGTCTCACCAGGATGAAGAACAACATTGAAATCACCCATAAGGCCATAACAAGCTTAGTCAGGACTGTCCGAAAATTTTCGTGGGTTAGTAGTTGATGTAGGTTTTTCTCTGTTTGTAAGTCTATTTCTCTTCTTCTTGTGAATCCATTCTCTCCCTCCATTGGTTTGGAAGTGCAAATCAGTGCACTTCAATGAATAATATCTCAGTAATAAAAATAACATATTATTTATTTAATTATTTTAAAGTTGTTGACATGGAAAATTCTTGCCACGTCAATTGATACATCAGTTAATGTGTTTAAATTTTCATTAACTTGGACAAAAAAAATAAACAAATTAAACAAAGGGACTAATTTGACATTTGCTAGAATTGACATATTTGACTAAATTTGTGTATTAGACAGAATTTAAGGAAACAAAAATAGAGACAAAATGTCAATGCCACAGAGAATTTCAAGTTTCTACTTGTGAATATGAAAACCTATTTACTTATTGTTGTTCTGTATGTTTACCTAAGGTGTTTGGGAAATGCCCCTATCCCTGCTTGGACTCCTTAGGTTGTGGAGGATCAATGAATGGTGGTATTAAGGTGGTTGGTAGTGCTGAACATTATTTAGTTCTAAACTTGGTGTGAACAAAGTGCAAATACCAGACAAATGGAGTTGGAGTGAATAAACTGCAAACAATGTGGTGCTAGCTTAAACAAAATGCTCAGTTGGGTATTCATGCTCATCTCCATTATAATCATAATATAACCTCTCTCCTTTGGTTATGTCTCTGTTAGCAATCAGCAACACCCTGCACTCCCCATTAACAGCATACCTTACACATTTCAGGTTCTGTTTCCTCCTCCCCTCCCTTCATCACCAACCAAAACAAAACAAAGAAAAAAGCAAGGTCAGTTATCAATCGAGTAGCATCACTGATTGATCATACACTCAAAATCCTAGAAACAAACAAAGTAAAACTCACTGCTTGTGGTTGTTGATTCCATTGATGAATCTTGCTATGTTTCCATGCTTGTATGGACATATCACAAGGCTTTTGGATGGATCAGAAGCTGAAAGCAGCGTCATCATGCTATCTCCGTCATCGTTTTCCCTATTCTCCAAGTAATCTACATCTCCAACATATTCAGTGATGATGGTCCAGTCCTTGATGAATCTGTCAGCCTCCACAGTGAAGCTGTATGCAAGCACAAGATCAATCAATAATATGATAACAAAAGATCATGTTCGTTTCAAGGCGGAGCATTCATAGAGTAATTTGTATGCAGTCCTTACCCTTCCAGAGGATCAAAAACAACCATAAGCGGTGGACATTCACCTCTATACATCATTCGCTTGCACATATTTAAGGTGACAGTATCTTCCTTGGACAATACCTGTAATCCAATTTCATACAAAAATATGTTTTGTTTATTAACTTTGCTGTAATCCTTTCATGTTGATTGAAATAACAGAAAGAAAGCTTTTGATGTTATCACCTGCATTCCTCCCTTCTCCATAGAGGCAAGGTTAGCAGAGCGAGGGGCCATTCCTGGCTCATACCAAAGCTCATCACTGAATTGAGTTCCTGAGGCTATCAATGCCGTAGCTAGTGATCTCATCTGTTCTAACCTCGTATTCGGATCATCACAGGGAGTGAAAGGCAACATCTTTCTCTTCTTTTTCGACATCACTAAACTCCCTGACCGTTTTCGTTTCCTCTGGCAATCTAAAGAGAGCATTCCCAGTTAAATGGCAGCTAAACAACATCAGATAATGTCTTCTTGTTCCCACTTTTCAAATTTTACTTAATTAAGAAGATGAAAACTAGGCATTTCTTTTTTACCTTGGCTTAGCTGACTCTGGACTGCATCTGGGGCTCTTTGAATGCGGAAGAAATCAATTATTTTGGTCTGCACGAGTGGAAATGCTGCATATTCGAACGACCCATTAACCAAATCTGTAATGGCATTCGAGAAAAAATGAGACCAAGGGGATTTATTTGGGGAAAAATAACTCACGCTTAATTAGCTTCCTTTGTTGTGTAGTGGAGGAGGGACAAGAAGGGCAGAACCAGGAACCTTTCGGAACGGCGGCGAGTATTGGTCGGAGACAGAATAAATGGTACCCACTATCGCATCGGTCGCAAAGGAGCAGCTTCGCCGGGAAAATTTCCTGACCCACATTCTTCGCAGCGCACGTCGTCGGCGTCGCATTCTTCATCTGAAGAGGAAGCGCTGAGGGCGGAACCAGATTCGAGTACGGGTTTTGCAACTTGGGTCCTTCGTCGGAGTGGCATTCGTGTCGTTGTCCGAACCATTGCTGTTTGACGCTGGAAGCCAAGGCTTCCTTTTTTTTTAACGGGCCCGGTTTTCTGATCGGCGTCAAATTTAATTGCGGGGTTAGGACTGGCAATTGTGAACTGAAATTTGGGTACCCGACCGAAAACTATAGTTGATGGGCCCGGCTCGTCAGAATCCTGAGGGTCCAGACGGCGGCCCACACGGCGGCCCACGCAGCAGATAGCACTAAGGGGTTGGACCTAGGCGACAGTTCGGGCGGGCTAAGCAAGCAAGCCCAAGAAGTGGAAGGAGGCCCAAAGCGACGGCCCAGCACGGCAGCTTTTAGGGTTCCAAGATAAGGCGAACACGTGTCAACATCCTACGGAGACTACAAATGAGTGGTCAGGATTCGACCTTGGCGACCAAGACAGGGGTACTATAAATACCCCCCATACACCCCATTAACCGGGGGACAACACTTTTACCCAGCGGACAAACGCTCCGCGGTACGTTACTCGCCTTACTTCCCATTCCTTAAACTGATCGCCTCCCTTTTCCTTGAACTGACTACCCGCACTACTACTTACGAGGTACATCACTCCCTGAAGACCAACAGGCTTGGGCTTCCACTATTGGGGCAGGCGACCAGGCTGGAACAATTGGCGCGCCAGATAGGGGGCGATCAGGCGACTCTTCAAGGCGAATGGCTTCATCAGCGATTCCCGCTTTAACGGGCAAGGGTGGTGAAGAAGGAGACGGAGTAACACCTGTTAAGCACATCAACCCAGGTTCTCGAGCAGACCCAAATCTCACTAGAAATATGGAGCGCGAATTTGAAGGCGACTCGGAATCTCGAAGTACTATTCCGGCCGGCGATGCTGATGACACTCGATTTGACGTGATTATCAGCCTCATTTAAGTGACATTTCTTTGCTTACGACATGGTTTTTATGGTAGAATAACGAATATTCAATCGATTGTCCTATCTCGTGTCATTTGTGTTACCTTGGCCCGTTTCGGGTCTATTTGATGGTTTTCTAGTGTTTTTATGTTAGCACAGGTTTTTGCCGTCGAATAAGTAACCAAGGACGTGTCTAAGGCATTGGAACATCGAGGAACTGAACCGGAATCGATCAAAGGAGCCAATGAAGTTCAAGAAAATTCCTGCCCGGATTACAAAGGAATTTTCGCCGAAAATACCCTTGTATTTTCGGCGAAAATATCATCACAAATCGGCTGTTGGCAACTGAAGGAATTTTCGGCGAAATTGATCAAGTCTTCGACCGAGAATGAAGTCCAGGAGAATCAGCCGGCGGAACCCCTCATTTGCAAAGGATTTTTCGCCGAAAATCCTTCAATATTTTCGGCGAAAATATTAGAAGAAATCCGGTTGATTAGGGTTAAGTATAAATACTTAACCCGGCGGCCCAATAAAGACACAATATAATTTACATCATAATATACTTTTCGAATTAGAATCCTACGATTTCTCTGGAGTTCTGGAGCGAAGAGTTAGAGTTCGAAGAGCCGGAAAGAGATCGTGATGCCATCCCTTTCATCTCGGAGAATCGGAGCTAGGAGTGTAGTTTACCGAAGATCGAAGTCTGCCGGAGTCGTCTAAATTAGGTTTTTCAGATTCTTTTCTGTTCTTCCTCTGAATGATGAACTCTTTCTTTGTCTTTGATTCTTTTGTGATAAACATGAGTAGCTAAACTCGTTAGAGCTTAGACTAGATGAACCCTAAGTGACCCAGGGCTTTAAAGCGGTCACGGATCGGCGGTGATTAGATTCGAAATTCAATCAGTTTCTCATTCATGTTTGATTTGTTCTTCATTGTTCATGTTTCTTGTCTGGATTGATCACCTAGATTAGATTCTGGTTAAGCTAAGGATAGAAGCGAACGCTCGCCTTACTTTAGAACATCAAATTGAACAATTAACCTTATAATTGGAGCGTGCCTTTCGTAGGAACCGGTTAGGGTTAATCCACTGCAAGAGTAACTCATAATTCATTAGTAATACCACCAGTTAAGTTAAGTCGTTGCGAGAGGTGACCGTACCCGGCGACTAATTAATCTTGGTAGCTAGAACGGATAGAGCGAACGTTCGCCGGTCTTAAACCTAAGGGTAAGGAGTTATGGCGGTGTCTTAGAATTGATTGAATGAGAATCGAAATCCGCTGATCTGTTGATTGCCAATGCTCTGGGGAACGAAGGGGGATTCAAAGTCTAAGTTCGTTTGTCATCTCTGTTTTCAAACCCTAATTTCCAATCTGCTTTAGTTTAATTTGTTTTAATTTCTCTGCATTTCTTAGAATTAGGAGTCGTGGAACTCACACCACGCACAACTTGTCTGCATTCGAGTATTTTGCCAGTTTTGAAGTAGTCAATCTCAGAAGACCCTTGGAATACGATCTACCTAGCTTTTGTTAGCTTTGTTAGTTATTTGTGTGAAACGCATCACAACGACTGCGCGTTCACCAAATTGGCGCCATTGCCGGGGACTTCTTTGATTGTTCAAAAGAAGAACTGGCAATTTATTCTTCTACTTTCCATCTTTCACCTTTCCATCCACTTCGATTTTACACTGGTTTTGTTTGTCTTTGTTATCTGTAGGTTTACAGGTGTATGCCTCACCGTCCTTGGACTCGCTCTCAAACCGAACAGGCTAAGAGTGCAGAGAGACCAGGCAGTTCTGCTTCACCTCTACGATCACAGATTCTGAAGAAAGGCAGATCCAATCCATTCATCACTCCGATCAAGATCGAGGAACTGAAGGAGAGTTCCTCATCTCCATCTTCACCTGTACCGTCATCTTCATCCGCTTCATACACTGAGTCACTCTCACCTCCTCCATCTCCTGCCATGGACGATAGATTACCACCACCACCACCGAATGGCGATCCACCGCCGCCGCCACCACCTGCACAGAAGAGTCTAGCAACTACAACAAGCCGAGCGCGACTAGCGTTCGATCTGCCATTGCCGTTCCGCGCATTGAAGGAGATCCTGACTATGAGATCAAGATTCCATTCTTGACTATGATCTCTAGGGATTTACAGTTTGAATGCAGGCCCCTAGACAATCCGTGCACTCATCTTGCAGACTTCCTTGATCTCTGCAGCACTTTCAAGAGCGGAAACCTCGACAAAAATACTATTTGTCTGAGAGCTTTCCCATTCTCTCTGAAAGGCCCTGCTAAGAGGTGGCTTACTGGCAAACCACCTGGCTATTACACTGATTGGGATACTCTGGCTCAGGACTTCGTTGAAGAATACTTCCCTCCGGCCAGAACAACTGCTATCAAGGACAACATCGCCAGATTCTCCCAGAAAGAAGGAGAAAGCTTGTATGATACTTGGAATCGATTCCAAGAACTTCTCTACACCTGCCCTCATCATGGATTCGAGCAGAGGCAGTTAGCTGAAATTTTTGCTCGAGGACTTCGAGAAGAATCTGCCAAGTGGGTCAATTCTATAGCTGAAGGGGATTGCACTACACTAACACCTGAAGCTGCTCTTCTTCACTTCGCAAACTGTGCTTCCAAGTCAAGGAACTGGGAACGACAATCTGAAAGATCAAGGAGCAAGCTAGATCTCGAAGCTACAATCAAAGCAGAAGTAGAGAAGCATTTGAAGAAGTCTACCACACCGATCAAGCCGCCGGCAGCTTCTGTCTACGTTGCCGATTGCGAGTGGTGTGGAGCTTGCGCACATAACGGAGGCCGTTGTCAGAATTTTGGTAAGGCAGAAGTCTGGTCTGCCGAAGAGGTAAATTTCATTCAACAAGGTTTCGTTAATAATCAGAATGGTTATGCTGGCTACCGTAACTTCAGACAGCAAGGGAACTATCAAGACAGACCTCCCTAAATGCTGGCGCCAACCATAACCAGAACCAGAATAACCGCCCGGCTGGTCCAGCTCAGGATCAGAAGCCTAACCATCCGCCGGCAGGTGTCTACCAGCCGCCGCATCGCAATCCGGGTAATTATGGAACTGCTCCTGGCAATCGCCAGAATCAATATCTTAATAATACCTATCCAGGGCAGCAACATCAAAGAGAGAACAATGTCAGTGACCTGGATAAGAAGCTCAGCCAGATCATCACCAGACTCGATGATCATGACAGTCAGTTCAAGGCTCAAGCTCTTCTCAATCAAGAACAGATAGCATCTGGACAAAGAATTGAGCAAGCCGTGAACAACATCTCGAGCATGCTAGCATCTGTCGACCATTTGGCCAACTTCCAAGCCAGACAGAGCCGAATCCAAGAAAGGAGCAAGCCAAGATGGTAACCGCTCGAAAACTCCCAAACTTAATTGCTGATGCTTGTTCTGTCTTACGCAGGATCGCTGAAACTCCGGAGGAAGAAGAAGAGCAGGAACCGGCGCCTAAGGAGGATGATCCTCCTCTTGCACCGTACGTCGTGAAGCCTCATTTTCCAAGAGCATTGCTGCCAAATGCAAGGATCGAGACTGGCATGAAGGGGAACAAGGAAGGATATCCTGACATTCGTATTAAGAAACCTGCCTCTCCATATCCAGCTAAGTTATCTGATCCTGGTTCCTTTACTTTACCTTTGGTCATTAATGATGTTGAGATTGAACGTTGTTTAGTTGATCTAGGAGCGTCTGTTAATGTCATGCCTATGAGCCTGTTTGAAAAATTGAACCTAGGAGAACTTGAACCGCCTAGTATGCAACTTGTCTATGCTGATAGATCACTTAAAACCCCTAAGGGAGAGATTAAAGACGTTGTCACTAAATGTGGTCCGTTCACGTTCTAAGCTGACTATGTGATTATGGATACTAGTACGGATGATTCTACCATTCTCATAGGTCGACCTTTCATGGCTACTACTGGAATGAATATTAACGTTCCAAATGGTTCTTTAACTCTAAGGGTCGGTAAAGAAACGAAGACGTTCCGTCTTAAAGATGGCATGAAATATGACTCTAAGAATGAAGAATCTCACTGCCTAGCTGTTGAAACTGTGGAGTTGACTCCGGTCAACTCCGTTACTAATGCTTCTTCCAGTGTCTCTAGATCAGTTGTTGCTGCAGATATTGAACAGGTTATTAAGAAGAAGCCAGAAACTTCGGTTCAGAAGCCGCTCAAAAAGAGAAGAAGGAACTCCAAGCCTCTTCTAAGCCACCGAGCACAAAACCAAGCAGACCTCGGGGAAAGAACAAGAAGACGAAGACCCAAATGGTCTGGAGGCCAAAAATTCCGCCGTCTTCCACCGAGCCAGCTGCACCATCAAATCGTTCCGAGAAACCGGCGCCGGAACAAGTATGGAGGGAGAAGCCGAAAGCATCTCCTAAAGAAATACTGACGATCACCGATCATGGTGATACCAAGTCGGAGATAAAAGAAAAGAAGAAGCTGACAGTCCTCATTCCTTCCATCGTAACACTCAAGAAGGATGACCTCTCCAGAGAGCTGTTCGGACCGTTCAAGATCATTGATCATTTTCCCAATGGACGTACCAAGCTCTTGCATGCGAACGGGAAGAGATTCACGCTTACCGGAGAAGTCCCGAAGCTGTACTTCATGAACTCCGACGCGAGCGTTAAGGAGAATATGAGTTGGGATGTCTCCTAATACCGTCCAGGTATCGTCCAGCTCAAGGACGTTAATAAAAGAGCGCTTCGTGGGAGGCAACCCACGGCTGGAGTCCGTTTTTGATTTGTGTCAACCTTAGTGTTTTAGAGTCGGTTCGGGGGAGCCAAAAGTGTCAGTTTGTTTGTTTTCTTATTTTTCGTGTGTAGACTGCGTGTCGTAGTGTCAGTCGCAAGTTGATTGAGGTCGTTTGATTTTTGTGGATTTAACTGTGATTTTCTGAAGTTGGCCGGATTTGCAAAAATATTTTCACCCGAGTAGTTCAAAATTTTCGGCGAAATCACCCCTATTTTTGGCGAAATCGCCTTTTGAATTTTCGAACCCGGTCTCCTGTTTCATATTTTCGGTTCGAAAAGTTGAGTGTTTTCGGCGAAAATCTCTTTGAAAACCGGTAGTGCATTTGAACGTTTGTTTTCGGCGAAAACACCCTTTTATTTTCGCTGAAAATCCTTTTGAAAACCACCCAATCCTCCACTTAAAAATCCGGACTTCAGACCCTCTCTCTCCACTTGCCATTTTCGTTCCAAACCCGAAAAAACCCCTCCCCTTTGTTTTTCAAAATCGCCGACCGCCACCACTATTTCTCGCGCCGCCGCCGCCGCCATCGTCGACCGCCGCCGCTCAACTCCCCTCTTTCTTCCGATCATTTTGAGCCCTAGAACGTTCAAATCGGAGCTCTACAGCTCCAGTTCACCGAAACCCTTGTTTTCAGAGTTTTTCACCGATTTCTCCCAAACCGTTCGTTTTTAGCATCCATGGCTTCAAGGTAAGCTGTAGAACTTTTCAATACGAATCTTTTGACATATGGATTGCTGAATTTCGTTGGGGGTTGACTTTTCGGTTTGCCTCGATTTACGTGCCGACTGATTTCGTGTGAACTAGGTGAGCTGAACTTGTTGAACTGTTCTGGCATGCTTAGGGAGTTCCGTGCTTAATTTCCATATCATTTGATCATGTGTTGCTATGCATATGATTGATTCTTTGTTATGTTGACTTGTGAGAAATGTCGGTTTGACCATGAACTGTTTTTGATCATTTGGCTGCCATACGTGTTCATTCTTGTTCAGATTATCGTGTTTGCCATCTGAGATCATATTATGCCGTCATTCTCCGCTTTGTGATAGTCTTGCCATGATTAGGGTCCACTTTGCTATAATGTTGACTTTCTGAATGTCGGTTTGACTCTTTGAACTCTGATTGTGCTTATCCGATTCTGGCTGTTCCTAAGCATATATTTTATTATCTATGATTACCGGTTAATCGGCTTTGCTTACCCCCACTCGGTTTCCCTCATTTCTTCGTGAAATTGAGTTTTTCTACTAAGTGTGGGGTAGGGTTTAAGTTTGACAAATCTGGTTTCATTCTGGTTTTAGGAACACCACTTATGAGCGCAGGACTAAGGCGCGACTTGATGGCGCCTCGAGCTCCGGAGCTGCCGCTCCCGTCACACCCGCCGTTCAGGGCCCTCCTCCAGCATTACCCGCCGGGCTGGATACCATCGCACTCTAGCTCGTCTACCTGACTTCTACTTCGAGTGCTTCCAGAAGATCCAGCACATTCGTGGAGCTGACGTGCGCCCTCTTTCCATGGAGTCCCTCTCCGAGCACGACGAGGACTACCACCAGAATGTGCATGACGCCCTAGCACCGGCCGGCCTCCTAGAGCTGACCACCATAGCTGCGATTTCCCAGACATTGCTCTCCAGGAGTTCTGGGCGACCTTTGATCTAGATGAGCATAAGAGGAAGCAGCGACAGAAGGTTGTTTCCTTCTATGTTGGTGGGGTGTACAGGCAGCTCACCTACGATGAGTTTGCTGCTCATCTTGGCATCCCCTACGAGCATTATCACGATCATCACCTAGGCTGGGGCGACGATGATGACGACAAGGAGTACCACGCGCTCTGGAGCCACATGACTGGAGTGCCTGGTGATCGCCTCACGGGCCACGACTCAGTTAAGTCCCTCTCTCACCCACTCTTTAAATTTATTCATATGGTTTGGCGTAGATCGCTTTTGTATGTTCCAGACAAGGATCGCCACCATATCCTCAAGGAGGAGCTTATGCTTCTTCGAGCCATCCGAGAGAGCAACCCTCTCCACCCCGGCTGGGTGCTGGCACGCATCTTCCGCCAGAAGACAGGAGGCGGACGCCACCTCGCAGACTCCTGGGGGTAACTTCATAGGTCAGCTCATCATCTCCTTTGGCATCAGCCATGAATATGGCCCGAACATTCCACGACGCCAAGTTAGGACCGTTGGAGGAGATTTGGCAGTCGAATACGACTTAGAGCTGGACCTCAGTCCCCATGTAGCAGCAGATCCTCCACTCCAGCCTGTGGTCGAGTCGGAGGAAGAAGATGATACTGAGCAGCAGCAGCCCCAGCCGCCGCCAGAATTCCAAGACTATATACCCTCGCCACATCACCAGACAGGGTATGCTCACCAGTCGCTGCCGCACATTCCCGATCCATACCAGGCGCCTCACCATCAGCACCGACCGCACCCCGTGGACATTGGTGAGTTGTATGAGCGACTGCAGGAGTGGCGCATCACTGACAACGCCACTCAAGAGGCGAGATGGACTATTATGCAGCAGCATATGCGCCGCGCCGACAGGCGGTATGAGGCACAGCTGGCGTGGCAACGACAGCTCGGCGAGCACCTCCACTTTCCACCTCCCGGCCCACCTGACCACCAGTGACCGGGTTGTATCCTCTTTCTTGTCCCTTCTTTTTATTTATTCTTTCCGGATTTCGGTCCAACTTTTTTCTGTGTGGATCCGGGGCACTTGTCCCGGTTTCCTTTTTATGTTTCGTTTGTTTTTGTAGGCAGTAGGGAGATTCCCTTTGCTTCGTTTCGGTAGATTCCCTCCGCTCCGAGGACCCGTGCTCATCCCCTACACCAATCATCTCGGTCCAGGTTCTTCTACTTCGCTCTGAACTCTAGAATTAGTCCTGTGAGGACACAGTCCGATTTAAGTGTGGGGTAGGATGCTAGAGAACCTTGCATGAACTTGATTGCCTTGAATTGTGTTTTTGTGTGCCTCGTGATTCCATTCCAGTCTCTCTAGCATTAGAATGCTCAGTTCTTGATTTTTGATGTTAAGTTGTTGTTCAAACCTTCATAATGATGCTTAGACTGCTTAACCTAGAACTTGAGAACCAACTTGTATACTTTGATGCTAAATTGCCTGGTCGGAACAAAATTTTTAAATCACACTTGTAGTTTGTAGCCTTGATTGCATGAAAATGACCGAATCCGGCTAGCAAACCAACTGTGAGCTTTTGATCCATTGCACGTAACTTGCAATTTAATTCATTCTGAGTGGTTTTCTGTTTGCCTGAATGAGTTAGAATTTGCATGAGACCTACTTGAGACCACACGATGACACGAGTTCTAGAAGGATAGGGGCACCTAGATTCAGCTACTAAGCCAGATAGCCTACCAAACGATAAAATCCACTAGGTTTAGACCCTTGAGCTTGGCCTGTTCTTTCGGTTCGATAATACATTACAGCCATTTCCCATTTCTTTCATTCCCCGTTGATCCCTTGTGGTTGTAGTTCTAGATTGACCTACCGGAAGTCGGTTTGTGGTAACCTGCCTATAGCCATTAAACAGGTGGTCTTAGCTAATATGTCCAGACGTGTAAACCCCTCTAGCAACTAAAAGAAGAAAATCGGCACAAAAAGAAAAGAAAAAGTAAAGTAAGAAAAGAAAGGAAATTTCGAAAAAAAAAGTGAAGAAAAGAAAAATCAGAAAAGTTTCAAAGTTTCTAGTTCAATAAAACGTTCTTCTCCTACAAATGGAAGAACGAAGTCAAAAGAAAAAGTTCAAAAGAAAAGAAAAAAATCGTGTAAAGAAAAAATAAGTGCTAGGTTGCTTGAGGGTATCATAGGACGAGTGTTCATTATTCCACCCGTGTTTGGTTAGACGATAAGAAGCCATAGATTAGATTCGAGGGAAGTTAGTCGAAAGCTACACCGCACAAAGCCATCATCATACATTCCCATCATCCATCTCATTATAAACCCGAGTAGTGTAGAATTCATTACGGTCCTAGCAGGGAAGTCCTTCTTGACTAGATACTCGTGTTGTCACAGTGGTGGAGATGTGGTCGAAATGCAAACCTATGACAGAATTCGGTAACAGAAAATGATTGAGAGCAGAAACACGTCTTTAAACACAGAGAGTGAGAGTTCCCATTGTACTATACATATCCTGTGTGAGGAGTCTGGTCGGTCAGGTCAAATTCGTGCATAATTGGTTGCTAATTACTTGTCGTGTGCAGTTTATTAGTGAGACCAGGTAGTTTGGCTGATCTGTATGCATGTTAGGTTTCTTGTTCTAGGATCGATCTGTCTAATAATTCATTGTGTTTGATTGAGCTCCAATTTAATCGATCTTATCATTTGTGAACATGAGCGTTTCTATTCAGTCTGCTTGAGGACAAGCAAAAGCTTAAGTGTGGGGTATTTGATGACACTCGATTTGACGTGATTATCAGCCTCATTTAAGCGACATTTCTTTGCTTACGACATGGTTTTTAAGGTAGAATAACGAATATTCAATCGATTGCCCTATCTCGTGCCATTTGTGTTACCTTGGGCCCCGTTTCAGGTCTATTTGATGGTTTTCTAGTGTTTTTATGTTAGCACAGGTTTTTGCTGTCGAATAAGTAACCAAGGACGTGTCTAAGGCATTGGAACATCGAGGAACTGAACCGGAATCGATCAAAGGAGCCAATCAAGTTCAAGAAAATTTCTGCCCGGATTACAAAGGAATTTTCGCCGAAAATACCCTTGTATTTTCAGCGAAAATATCATCGCAAATCGGCTGTTGGCAACTGAAGGAATTTTCGGCGAAATTGATCAAGTCTTCGACCGAGAATGAAGTCCAGGAGAATCAGCCGGCGGAACCCCTCATTTGCAAAGGAATTTTCGCCGAAAATCCTTCAATATTTTTCGGCGAAAATATTAGAAGAAATCCGGCTGATTAGGGTTAAGTGTAAATACTTAACCCGCGGCCCAATAAAGACACAACATAATTTACATCATAATATACTTTTCGAATCAGAATCCTACGATTTCTCTGGAGTTCTGGAGCGAAGAGTTAGAGTTCGAAGAGCCGGAAAGAGATCGTGACGCCATCCCTTTCATCTCGGAGAATCGGAGCTAGGAGTGTAGTTTACCGAAGATCGAAGTCTGCCGGAGTCGTCTAAATTAGGTTTTTCAATTCTTTTTTGTTCTTCCTCTGAATGATGAACTCTTTCTTTGTCTTTGATTCTTTTGTGATAAACATGAGTAGCTAAACTCGTTAGAGCTTAGACTAGATGAACCCTAAGTGACCAGGGCTTTAAAGCGGTCACGGATCGGCGGTGATTAGATTCGAAATTCAATCAGTTTCTCATTCATGTTTGATTTGTTCTTCATTGTTCATGTTTCTTGTCTGGATTGATCACCTAGATTAGATTCTGGTTAAGCTAAGGATAGAAGCGAACGCTCGCCTTACTTTAGAACATCAAATTGAACAATTAACCTTATAATTGGAGCGTGCCTTTCGTAGGAACCGTTAGGGTTAATCCACTGCAAGAGTAACTCATAATTCATTAGTAATACCACCAGTTAAGTTAAGTCGTTGCGAGAGGCGACCGTACCCGGACGACTAATTAATTTGGTAGCTAGAACGGATAGAGCGAACGTTCGCCGGTCTTAAACCTAAGGGTAAGGAGTTATGGTGGTGTCTTAGAATTGATTGAATGAGAATCGAAATCCGCTGATCTGTTGATTGCCAATGTTCTGGGGAACGAAGGGGGATTCAAAGTCTAAGTTCGTTTGTCATCTCTGTTTTCAAACCCTAATTTTCAATCTGCTTTAGTTTAATTTGTTTTAATTTCTCTGCATTTCTTAGAATTAGGAGTCGTGGAACTCACACCATGCACAACTTGTCTGCATTCGAGTATTTTGCCAGTTTTGAAGTAGTCAATCTTAGAAGACCCTTGGAATACGATCTACCCTAGCTTTTGTTAGCTTTGTTAGTTATTTGTGTGAAACGCATCACAACGACTGCGCGTTCACCAGATGCCTACGAACTATTGGAGCAGCGATTCCGGTCCCTCGAGCAACAAAATGCTGAGCTCACCCAGATGTTGAAGACGGTGATCGCCCAGCAAGCTCAAGCCCTTGGGACCAACACTCGGGACAGGCAGTCGCCGCAGGACTCTCATTCGAGGTATTACAGCAATTCCTCCCGGCTACTCAAATCTCACCCGCACAGTTGGCAGTTCGCCAGCCTCTGTCCAGGGCTATACTCGCTGAGCCGCTACCCAAAGGGCTGGTACCACCAACCTAGATAGGTATGTGGGGACAGGCGACCCGGACGAGCACCTACAAGCCTTCCAGATTTCCATGCAAATGCAGCAAGCCGGCGATGCCGCATACTGCAGGGCTTTTCCAGCGACGCTTGGGGGGCGAGCTAGGGAGTGGTACATGAATCTCCGGAAGGCATCATAACGTCGTGGGAGGGTTTCGTGAGGATCTTCTCACAGAAGTATGAGTGCAAGAAAACAAGGACGATCCCGTTGCAAGCACTGGTGAGCCTGAGGCAAAAGCCGAACCAGTCGCTGAAAGAATTCTTTGACGAGTGGACTGGGGTCGTCCAATCCATCAAAAGGGTAGATCATGAAATCGCTACGGCAAGTTTATTCCAGTCGACCCATAATGGCAGACTGCGAGAGTCGCTGCTACAGGTGGCTCCAAAGTCGCTGTCAGACTTGGAAACCAGGGTACATAAAATTATTTTAATTGAGGAGCAGTTAGCAGAACCCCTACAAGGAGCGGCGAAGAGGGAAGAAAAGCCCGTTACAGGGAACAAGCAGGCCAAATGGCAGCCCTCCGAGAAACCGCCATACAGGAGAAACGCCCTGAAGAACAAATGGGTTACCAGGAGAGGGGATACCAAGAAGAAAGGGCAGATTACACGCCTCTCTCAGAATCGCGAAGAAAGATCTTGCTGTATATGCAGCATAAAGGGCATACCATCATCTGGCCAGGACCAATGTACACCCCAGCGGACCAGCGAAGTCGCCAGAAGTTCTGCGACTTCCATGACTCTCATGGGCATACCACTGAAGATTGTAGAGAACTAAAAAATGAAATTGAGAGATGGATAAACGAAGGGCGACTCAGGGATTTTATCGTGAGTGCCAAGCGAAAGAACAAACCGCAGGAAGATGATCGCCGTGGTAAAGGAGAATCACAAGACAAGAAGGGTGACGTTTTCTCCCGGCTTAAAGAGCCTCAGGAAGGTGAAGACAGCAAAAAGAAGTCCCGTCCTGAGGTGAATCACGTTTATCAAACCATCTTCGGCGGAGAAAGCTGCCCAACGAAGAAAGTCAAAAAGGAGGAGACACAGGAAGTAATGATGATAGATCAAGTCAGTCGCCCAACTTTGGGGTTCTCAGAGGAGGACATGGCCCGGGTAGGAGGCCCAAGTTTGGAGGCGATGGTGATTCAAGTAATCACACACAATAGCCGAGTGGAGCGAGTGATGGTTGATGAAGGGAGCTCAGCGGATATCATTTTCTGGGAGCTGTACAAGAAAATGAACTTACCAGCTAGCTTGCTCAGGCAGACAAAAATAACCATCTCAGGATTTTCGGGACACACAGTCCCCATCAAGGGAATCGCCATGATGGAGATAACCATCGGGGACGGAGACTTGCAGGTCACCCGATCCATTGACTTCCATGTCATGGATTGTCAATCCACGTACAACATAATCCTCGGGCGACCGGCGCTCGCCGCCTTCCAGGAAATCTCCTCCCCAGTGCACCAAGTGTTGAAGTTTGCCACTAAAGAAGGGATAGGTTTTGCCCGGGGACACCCGGACATCGCCAGAAGGTGTTACAGGGCGGCAACTAAAAGCACCTGCCTCACCATAAGCTTGGAGGTGGAAAATGGAGGAGAAAGAGTTGTACCAGCAGAATCGGACGTCCCAATATCGCTCTTTGAGGAGGATGAAAGCAAGACAGTCCGAGTATCATCCTATCTAAGCGACAAAAGGAGGCAGGAGTTGGTTAAGTTGCTCCGAGAGTTTTCGCACCTGTTCGCATGGTCACCAAGCGACATGCCAGGAATCGCTCCAGACATCATCAAACACTCTCTTGCAATTGAGCCCGGGAGTCACCCAGTGCAACAAAAACGGCAGAACACTGCAGAGAAAGGCAGTAGGCGGTGGCGATTGAAGTAGAAAAGCTTCTGAAGGCAGGATTTATCAGGGAAGTGCAGTATCCTGAATGGTTGGCTAATGTAGTTCTTGTGAAGAAATCGTCAGGGGCATGGCGAATGTGCGTCGACTTCACCAGCCTAAATGACGCTTGCCCCAAGGACCCATACCCGCTGCCCAACATAGAGCAGCTGGTAGATGCAACGGCGAATAACGAAATGCTATCCTTTCTAGATATGTTTTCAGGCTACCATCAGATACCTTTAAACGAACAAGACCAAGAGAAGACGACCTTCATGACGCCCACGACGAACTACTGCTACCGAGTAATGCCATTTGGACTCAAGAATGCTGGCGCGACTTACCAAAGGATGATCGACTCAGTTTTCGCCAAACAGCTCGACCGAAACTTGGAGGCGTATGTGGATGACCTCTTGGTCAAGAGTGGGAAGTCCGGCGATCACTTGGCCGACTTAAGGGAAACCTTCAATACACTGCAGGAGTATTCGCTCAGATTGAACCCTTTGAAGTGTGTGTTCGGGGCGACATCAGGAAAGTTTCTAGGGTATCTCATAACCAGAAGAGGAATAGAAGCCAATCCGGCACAGATCGCAGCGATTACAGCAATGGCACCCCCAAAGACCGTGAAGGAGGTTCAGGTTTTATCAAGAAGACTGACGGCAATCAACCGATTCATTCCCAGGATCGCTGATCGCTGCGCTCTGTTTTTTGCGACCTTAAAGAATGCATCAAAGTTTGCATGGAATGACAAATGTAACAA
The DNA here is from genome assembly GCA_034768395.1 of Linum lewisii. Lineage (NCBI taxonomy): Eukaryota > Viridiplantae > Streptophyta > Magnoliopsida > Malpighiales > Linaceae > Linum > Linum lewisii. Next base: position 16,147,777 of record CM068296.1, on the reverse strand, counting down.
GGCTTTTGAAGAGCTGAAGCAATTTTTAATTACCCTCCTGTAGTTGCATCTCCAAAGTTAAATGAAGCTCTATTTCTCTATATTGCAATCTCTCCAAAGGCAGTTAGTGCGGTCTTGGTTCGAAGAGAGGACAAAGCCGAACACCCTGTTTTTTACACAAGTAAAACCTTAGTTGACGCCGAAACAAGGTATCCGGCGTTAGAAAAAATGGCGTATGCTGTGTTTGCGCGGCCAGAAAGTTGCGACCATATTTTCAGGCACATACAATACATGTACTCACGAACCTTCCGATTAAAAATGCGTTGAGATCTATGAGTGTGGCGGGGCGATTAGCTAAGTGGGCGATTGAGTTAAGCGAATATGACATTCGATACCAACCACGAACGGCGATCAAAGCCCAAGTTCTTGTGGACTTTGTAGTGGAGGGTGCAGTGCAAGAAGATAATGAAGAGGGCGATGAGTGGACGTTGTTTACGGACGGCGCCTCGAGTAAGGGAGGATCGGGCGCGGGAATAGTCCTAAGGTCTCCTGGTGGGATCCTCCATGAGGTGGCACTGCGATTCGCAACTAATCGAACCAACAACGCAGCAGAATATGGGGCATTAGAGGCTGGCCTACGAATCGCTAAGAGTATGGGAGTTACTAACATCAAAGTTTTCTCGGACTCGGCGATAGTAGTCAACCTAGTTAATGGAAGCTTTGAGGTAAAGGAGGAGTCGCTCCTCCCCTATTTTGACGAGGTAAAACTACTTATATCGGAATTCAAAAGGGTAGTCATATCACAGATCGCTAGGGAGGAAAATGGCCACGAGGAAGACAACTTATATCGGAATTCAAAAGGGTAGTCATATCACAAATCAGCCATGGGTCCGTACTTGCGATGCTTGGGGGAGGACGACGCAGCTTGGGCTCTGGAAGAGGTACATTCAGGAGTTTGTGGAACTCACTTAGGAACAAGAAGTTTGGAAAGAAACTTGATATATCAAGGCTTCTATTGGCCAACAATGAGAAAGGAGGCAGACGACCTGGTGAAAAAGTGTCACAAGTGTCAGGAATTCGCAAGCTACCACAAGTTGCCAGCAGCGGCACTCCAGGCGAATGTCAGCCCATGGCCCTTCGCAAGATGGGGAATGGATATCTTGGGCCCATTTCCAGAAGCCTCAGGCAAGAGGAAGTTCCTCATCGTGGCGGTCGATTATTTTACCAAATGGGTTGAGGCAGAAGCAGTGGCAAGTATCACCGCCAAACAGATACAAAAGTTTGCATTTAAAAGTATCGTCACCAGATTCGGTATACCGGAAAGTATTATCTGTGACCATGGTACTCAATTTGACTCACAGGTCTTTAAAGAATTTTGCGACGACCTAAAGATAAACCTGAGATTCGCTTCAGTCGCCTACCCACAAGCTAACGGACAGGCAGAGGCGGCCAACAAGCTTATCTTGCAAGGTTTAAAAAAAAGAGTGGATGGATGTAAGGGTGTGTGGGTCGAACAACTTGACCACGTACTATGGGCCCATCGTACGGCTTATAAAACGGCGACAGGGGAGACTCCCTATACATTGACGTACGGGACCGAGGCGGTCCTCCCGGTGGAAATTTCGATCCCGTCCATACGGATACAGGAATATAGGGACGAGGTCAACGAACAAGAATTTATGCTTAATGTGGACATGATTGAAGAAAAAAGAGAGAAGGCGCAAATGAGACTGGTCGCAGAAAAGGAGCAACTGGCCAGGCGGTATAATCTAAAACTCCGACCACATCACATCGCGCTCAATGATTTGGTACTGCGAAAAATCTTCAGGCCAGCGGTCGGAGCAGCCAAGCTTAATCTCGGATGGGAAGGACCGTATAGAGTACGGCGAGTATGGGGGCCAATACCTTCAAGCTGGCAGAATTGGATGGAGCAAAAATTCCCAAAACATGGAACTCCATGCATCTCAGGCGATATTATGATTAAAAAAGCACTTGTAACTGATGCTAGCTTTAAAAGTAGCCAAGGGCCCTAACGTTTAAATCCAAAATGTCTTTGCATCATCAGAATTATCATATAAGACCTAAGGGCATTGAGATCGCTATGTAAGACCTACGGGCATTAACAAACCGCTGTGTAAGACCTCAGGGCATCAAAATTATCATATAAGACCTAAGGGCATTGAGATCACTATGTAAGACCTACGGGCATTAACAAATTGCTGTGTAAGACCTAAGGGCATCAAAATTATCATATAAGACCTAAGGGCATTGAGATCGCTATGTAAGACCTGCGGGCATTAACAAACCGCTGTGTAAGACCTAAGGGCATCAAAATTATCATATAAGACCTAAGGGCATTGAGATCGCTACGTAAGACCTACGGGCATTAACAAATCGCTGTGTAAGACCTAAGGGCATCAAAATTATCATATAAGACCTAAGGGCATTGAGATCGCTATGTAAGACCTACGGGCATTAACAAACCGCTGTGTAAGACCTAAGGGCATCAAAATTATCATATAAGACATAAGGGCATTGAGATCGCTATGTAAGACCTACGGGTATTAACAAATCGCTGTGTAAGACCTAAGGGCATCAAAATTATCATATAAGACCTAAGGGCATTGAGATCGCTATGTAAGACCTACGGGCATTAATAAATCGCCGAGTAGGACCTAAGGGCAACGAAATTATTAACATGACGTTTGCTGATAATAAAAAAAAAACGCTGAGCAGTATGGAAGGGCGTCGAAGATATAAAACAAAGGCTAAAATGCACAAGTTGCAGTTAAGTGGCAAATGTTGTAAAAAAAAAAAAACATCATCATCAACAAGTAGGATCAATTGTCTGAGCTTCAAATAGAGAAAATGGGACGGGTTCCTTGGCCTTTGTTGCTAGAGTCTTTGCCACCGGACTTCGATGGATCAGTGGCAGAGTCGAGGTCTTTACCGCTGGTCGAGGGAGCGAGTTCAGAGGATGGTGGCTGAACCTCCGAGCCGTCGGGGTTCAAATCAGGCAAGCCGCTGACTGCGGCGAATAGCCATCACATACTCAGCATCTGCCGCCACCACCTCACGCTCCAGGCGATCGGCGTCTCGAAAATAAGCCTCTTCCTCGGAGTCGACTGGGTCGGGAACCCCGTGGCTGTGGCGGTTAAGGCCACGAAGGACAGCCCGAACCATCTTTCGACCAGGCCAGTCCTTGCTGGGAAAAAGCTCGTAGAACTCGTTACGACAGCTACGCATTACCACACGCATACTCTCGCCGAGAGCATGAGTATAGTAAGCCACAACCTCATCATATTGAGCCTTGGCAGCCGCAAGGTCGCGATCCGCCGCCGATTGGGCCGCGAGGGAGTCAATGAGCAGCTCTTTAGCGCTGTCCCTTTCAGCGGTTATCTCCTCCACCTGGGCGACTTTGTCACGAGCTTCCTCCAGCTCGGCTTCAAGGGCGGTAATGCGCTCATTTGCAGCCTGTAAGTCCTCCTGGACGCCCTCCATTTGCGCAATCCGCGCAGTCGCCTCAGCCAGGCTTTCCTTCAAAGATCCAGCAGCAGAAGTCGCTGCATCCGCTCGGCGCTAGAATCAATAAATAGTGAAAGGTTTCAGCAGGATCGCGAGGCGATGGGTTGGATAAGTATAAAAAAAAAAAAAACAGAAGCAAACCAATAAATACCTTTTCCTTGTTATGATAACGAGTGAGATCCATGCGCAAGGAGCATAAGTTCTCTACCTCCTCTTTCAGCTTCAGATTCTCCTCTTGCATGTGTTTACATGCAAAGGACAGATCGCCGAGCTCGGTAATGGCCTACATGACGGGGCAACCATGAGAAGGGTAAGAGCAAAAGTGCTGTGGCAGCAAAGTGAAATGAACATACAGACGAACGAAGGCATTCCACAATACCTGAAAAAGCCGGCAGGAGGTCGCCCCGTGTAGATCTAGAATCTCCGAGCCTTCTCCAGGGGCAGTCACCCCCGCGTAAATGCCGCGGGAAAATTCCTCCGCAATGTCGCTTGCCATCCGGGGGGATATGTGGGATGCAACCGGATGGACAACAGCGAAGTACGGCAGGCGAAAGCGCCCCTCACCCTCCCGACCGGCAGGAGCAGGACGGTCGAAAACAGTATTAGCCCGCTCTGACCAGCTAGCTCAGCTGGCGCGATCGATGTTGACCGCTGGTGGACGAGAATGGTCGCGAGGAGGCTCCGTGGGGCGGGGATCAAGCTCCGCGACGGGCTCTGATTCAGGATCAGCCGGGTCTAGAGGAGGAAGAATAGGCTCGGTGGGAAGATAGGAGTCGTCGTACGAAAGGACGTCCTCATCACCAGGCTGGTCAATGGGCTCCCTCGCAGGAGGATCATTGTCTGCCCGGGGTGATTGGCGGCGAGAGCGGCGGAGGGGAGTTTCAGCATCATCATCCTCGACTTCTACCACCGGTTGGGGTGGTGGCTGCGGACGACTGGAGCTCTCGCCCGTCTTCTTCCTCGGCTTGGAAGCCCCAGCCTTTTTCTTCCTTTTTGAAGAAGTAAGGCCTTCGTCTGTCTCGGTCGCTTTCCTCTTCCCCTTAGATTTTTCAGGAGGAGGCTGGGTAGAGGCAGGGACGGCGGCAGCAGACTTTGAGCGTCCAGGGCGAGTCTCACCAACAGGCCCGCGCGCGGCGGTGGTGAGGAGGCATCCAGCGAGGCTTACAGAGCCTGAAAAGAGACAACCCAAGGGTTAATATAAAAAAAACAACAACAAAGAGGGTATAAATATATATAAGTGGCAGGAAAAGGTAGGCGGTAATGTGAAGGTTGTATATTCCTAAGGATTTAGCTTCGGCGATTCAATTGCACAAGTCAGACAACACTAGCTAAAAAGGGAGGTGACCAACGTCGCCTATGCATAAAATTTACCTCCTCGTATTCCCGCCTGAGCGTCCTTAGGCCAGAGGTAGTCGACAGGTGATGACAGTCGAGAAGGATTCGGAGTCGCAGGAGTATTTCCTCAGGAGTAGGTCGAGTTCGGTGTTGAAGCGACTCACGTCGCCGGAGGACCATGAGGGTGGAAGCAGCGAGGCCCAGTGGCGGTCCGTGTTGCTGGGCTGGAAATAGAAAAAAAAATGGTACCAGGTATGGCGAGGCTTCGGAGATGAATAGGTACCCTTTGGGGAGAGATCAGGTCGGCGAACAAAACTTATGCCATTTGATGTGTGTTTGGCATAGTGAATCAGCTGGAACAATCGAAGAGTGGGGGCGATCTTTTTAGCCACACAGCTGCATTCGAAAGCAGAGGCCGAGGCCTAACACCCGACATTGAAGGCACCAAGGGAAGCACCAAAACATCCAAGCAAATCGACTGTGAATGACGATGGTGGAAGGCGAAGTCCATTGGTGAAAGCCTCGGTCCAGATGCCGTGCCACCCAGGCGGGCAATTGCCAATGGTAGAAAGTCGGGAGGACACGGCGAACCCCCAGGAGGATGGCAGCATGGCGAATGGAAGAACGCCGGCGATTCTCTCTATTGACCCCAAAGGAAAGTAGCCTGGGCCAATGACCGTGCGCTCGTCAAAAGTAGCTCCTTGCCACATGGACCGCCAGTTGCCAATGGAATAGGACCCGGTGACCTTATTCGCCTCAGGGTCAATCTCGACGCCATGGCGGGCCCGTTCAAATCCTTTTTGATGGGGACCCCAGAAAGGAAGGGCGGGAGATTCATCAAAAGTTTCCTCTGCCGCGTCGGAAACCTGGGCAGAAGAGTTTTCGGCCAAGGGTGGAGGATTTAAGGGCACCCGTTCAGGGGATTGACTAGAAGATGAGAGAGAGGGTGAAGGAGAAGGTGAAGGATCAGTACCCGCGGAATAAGAATGGCTTTCGTTCTGGCTACCGGTGTCGGAATCCATGGTTCAGGAAAAACAGCAAGGAGCGCAAAAGAAAGAAGAACACACGACAGGGAGCAGAACTACAATGAGAGCGAGAAAGAAAGGAGGAGGCACGTACCAGGTAGGCGTCGGGGAGCTCCGGACATCGGAAAAGGAGTAGGGAGGAGGAAAGGTTGTTTTTTCCGATCGACGGAGGAAAGGAGGAAGCAGTTGGAGCAAAGAGACAGTAAAAACAGAGAAGTGAAACAGTGGAGAAAGCGTAAAAAAGAAAGAAAGACGGTAAGAGTGAGGTTTATAAAGGAAGTCCAATAGGCGGGAAATGGAACCGTCGCGGTGGATAAGTGGGGAGCACGTGCGGCTGATAGGATGTGCTGGCGGGAAACGGAACTGTCGCGACAGCTCATTGGGGGTACGCGCGGTTGAGAAGACGTTTGGAAGGATAAGGTAATGATGACTTTTGGGCAGTTACCAAAATACCCCGATTTCCCCAACTTCTCCAGCAAGCTAGAGAGTAAAAGACCATAGTACCCTGAGCGATAAAGGGGCACATGGGAAATGAAAAACATGCGTGATTGGCAGCAGCGATAAAGGATCTAAGGTGATGTAAGACACGAAAACAAGGGCGATCTAATAAAAGGTCTGGAGCCGAGAAACCAAAGCGATGAAGGAAAGCAGGGGCGACAAAGCGACATGGCGTAAGCAGGGCCAAGAAGCCCTCACCCAAGCGTAGCTCGGCTAAGGGCTTGGGGGCAATTGATGGGTCCTCTTGCGGCGATCACAAGACAAGCGGTCCGTGCTATGAGCAAGCCCTCAACCAAGCAAAGCTCGGCTAAGGGCTTGGGGGCAATTGATGGGCCCGGCTCGCCAGAATCCTGAGGGTCCAGACGGCGGCCCACACGGCGGCCCACGCAGCAGATAACTCTAAGGGGTTGGACCTTGGCGACAGTTCGGGCGGGCTAAGCAAGCAAGCCCAAGTAGTGGAAGGAGGCCCAAAGCGACGGCCCAGCCCGCAGCTTTTAGGGTTCCAAGACAAGGCGAACACGTGTCAACATCCTACGGAGACTACAAATGAGTGGCCAGGATTTGACCTTGGCGACCAAGACAGGGGTACTATAAATACCCCCCATACACCCCATTAACCGGGGGACAACACTTTTACCCAGCGGACAAACGCTCCGCGTTAGTTACTCGCCTTACTTCCCATTCCTTAAACTGATCGCCTCCCTTTTCCTTGAACTGACTACCCGCACTACTACTTACGAGGTACATCATTTCCTGAAGACCAACAGGCTTGGGCTTCCACTATTGGGTCAGGCGACCAGGCCGAAACAATAGTGAACCAAATTTTCCCGTCCAAACCGATATGTACCACACGGAAAACAAGGATTCATTAAAATTGGGTACGGGCGGGGAGAAAATTTGTAATATTTTTTTTTAGGAAAACGGTTGCAAGGCATCCTTACTCATTCATCGGAATAAATATTGGAAAGCAAGTTCCTACAAGGTCACTCCAAATAGCTCTATCTACCTCATGGGGTACATACAATCAATATGAAGGTCAAAATCGAGGTTGTGCCCATGGTGGGCAAGAAGATCAGCAACGGTGTTGCCTTCACGAAAAGTGTGAGAAATTGTGACTTCCCAGTCTCTGATCCGTAGCTCGTTAATGGTATCAAGCATCCGACCATGTCGGGAGTCCTCCCCTTGGCCACCTAGAATCGCCGAGATGGCTGCCCGAGAGTCAAGCTGGAGATGAACCTTTCTGAAACCCCTAACCCAAGCAATCATAAGGCCAAACTCAACCGCCTGAAGCTCGGCTCTCATGATGGAGCAACGGCCGAGATTAGCATCAACGATGCTAATCGGGCGGCCAAGGTGGTTACGAAGGATGCCCCCCGCCGCGCATGGGAATGAGGATGGAGAACCGACCCGTCCGTGTTGATCGTAATGCAATCATACGAGCCTGCCTTCCAACCGATGTGGGCTTCGATGCTTTTGGGGTTGCCTTTGAGATCACTTGCGAGTCCGCTCTCATTGTCTCTCAAACCTCGGCGATCCAGTGAAGGACTCGTAGGCGGAGCTGATCGCATGTCGCAAGTTTATTCTCAAAGGTAGCCTCATTACGCGCCTTCCAAAGAATCCAGATAGTAATACCGAAAGTGAGACCAAAATCTTTGTGTTGGAGGCCCTTTAGGAGCCAATCCTGCAAGTTGTTAGAAAAGAAAAGGGTGGCTAACTCAGGAGGGATAAAGAATGACCAAACCTCATTCGACACACGACAGTCCCTAATGACGTGGAGAGTGTCCTCACTGCTACCTCTACATCTCTGGCAATCATCAACATTTGTCAAATGTCTTCTACGACGTTCTGCATTCGTCAAGATCCTATCATGGGCCACTAACCAGAGGAAGTGTCTGATCCGACTCGGGCTTGCCCAGCGCCACACGATCCTCCAAATAACCTGCTCTACATGATGTCTCGTACAAGCAAGAATCTCGTAAGCCGTCTTCAGTGTGAATCTTCCGCGTGGGTCTGGTCCCCAGATAATGCCGTCATCGCCAAGGGTATCGCACGGCGGCTCCATGCCAGCGACGAGACTAATGATGTGGTGGGGCAGCCTGACGCCAAAACTATGTTGTTTTACTTTTATGCATCATATATAAGGGATCTATAACCTTTGAACCATGACTCCTTCGTTTGCTGAGACGAAGCCAATCTTGCAACTCCTCTCTCCCAAAATGGTGAAATCCCTGCGATATTTGTCATAACTGGCAAAAATCTCCAATTAGGAAAAAAAATCCATAAGTATATTATGTACTTTTGTTTTGTTTACTCTAGTTTCTAAAAAAAATTGTACTCTAGTTTCTAGTATAGCTACAATATCAATGGTATATCCATTAAGGTAATCAAGCAGAAAACTATGTTTTCTAGAGGAATTAAATCACATAAGACTCAAATCAACACCTCGTCTATTTTTTTTAGTAACGACTAGGGACAACAATGGGGAAGAACCAAAAGAGAGGAGCCTTTCAATCTCTTTCCCGCATTTTCCGAAAGATTTCTAAACTTATTTTTAACTACCAATTATGGGTTCTAAACTTTACCTTTAGAGCAAGAAGATTGCTTAGCTTCAGCCACCAAATCTGCACCCGAGCCTCTACCTTTAAAGCTATTAGACGACTCCTCTTCAATATTCATGACTATCACAAAGGGAAAGTTCTCATTTTTAGTAGATTTCACATTCACATGACTATTAACAATCACTACACTAGGACTGTACAAATTCAAAGTGGCATCAATTTGACTAAAAAAACATCAGATTTTGAATCAGTATCTTTAATGGTGAACACATCCACATGGTAGTTGAGACATCCTCATTGGTCATTGTCCCCTTAGGCACCCAAATAGCATTAGGGTTCCCCTTTGACTAATCCTTCTGATCAAGGCATTTACAACTACCAAAATCAGCACAAGTTGTCCATTAGAGAGGCAACTAAATGTAATCTTGTTGACAAGAATCAGCTAACTACCAACCGCAAAGACTAGTATAACTCAGAAATAGCATCTATCGCATCACAAACCTTGGTCTTTGATCCAGTTACATCCTTCGTAGTCATACCCATGTTAAGCGATTTACCAACAGAGCTAGCAAGATCTTGAGGCTAGATTAACCGCATTTATCTTCCTATTCTAAGCTACATTTTCATGCAATTTGTGTCACTTTTAGGGATAGTTTAGATACCTTTGCTTATGTTTGTCTACTTTATGTGTTTTTTCTTTGGATGAATAGGATTTCTTCTCATTCCAAAAAGTAAGAAATCACAACTAGTGATGCAACATAAGTCTCTACATCCTCAAACCAAAAGCAAACAACTAATTAGAACTATACAACCAAAAATATACTACAAATGAAGAGTTATAAAATGCTCTTCTAATCTCTCGGTTTCCAGCTTGTAGCAGCAAGCTCTAACCTAATGGATTAGAACAAGGAAGTGGAAGTAAGAGATTTCCCAAATTTTAATCTACTACATCTCTCATGCCAAATCTCTACTACAACTGATGTCCATATGACTCGAGCAGAAGTACCTCTTTGACCACCATTCCTAGCAACATTACTAAATTTATGTAGAAGAGTGTCCGAAGTATGGTCTCTGCGGTAAAAAATTTAACCAAAAGTCATCTTAAAAATCTCTATGTAATATTCACATTAAAAAAAAAGTGATTACAACTTTCCAAACCTGGCGAACAGAGTAGATAGTTTGCACCCCCTTTCGACCACCTAGATGTTCTATCTCGATTACTCGACCGATTAAGGACTACCAACCAAGATAGGAAACTATTACGAGGGATAGAGTGACCCCATACCAACTTATACCAATGAACTCTGCTGCAAATTTCTCTATTTGTATCATAGATCGTGAAAATCGTGAGTTTAGTGGCTAGAACATGATTCCAGCTACCCCTCCACACTACAAGAAAGAAGTAGTTTAGTTGTAGGAATTTAATAGCATCTACTACGTAGCCGCTGTTAAATCGATTTAACATCAGTTTTTTTGACAACGATCACTTCGCCACTATTAAATAATAAACAAAGCTTCAAAGCTCTGCCCAACCCTCCTCACTCCCGCACGCTGAATCTCAGTAATCGTCGTCTTCCGTCTCCGTCCTCCCGACTGTCCGCCGCCAGCCATCCTCCTTCCTAGCCTCCCTCTACCATTCTCAGGTATAGTTTCAGATTCAATAATTTAGGCTACAAATGTGCGATTGATGGTATAATTTAGGCTAGAAATGTTGTTTACAATGTGTATACTTAGTTTGAATGACTAGTTAGGTGAACCCTAATTCTCAGTTTGGCGGGTTTTCAATTTTACTGAATTATGTGAAATTGAGTTTTTTATTAATTCTCCATTTTTTCATTGTATAAAGTTGGAATCAGTTTTATGGTTCAAAAACAACTTGAAGAGGTTTAAGGTTTGGAATTCGACAAACTAAGGTAAGTAATTTGATCACTCTTTTGTTTCAAGTGTGCATGTTTTTTTTTTTCTATTTAATTTGTTAAATGTTAGTTTGAGTTTTTTTGGCTTATATAAGAAATGTAATTCTAAATTGTAGAAGAAAATGCATGTTGTGAAATAGCTATATAAATAGGTTCTATTTAATAGTAGGATGCTTATATATACTAGTTATTAGCTCAGTTTTTAGCATAGTTTCATACAAAGTCTCAGGAATACCAACTACAATTTGTTCGGTCTGAATACTAGAAGTAAGATCAGAAAGTTCGCTAATGAGACTATTAATTGACAAATACTAGAAAGATCTAAGGTAGCTAAACTATCAACAAACTTATAATTATAAAAAGAACTCATAATTAAAAGTTAACTACATATTTTCATATTTGCATGTTTACCGGGCTAACAAGTGTAATTTGTTTATCTAAAAGTGGGGTTCGGTTACTCTCACTGATGTTTCAATGGATAAACATAATTATAATATCTTCTTTTATTAGGATAATAATCTACATGTCATTAAATGATAGATAGTGTGATTTGAATAAAAAACTAATTTGGTAGAGATTATTATTTATCATATCGGAAGAAAATGTAGTTGTAGAAGGAAACTTGAAGAACATCGAGTGTAATTTTATACTATGATGACTAAAAATTTCAACTAAACTTAATTTAAACTTATTAAGAATAAACCTATTGCTTTTGTATAAAAGTTTTGTTTGATTTAATGTTTGTTATTTAATTTTTGTTATTCAAGTATGTATGCTATATATATATATGTTGACCTTGGTTAATGGTGTAATGGGATGACATGTATATGAATTGTTAGTATAATGTGTATGAGAACATGCATGTACATCAATTTCTACAATCTAGAATTATATTGCTAGGTAATTTGTTAGTTCCATTAGTAGGAAAATAATTAAGATAAACAAATTAAGGCTATGTTCACTAACAATTATCTAAAATTTTAAAATTGAGAGAATTTTATAATTTTAGATAATTGGAATTCGAAATTGAAATTTTGTTTACCGGTTATTATGTAACATTTCAAATTATAAAATTGAAAATTTATAATTGTGTTCATTAGTCAAGTTGATGACTAATTATGCATATTTCTAGAATTCTAGTGAATCACATATAACACTCGTCCAAACTCGATTAATTACTAGTATTACAAGCCTTTCACAACTGATCTGCAATAACGTCACGCTTCATAACCATATCTTGCACCTGTGTAGAAGACGTGTTAAATTCTGTATATGACACTGATTCACCTTGGACATCACACTCTTCAAATTAAAAAAATAATGGTACACTGATTGAGTAAAAAAAAGAACACAATAGTATTGAAAAAGCACAAAGCAATTGGTAGCTAGCTTCCATTGTAAGTCACAAATGATACAAATAGGCTTCTTATTTTAACATGTGGGCTTCTAATATTATATAACTAACAAATGTAATAATGCTCATTATTTGTTAACACATGTTAGCATTCAGCTCATAGACGTGGCCGTTTGAAATCATCTAATAATTCACAAAAGGAATTGAAAGGATTGTAAAGTGATTAGCATGTGGTGGAAATGGCCAGGACTGCCAGGTACAAGAGAGTGGGGATATCGAACTGTGTAGCAAAGCTGGAAGTATACAGATGCAGGAACAGAAGGGTTGTGATGTGGTGAAGGTAATTTCAGCTGAGGAAAATGAAGACCGAGGAAATAGGTCTGTGAAGGAGGCTGTTGCAAAGCTGAGTGTTGTGGAGGAGAGATTGTTGCTTGTTGATCGACAACCGGAGAAGAGGCTCAAGGCTTCGTGATATAATCATGATTTGCAGTAAAGGGTTTAGAGTTAAATAACAATAACCTGATTTTGTCGTAAAGGATTTAGAGCTGTATACCAAATAACAATAAGCTGAAAATAATTCGCTGCTGTTGAGATTTGAAAGGTCCAAGGATCCTAACAAATCTTTCCATAATTCCGGTCTTTTGTATTGTCAAATTGAATTTCATAATTAATGAAATTCACTTTTTTCCACTTTTATAATTTGCCGTAAATTGTTAAATGTATTATAAAATTCAATTATGAAATTTTTTACTAAACAGAATTATGGCTTTAATTTGAAATTAAATAAATAAATTTTGAAATTCACGGATTATTAATTGGTAGTGAACATAGCCTAAATCTTCTTTCATAAACTCAATTTAACTTCTACAATAAGATATATAATAATCACACTTTTTAGAAATTAGTATTCTATACCTACCTACTAATTTGAGACCCTTCTTTTCTATCAATTAGGTACATTAGTTAATTAGTTATGGATAAGTCTTGGATGACTTTGCTGCCTAACATAGTCGCCCGGGGAGGGGGGAGGGAACTATGATATCATTATGAACTATATATTCACATGTTTGTTATAAATTAGAATTTCTGAAGCTAAAAAAGTTTGAGGTTGAATAAAATTTCATACCCTTGTTCCTATAGTTCATCTCATAAACTAGGGTTTATTCCTCATCTTATGTTTTTATATGTGTGGATTTTTTTCATGCATTTTGATGAGTCTACCATCTTTACTTACACTAACCCATTGTTTGAAGTCAATATCTACTTCCAATTCGTTCTTGAGCGAGAAGTGATATTATGGTTTTTGTTTGGAATTGTTTGAGGAAGAGTTTGAGGATAGGCTTTCGACTCGAGCAGAGGGCTGGAAAAGTGTGTTGCTTTCTACAGGCGGAAGAGAGGTTATGATCAAGTCAATCCTTCAAGCAATCCCGAGCTATTTATTCTCGGTCTTCTTGCTTCCTGACCGGATTTTGAAGAGAATGAATGTCATTGTTGCTAGGTTTTGGTGGGCTGGAGATGCAAGAAGACGAACCATCCATTGGTGCTCGATTGAGAGGCTAACGGAAGACAAAAGCGCTGGCGGTCTCAGATTTCGAAGCTTTAAGGAATTCAAACTCTCCTTCCTGGAAAAACTAGCATGGAAAATCATCCAATAGTCGGAAGCTTTATGGGTTAGGCTTCTAAAAGTCCTCTACTTCCCTTCAAATGATTTTATCTCGGTTCCGAAACACTGGCGGTCTTCCTGGATTTGGACAAGTGTTCTTAAAGGGAGGGAAGCCCTGCTACAAGGGTTGAGACGGAGCATTGGGAACAGGAGAGATACATGGATTGATGAAGCTTGGTTCCCTGGGACTGAGGACTTCAGGTGCCACTCGAAACCCTAGACATATTTGCAGGGTAGCCGACTGCATCGACCACAATCGAAGAAGTTGGCGGATTGACAAGCTGCGTGAAATCTTCCCAGAAAGCACAATTAAGGAAATCATCATGATTCCGATTGCTCCACCTAATTGGAAAGACAAATGGCTCTAGCATGACAACAAGGTAGGGAAATTCATGGTCAAGTCGTGCTACTCTCGCTTGAAGAAGACTTGGAACAATCCTAATCTCCACAGATATCAAATGAATGAGGAAGAGTGGAGGTGGCTTTGGCAACTGTCTATATTCCGCCAAAAATCAAATTATTCTTAGGGAAGTGCTGCACAAATACCATTCCAACTATGAAGAATCTCCACAAAAGAAAGTGTTGTCCCTCTCCTGTTTGTGTTTGTTGTGGACAGAATGAGGAGTTGGTTGAACACCTGCTATTTGAGTGTTCTAGATTGGGACGGCTGTGGGAGGAAGCCTTCCCTGGTAAAGAGAAGCCGAATGGAGAAATGCCCTTCATTGATTAGCTGAAGAGCATCAAAGCCGAACCCTTGTAGTAAACTGTTATGAAATCTATTGGCTACTACTGGACCAAGTGGAGCACGAGGAATGACATCGTCTTTAACAATGGCCTTCTAAACATTAGTGGAATGAAGAGAAGGATGGACAAGGAAGTGGCCATGTGGGATAATCTGAAAACTCCCAGACCCTCTGTTAATCCCAGCCCCCAATGCTATCAACGAAGGAAGTGATCCACTGCCAACGATTTACCGAAAGGTTATTCTATGTGACGGTTCTTTTCAAAAGGACGTCTAGAAGGCAGGAATCGGAGTCGTGATGATAGACTCCGAAGGGCACAAAATCGATGGAACGACGGGACATTTCTTTTGCAGGACTCCAGGTGTTGCTGAAGCGTATACTATCCTTGCAGCTGCTCGCAAGGTGATTCGGGAAAACGAGCATGTTATCATAAAATCTGACTGTCTGGAAGTGATCAATACCCTCTCCACTCAATGTTCTGAGTGGCCATGGGAATATGCAGCGATCATAGATGATATCAGGACCATCCTCCAGTCGACAACGAGGATCTCGGTTACCCATTGCTGACGATCAGAAATTGGTGTAGCTCACAACATCGCCAACCGAGCTAGGATAGAATTACTACTTCCCAACTGGCTAGTTTGAGTAGAATAAATGGAAAATTTTACAAAGGAGAAAAAAATCCTAACAAGTTAAGAGACGGAAGAGTTATCCATCTTGTTTCTAGAAATTGGCACTAACAATGAAAATGCTAAAAACTCTATTTCATTTCTACCCAAAATGAACTTAAAGTGCTAGGAACTATTCAACCACAAATTTTTCCAGTATGCGAGCATATATAACCTATGAGAAAGATATGATATTTTACTGTATCAAATCGATAATCAACATGAAATATAATATATTATCCTTCAATGGTGAACTATGGGTAATTTGTCAAGCACATTTTGAATTCTTTTCTTAGTTTTATGGAGTTTTGATTCTTTAATGCATAAATACAAATTTTAATTTTAGCAACAAATGAACTATGTAACATAACTCTCTACAACAGGAATTCCTTAAAAAAGATTTCATGTACTTTATTTAGATACTACATTATTTACCTCAAACTTTATATAGATAGTCATATTTATGTTGGTTGCTTTGTCATCCGCAGTTATTGTTTTACTAAATAAGCATTATGTTACTTTTCGTTGCCAAATTTGTTTGTAATCTTAACAAAAAAACAACGGTATTGAAAAGAGGTGACCAGAAATAGAAAAAATTCCCCAGAAAAGAAGTTAAACACAAAGCCAACCGATGAGAAAATAAATCATCAAATACTTGTCAATGCGATTATATTTCGATCTCCTCCCCCTGGTTCATGCCATCGCCCCCCCATCACTCGTCGTCCTTTCCTTGGACGACGAGAGTTGGGCGACCATTTTCAGCACTCTCACCACTGTTTCGTTTGTTTTTAATTGAACCTTCACATCTATAACTCTATCGGTAGCCATGTATCAGACTTTGAAGCCGTTCCAGCTCTTGGAGCTAACCGTGATGTCCGCCCAGGACCTCCATCAGGCTTCTCGCAAGATGAAGACCTACGCTGTTGCTTGGATCCACCCAAATCGAAAGCTTTCCACACGAGTGGATGCATTGGGTCACACCCGACCCACCTGGAACGACAAGTTTGTATTCCGGGTGGACGAGGAATTCCTCTATAGTGAAACCTCTGCCATCAACATCGACATATACGCTTCCCACTGGTTTCGTGACATTCTCGTGGGCACCGTTCGTGTCCTGGTGGGAAGTGTGGCTCCTCCCGGCCCTAACAAATCCCTTCCTCGTATCGGCAATCGCTTTCTGGCACTCCAGGTTCGACGCCCCTCAGGTCGTCCACAAGGGCTTCTCAATGTCGGCATATCCATTCTCGATAACTCTATGCGGAGTATGCCGATTTATGCTGGATCCTCCGCCGTCGGATATCGTGATTTAATGGGCGCCGCGGAATACAATCAACAGAGAAAAGGCAGCAACGACGAAGACAGTAGCATCAGTAGCTTGTATGCTTCCATCCCTAACAAGAAGGAATTCCATCTCCCTTGGATGCCTCCTACGCCTCAATTAAGGAGGACTAAGAGTGATTTCGGAGAGGGTTCTTCAGTGGTTGGATCCACGTACAAGGTGATATCTAAAGCCAGCTCAACGTTAAGCAGCCTTGATATCAATTACAGAAATAATAGATTAAATCAACCTAGTTCCCGAGGAAGTCGATCAGAGATTGGTGGTTTCCCCAAGATTGCGGGGAAGCCAAATCCGATAATACCCTTAACACCAGGTGCCAAATTCCTCCACGGATCAGAAATGAGCTCTTCCAATGAATTAATCCCTTCAGTAACAAAGCGTCCACTAATAACTGACTCAGAGCTTGGTCCATCAGCGTCGGAGGTTGCCGCGGCAACTGTTGCAAAGTTTCGTCAATTAAACTATAAAAACGAGGAGTCAGATAAGGACACAATGGGTTCATGGAGCTTGGAGAGCAGCAGCATTGAGGGACTACAATCCAAATTAGGAAGGTGGCAACAGGTAGAAGATGTCTCGCAGGTGCAGAGTATGGATAGGGGAAGCGTGATGGAAAAGGGTGTCGGCGGGGATGGTGGATTCACGTGCATGACTAACTTTTGTGGATTAAAGTTTTTGATAGTGTGCGGAGGCGCCGCAGCTGCAAAGAGGAAGAAGACAATTGGGACATCCACCAAACACAAAGGGCGCAACAAAAGCGCCATTTCTATTTGATAGAAACAACATATAATTCACAACTGCTTGGGTATTGGTGAAGTGTAGGATGAAAATGACATATATGCATTCGATCAAGTGGGTTTGATTGGTACGTTCTTTAGCGTGTGTTACTTTTTTAATTATTAGACTTTTGTGTGTTGTGTGTTTTGGTATCAAGTGCTCTTCTTACCTTGATTTAGCCTTTCTTGTTTGTTAGTCCTCTTGTCCAACGATTTGCTCCATTTCCCTTTGGTTTTAGGGGTTGTTTTGACTTTTCCTATGGTGTTGCATATGGGTGGTTTAGACTAGTGACCGACCAAGATGAAAACATTGTGGGAGCTAGATAATTGGAAACGATTATAGACATAACCAAAATAGAATCTCGAACCTAATCCTAAGTAAAAAAAAATCACGAGAGAGACTTTAATTACTGGCTTCTTAGTAAAAAAAAAATCAGATATGTCATTGGTAATTTTTTTTTCAAATTCAAAGAATTTAGGATTATATATAAAGATATAATGATCATTATTTATTATAATTGAAAGTGTACGCCCCACCCTAACAGAATCGAGTTCAACCAGTGCTATATACTAACTGAGGTGTCACAACTCTAAAACCACCAAATACACATAAACATTCACATTAATAGAAGAGAGCAAAATGAGAACATCTCATAACAATGACAAAATCCTTAATAGTCAAAGGGCTATCACTAACAATAGACAATGTAAAGAGTAAAAATAAAATAATGGAAATAGTTTCCAAAAGCTATCACTGTAAATACTGTCAAAATCAAAATAAAGGTTGTGAAACAAATGTGGTTTTGCCCTCTTAGATTTGTACCTACCGTCAAAAAATGTTCCATATCGACTATAGTACAATATCTTAACGTCCTCTTCTAGCTCTCTCGGCAGTATATTACTTGACAAGATCCGCAATTCACATGCACAAGATTGTATCACTAAGTGTCTATAATATGCGCCCACTTTATATTGTTATTAGCATTATTAACCACACGTAATGTAAAGATCTAAGACAATATATTTTGTCTATTATAGGTAAAGTAAGAGAATGTCTCTCAACTAACAATGTACTAATTAGTCAATCATAAGAAAGTGCCAACAACCTCAATTGTGGTCAGATATAAAGACCATGTATGGTCAATATGGACCATGTACTCTGTATTGTCAATCCTAGGAGATTGCGCAATGTGAAGGTGGGCTACCGACGCTACATTTCTCTATCATGTACTAGCCTAGGAGATTGCGCAATGTGAAGGTGGGCTACCGACGCTACATTTCTCTATCATGTACTAGCCTAGTGATAGCTTATGTAAGTGAAACTATTGGTTCTATAATTATAGCTATAATAATTGTAAACCCATTTCCAACATCAACAAGTAAATTTTATTGCATTCATGTACTAGGTTCACCCAACATATAATAGATGCTCATTTTAAGATTATATGTAAACACCACACCTTTGACATGCAACTTCTAGACTAGAAAGATCCTTCTTCTCAATTCCATCGTAGAAACACATACTCCAAAATCCACACTCGCCTTTTGATTCGAAGGTAGGAAGGCGTGTTAAACCCTCTCACTAATGGTGTTGTACGAATTGTTGGGATGATTGGGACAAAATGATCTAATGAAGAAGCTAGGTTCGTTCATATTGCTACTGTTCACGAGAAAGAAAGTTTAGAAATAAGTTTTTGTTGATCACTCAAGGTTTAAATACCCTTCACATGAAATGGTCATTGTGGTCGGACAATGCCCTTTGTATCTATCCACAACACATGCTTCTTCTTCACTAGGCAACAATCATTTTATGATCACAACAACAATTGTGTTGCTTGAGCACAACGACACAAATAGTAACACATTTTTAGTAATAGCGGTTGTTGTGACATCCTAGGAAAATCCCACATCGACAAAGTACGGGAGAGATCCATGGGTTATGGGGGAAATCCAACCTTAACTGACATGACGCACTTAAGGGTGTAGTGGTGAGGGCTTGATCTTGAGAGAAAGATATCATGGGTTCGAATCCACCAATACCCAAAATCAAATTCGTGAGGTCTTAGGCCCAAAGCGGACAATATATTGTCAGAAAAGGTTGGGATGTTATAGTTGTCATGTTTTAGGACCCAAAAATAACATCAACCAGCTCACGAAACTTTATAGGTTGATCTTAAGAAGAGGGGAAGTTTTTCGAAATTTTAAGTAGCTTTCGTTGCTTAGGTTTTCACTGAACCATAACCCTAATATTTCTCATAACCTATTTGCTTGTGTGTTC
>CM068296.1:15485176-15528023 GCA_034768395.1 Linum lewisii | reverse complement strand
CAATGCCCTTGGGGTTTTATAAAATTTTGATCCCTTGGGTTTACACGGGTTTGTTAATGCCCTTGGGTCTTACATAGCGATCCCAATGCCCTTAGGTCTTACATGATAAATTTGATGGCGCGAAGACATTATATAGATTCAATCATTAGGGCCCTTAGTTGCCTTAAGAACTAGCCTTGGTTACAAGTGTCTTTTTAATCATAATATCGCCTGAGATGCATGGAGTTCCAAGTTTTGGGGATCTTTGCTCCATCTAACTCTGCTAGTTTGAAGGTGTTGGCCCCTACCACTCGCCGTACTCTGTATGGGCCTTCCCATCCGGGGTTGAGCTTGGCCGCCCCGACCGCCGGCCTGAAGATCTTTCGCAGCACTAAGTCATTGAGTGCGATGTGATGTGGTGGAGCTTCAAATTGTACCGCCTGGCTAATTGCTCCTTTTCAGCGATCAGCCGCATCTGTGCCTTTTCTCTTTTTTCCTCAATCATATCTACGTTAAGTATCAATTCTTGTTCATTGACCTCATCCCTGTATTCCTGTATTCGGATAGATGGGATTGAGATTTCTACCGGAAGGACCGCCTCGGTCCCGTACGTCAATGTGTAGGGAGTCTCCCCTGTCGCCGTTTTATAAGCCGTTCGGTGAGCCCATAGTACATGATCAAGCTCCTCGACCCATACGCCTTTACAGCCATCCACTCTTTTCTTTAATCCTTGTAGAATAAGCTTATTAGCCGCCTCTGCTTGTCCATTAGCTTGGTGGATAGGCGACCGAAGCGAATCTCAGATTTATCCTCAGGTCATCACAAAACTCTTTGAAGACCTGCGAGTCAACTGAGTTCGTGGTCACATATAATACTTTCTGGTATACCAAATCTGGTTACGATACTTTTAAATGCCAAACTTCTGTATCTGCTTGGCGGTGATACTTGCCACCGCTTCTGCCTCGACCCACTTGGTGAAATAATCAACTGCCACGATAAGGAATTTCCTTTTCCCGGAAGCTTCCGGAAATGGGCCTAGGATATCCATCCCCCATCTCGCGAATGGCCACGGGCTGACATTCGCCTGGAGCGCTGTTGCGGGCAACTTGTGATAACTTGCGAATTCCTGACATTTGTGACATTTCTTTACCAGGTCGCCAGCTTCCTTTCTCATTGTTGGCCAATAGAAGCCCTGGTATATTAAGTTCCTTTCCAAACTTCTTGTTCCTAAGTGAGTACCGCATACTCCTGAGTGTACTTCCTCTAGGGCCCAAGCTGCATCCTCCTCTCCCAGGCATCGCAAGTATGGACCCATAGCTGATTTCCGATACAGCTCTCCCCCTATTATAGTACACCTCCCTGCTTTTCGCCGGAGCTTGGTCGCTTCTAACGGGTCACTTGGTACAGTGTCATTATCCAAGTATTGAATAATAGGCGTTCGCCAGTCGCTTTTCCCAATTCCGTTAATCACGTGAAAACACTGCTTCCTCCTTGTTTCTTTTTCCACTGTGACCATTCGCCCTTCTTCAAAATCAGTCGCCGTTGCTAGTTTCGATAATGCATCCGCGTGGCAATTCTCCTCCCTAGCAATCTGGGATATAACCACCCTCTTGAATTCTGATATAAGCAGTTTTACCTCATCGAAATAAGGGAGGAGCGACTCCTCCTTTACCTCAAAGCTCCCATTAACTTGGTTGACTACTATTGCCGAGTCTGAGAAAACTCTGATGTTAGTAACTCCCATACTCTTAGCGATTCGCAAGCCAGCCTCTAATGCCCCGTACTCAGCTGCATTGTTGGTTCGATTGGTTGCGAATCGTAATGCGACCTCGTGGAGGATCCCCCAGGAGACCTTAGGACTATCCCTGCGCCTGACCCTCCTTTGCTCGAGGCGCCATCTGTGAATAACGTCCATTCATCGCCTTCCTCGGTATCTTCTTGTACTGCACCTTCGACTACAAAGTCAGCAAGGACCTGGGCCTTGATCGCCGTTCGCGGTTGGTACCGAATGTCATACTCGCTTAGCTCGATCGCCCACTTAGCTAATCGCCCTGCCATGCTCATAGATCTTAACGCATTCTTAATCGGAAGATTCGTGAGTACATGTATCGTGTGTGCCTGAAAATATGGTCGCAACTTTCTGGCCGCGCAGACCACAGCGTATGCCATTTTTTCTATCGCCGGGTACCTTGTTTCAGCATCGACCAAGGTTTTACTTGTATAAAAAATAGGGTGTTCGGCTTTGTCCTCTCTTCGAACTAAGACCGCACTAACTGCCTTTGGAGAGATCGCGATATAGAGAAATAAATCTTCATTTGATTTTGGAGATGCAAGTACAGGAGGGGTAATTAAAAACTGCTTTAGCTCTTCAAAAGCCTTGTTACATTTATCATTCCATGCAAACTTTGATGCATTCTTTAAAGTCGCAAAGAACGGAGCGCATCGGTCGGCGATCCTGGGAATGAATCGATTGATTGCCGTCAGTCTTCCCGATAGAACCTGAACCTCCTTCACAGTCTTTGGAGGGGCCATCGCTGTAATCGCCGCGATCTGCGCTGGATTAGCTTCAATTCCTCTCCTGGTTATGAGGTATCCTAGGAACTTTCCTGATGTTGCCCCGAATACGCACTTCAAAGGGTTCAACCTAAGCGAATACTCCTGTAGTGTATTGAAGGTTTCCCTTAAGTCGCCAAGATGGTCATTAGATCTCTTACTTTTGACCAGCAGGTCATCCACATACGCCTCCAAGTTTCGACCGAGCTGCTTGACAAAGACTTTGTCGATCATTCTCTGGTAAGTCGCGCCAGCATTCTTGAGCCCGAATGGCATCACTCGATAGCAGTAGTTCGCCGTGGGCGTCATGAAAGCCGTTTTCTCTTGATCTTGCTTGCTTAAGGGTATTTGATGATATCCCGAGAACATGTCCAGAAAGGACAGCATTTCATTGTTCGCCGTTGCGTCTACCAGCTGCTCTATGTTGGGCAAGGGGTACGGATCCTTGGGACAAGCGTCGTTAAGGTTGGTGAAGTCGACGCACATTCGCCATGCTCCTGACGATTTCTTGACAAGAACTACATTAGCCAACCGCTCAGGATATTGTACCTCTTTGATAAACCCTGCCTTCAAAAGTTTGTCCACTTCATTTGCTACCGCCTGCTGCCTTTCCCTGCAGATGTTCCGCCGCTTTTGCTGGACTGGGCGACTCCCGGGCTCGATCGCTAGAGAGTGTTTGATGATGTCTGGAGCAATTCCTGGCATGTCGCTTGGTGACCATGCGAACAGGTGCGAGAACTCTTGGAGCAACTTGACCAACTCCTGTTTCTTGTTATCGCTCAGGTAGGATGAAACTCGAACTGTCTTACTTTCATCTCCTTCGAACAGCGGTATTGGGACGTCTGATTCTGCTGGAACGACTCTTTCCCCTTCGTTCTCCGCCTCCAAGCTTATGGTGAGGCACGTGCTTTTAGTTGCCGCCCTGTAACATCTTTTGGCGATGTCCGGGTGTCCCCAGGCGAAACCTATTCCTTCGTTAGTAGCGAACTTCAGTACTTGGTGCACTGGGGAGGAGATCGCCTGAAAGGCGGCGAGTGCAGGTCGCCCTAGGATCATGTTGTACGTGGATTGGCAATCCATGACATGGAAGTCGATGGATCGGGTGACCTGCAAGTCTCCATCCCCAATGGTTATTGCCATCGTGGCTATTCCCTTGATGGGAACTGTGTGTCCTGAAAATCCTGAGATGGAAGTTTTTGTCTGCCTGAGCAAGCTAGCTGGCAGGTTCATCTTTTTGTACAGCTCCCAGAAAATAATGTCCGCAGAGCTTCCTTCGTCAACCATTACTCGCTCCACTCGGCTATTGCGTGTGATTACTTGAATTACCATCGCCTCCAAACTTGGGCCTCCTACCCTGGCCATGTCTTCTTCCGAGAATCCCAACGTTGGGCGACTGACTTGGTCTATCATCATCACCTCCTTTGTTTCCTCCTTTTTGACTTTCTTTGTTGGGCAACTTTCCCCACCGAAAATGGTTTGATAAACGTGGTTTACCTCAGGTCGAGGCTTTTTCTTGCTATCTTCATTGTCCATAGACTCCTTTAGTCGGGTGAAGACATCACCCTTCTTGTCTTGTGATTCTCCTTGTCCTCGGCGATCATCTTCTTGCGGCTTGTTTTTCCGCTTTGAGCTGACAATGAAATCCCTGAGACGTCCTTCGTTTATCCACCTTTCGATTTCATTTTTCAATTCTCTGCAGTCTTCGGTGGTATGCCCATGAGAGTCATGGAAATCGCAAAACTTTTGGCGACTTCGCTGATCCGTCGAGGTGAACATTGGCCCGGCCAGTTGATGGGGTGTCCTTTGTGCTGCATGTACAGCAGAATCTTCCTTCGCGATTCTGAGAGGGGTGTATAATCTGCCCTCTCCTCTTGATATCCTCTCTCCTGATAACCCCTACGCTCCCCTGGGTATCCTTTCTCTTGGTAACGCCTTTGCTCCCCTGGGCGATATTTCCCGTATGGCCGTGTCTCGGAGGGCTGCCCTTTGGCCTGCTTGTTCCCTGTAACGGGCTTTTCTTCCATCTTCGCCGCTCCATGTAAAGGTTCTGCTAACTGCTCCTCAATCAAAATAATTTTGTGCACTCTGGTTTCCAAGTCGGATAGCGACTTCGGAGCCACCTGTAGCAGCGACTCCCGCAGCCTACCGTTATGAGTCGACTGGAATAAACTTGCCGCAGCGATTTCATGATCTACCCTCTTGATGGATTGGACGACCCAGTCCATTCATCAAAGAACTCCTTCAGCGACTGGTTCGGCTTTTGCCTCAAGCTCACCAGCGCTTGCAACGGGACCGTCCTTGTTTTCTTGCACTCATACTTCTGTGAGAAGATCCTTGCGAAGCCTTCCCACGATGTTATGATGCCTTCTGGTAGATTCATGTACCACTCCCTGGCTCGCCCTCCCAATGTCGCCGGAAAAGCTCTGCAATATGCGGCGTCGCCGACCTGCTGCATTTGCATGGCGATCTGGAAGGCTTGCAAATGCTCGTCTGGGTCGCCAGTACCTACATACCTATCTAGGTTGGGCGAACCAACCCCTTAGGTAGTGGCTCGGCGAGTATCGCCCTGGACAGAGGTTGGCGAACCGCCATCTGTGCAGGGGAGATTTGAGTAGCAGGGAGGAATTGCTGTAACGCTTCCAAATGGGAGTCCTGTGGCGATTGCCTGTCCTGAGTGTTGGCCTTGAGAGCTTGAGCTTGCTGAGCGATCACATTTTCAACATCTGTGTGAGTTCAGCATTCTGTTGCTCAAGGGATCGAAATCGCTGCTCCAACAGCTCATAGGCATCGTCGGTCGGAATAGTACTCTGGGACTCCGAGTCGCCCTCGAATTCGCGCTCCATATTTCTTGTGAGGTTTGGGTCTGCTCGAGAACCTGGGTTGACATACTTGACGGGCGTTACTCCATCCCCTCTTTCGCCATCCTCGCCCATCAGAGTGGGCATCGCTGATGAAGCCATTTACCTTGAAAAGTCGCCTGACCGTCCCCCTATCTGGCGCGCCAATTGTTCCAGCCTGGTCGCCTGGTCCAATAATGGAGGCCCAAGCTTGTTGGTCCTCGCGGAGTGTTGTACCTCGTAAGTAGTGTGAGGGGTAGTCAGTTCAAGGAAAAGGGGAGGCGATCAGTTTAAGGAATGGGATAGGAAGGAGAGTAACGTACCGCGGAGCGTTTGTCGCTGGGTAAAAGTGTTGTCCTCTGGTTAATAGGGTGTACGGGGGTATTTATAGTACCCCTGCCTTGGTCGCCAAGGCTGAATCTTAGCCACTCGTTTGTAGCTCCCGTAGGATGTTGACACGTGTCCGCTCTATCTTGGAAACCTAAGTGTCGCCGAGTAACCCTAGGAGGCCGCCGAGCTGGGCCGTCGCTTTGGGCCTCACCCCACTTCCTGGGCCTGCCTGTTCGGCCCATCTGATTTACCGCCTGGGTCCGGACCCCCTGCCCTAGCCGCTGTGTTCGGGCCGCCATGTGGGTCGCCTCGTGGGCCGTCGTGTGGGCCTTAGGTCTTCGTCGGGCTGGGCCCATCATGAACAATTAACCTAATCATTGGAGTGTGCCTTTCGTAGGAACCAGTTAGGGTTAATCCACTGCAAGAGTAACTCATAAATCGTTAGTAATTGCACCAGTTAGTTAAGTCATTGCGAGAGGCGACCGTACCCGGGCGGCTAGTTAATCATAGTAGCTAGATCGAATAGAGCGAACGTTCGCCAGTCTTAAACCTAAGGGTAAGGAGTTATAATGGTGTCTTAGAATTGATTGAATGAGAATCGAAATCCGATGATCTGTTGATTGCCAATGCTCTGGTGAACGAAGGGGGATTCAAAGTCTAAGCTTGTCTGTCGTCTTCGCTTAATCAACCAATCTTTTAATCTTTTTTTAGTTTTAATTTTTAATTTCCGTGCATTTCTTAGAATTAGAAGTCGTGGCACAAAGTGTTAAATCCGAGTAATTTGCCTCTATATTTGAGTAGTCAATCATTA
This sequence comes from Linum lewisii, assembly GCA_034768395.1. NCBI lineage: Eukaryota > Viridiplantae > Streptophyta > Magnoliopsida > Malpighiales > Linaceae > Linum > Linum lewisii. Next base: position 15,521,513 of record CM068296.1, on the reverse strand, counting down.
GAAGACCCGTGGAATACGATCTACCCTAGCTTCCAGCTTGGTAGTTATTTGATCACCGCTCTACGACTGGTTCATCAGTGTTTTACCCCCCCCCCCTCGAGCACCTCTCTTTAAATGATTAAGTTGAACTAAGAGACCCGCGAGAATATGACCCTAGCCAAAAGTTAGGTATCTTTGTTGAAGTGGTTCTACCACCGATCAAGGTGCATACCTATTACTCTACGAGGAAAGTGGTCCCATAAAATCTCTCATCCTCTATGTTTTGGCCCAGACTAGTGAAATATCGTGTTAACGACTTACCTCTTCATGTCATCATGTCTCTTTTTTCACTCGGTCTTCCTATCTTCTCAAGATACTAGGTCATCAAGGTTGTCACCTCAATCTCAACAAGCATATGGGTGAACTTCTAGTATTCATAAAATACACTGAGAACTATTTTCTTTCATATTCCTAAATTCAAACTTATTATCCCTCTTTGGATGCTAACGACGTTTCTAGGTTTAGGGTAAAAGTTAAAGTGCAACTTCCTCATTGATTCAGCAAATGCTTAAATACATGACAGTGTCTGCAAGACGACAAAGCTTGCACAACTGTGCTGGAAAAGTTCTAACCGAAAGGAAAGGACAAAGAAATATGAGATGCTAATCCAACGGTAAGGAGCAGTTTTCAGTGTTGCGGCGTCGTTGTGCTGAGCTGGATGAAGTTCCTCTTCTTCTTTATATATCCAAGGTTTGATACTAGGCTCAATCCTGAAAAGTACATTTTTCCTTATACCCCCCCACAAGCTGGAGGGAACAGATTTTTTACTCCAACCTTGGAGAGAAGAAACTAAAAACTAGTAGGTGGTAATGGTTTGGTGAACAAATCCGCAACCTGATGGGAAGTGGACACATGAAGAAGTTTGATGACTTTCTCTTGAACTTTGTCTCGAACCAGGTGACAATCCATCTCTATATGCTTGGTTCGCTCATGGAAAGTAGGATTCTCTCCTATGTAAATGGCTGACTAATTGTCACAGTATATGGTTACATGCATAGTGAAGTGATCGCCACCACCGAGCCCGGTGCGATCACCTTCCCATGGACGCCACCCTGGGCACCGACCCCAAATTCCTACATGGCGGCCTGGGACGAGGGGAAGAAGGAAGAAACTGACCAGCAAACCCTTGAGATGGTGCTCGAACGAGTCAGAGAACTAAAGGCTAGTCGGTCCTTACTACTGATGTTGGGCCGAGACTACACCGGCCCTGGACCGAGCCAAGTACCGAACCAGACACTAATGTCGACTTCGCACCAAGCCCCTGAAGATATGTGAGGCGTCAAGGACAAGAGACAACACATGGAGGTTTCTGACACCCGGACAGGTCCCAATGGCCGAGCAGAGAGCCGAGCCAGCTCAAAGCCCAGCGCCCGGACCGACACAGGCGCAGTGCTCGTACGAGGAGCGCTTAGGGCCGACACAATTTTTTAGCCGTGCCTTTCAGGAATACTTTGGCTCTAAGGATTCACTAGACATCCAAGGTAAGCCTCCATCAAGCCCAGCTCAATTCGAAGAGGAACACACCGATGGCACGAGAGTCCTGGGACTGGACCGAGCCCGAATGATGCAGGGCCAAAGCATCAACGTGCCATGCCCGGATGCTGATCCGAGGCTACCACGGATCTGGGACCAAGACCAACTCATGCTGGCCCCAGATAGATAATCGAGGTTAATGTGGACACAAGACCAAGGCAGACCGATGCTAGCCCCTAGTGCCAGGATACGATGACTCTGGACCAAGGACCGAGTCTAGCTGATGCTGGGTGTGGATGCCAGTCCGAGCCAGACGCGGACACATAACTGGATGTCAGTCCAAGCGAGAAACCCGATCGCGACCAGGAATCTAACCATGAGAAGAAATCCTCCCCGGATAAGGAAACCTCCACGTCGAAGGATAAATCCCATGTTTCCTAGTCCTTTTTGGAGAAGGAAACATGGAAAACCCAAGATTCCTTCCAGAAGGATCTATTTCACACCACATCCACCTTGACCGTGTATTAAGGGCTTTCCTACCCAGATTAGGATTCTTCGAATTAGCCGGATCCTTGGGATTTTTCCTATTTTTCGGATTTTCTTATTTTAGTTTTTTTAGAGTTTTGTTCGACTTAAACTTCCTTCTTAGGTTATTTTAGGATTAGTTTAAGTCCTTTTTAGTAGTTTAATTAGGACTCTCTTATTTTCCTTATTAGTATTTTACTCTTTTAAGAGTTAGAGTTCTAGGAGGAATTGGAGAGCTTGTTCTCCATCCTCACCTATATATAGAGGCCAACGACCCTCATTGTAATTCAAACCCCCTTTAATTATACAAATAAATTTTAGAACTTATGTTCTTGTTCCTTCGAGCCTTTGCGAGTTGTTGCATTGCTTAAAGTTGGTTTATCATCTAGGGCATCCATCCCTTGGCGTGACACCTTCGACTTGATACTTAGGGTTCCTATCTCTTTATAGCTAGCGGGTCCAAGTCATATCCACCCCCGGTTTCTAAGGTTAGACTCGTCGTCTCTTCTATTTAGCTTATTGGTATAGGGTCGCCGCCCACGGTTACGGATCGGTTCATATCACATAGGGTGATAGATTCGAAGCTCTTTGAGGAGATACAATAACCATTGCAGTTCACAGGTAGTATGAGCCATAGCCCTATACTCCGCCTCACAAGAAGACCTAGAAACTGTTGTCGGCTTCTTACTTTTCCATGATATGAGTGAGCTTTCTAAAAAACTGAGTACCCTGTTACTGATCGTCTGCTGTCGGGACAAGCAACCCAATCAGAATCACTGTATGTCTTCAAGTGAATTTCAAATTTGTTGAGGAAGAACAATACTGAAGCTGGTGTTCCTTTTAGATACCTCAGTATTCTTGTAACTGCTTTGTAATGTGCTTCAGTTGGATTGGCCGTGAATTGGCTTACTTGTTGAGTAGCATAGCTGATGTCAGGTCTTGTATTGGTCAAATAGATTAGCTTCGCGACTATCCTTCTGTATAACTCACCTTCCTGAAATGCTGGTGAACCAGTAGTTGACAAATGTACTTTGTAGTCCATTGGTGTTGTAACCGATTTTTATCTAAGCAATCTTGTTTCTTCAAGAATCTCCAACGTATATTTTCTCTGTGACAGATGAATTCCTTCATGATTTCTAACTACCTCAAGTCCTAAAAAGAATTTGAGTGTGCCAAGGTCTTTGATTTTGAACTCATGGTGCAAGAAATCCTTGAATTTATTGATCTCGGTCAGATCATTCCCACCAAGTATCAAATCATCAACATAAACCAATGCAACTGTGAAACTGTCTTCTGTTATCTTTAAAAATAGTGAATAATCTACCTTGCTCTGTGTATAACCTTGTTCCAACAATTTGTCTGAAAGCTTGGAAAACCACTGCCTCGAGGCCTGTTTTAGACTTGTGTAACTTCTTTCAGTCCCAAGGGTGGCTTCATGTATACTTCCTCTTCGAATTCACCATGTAGAAAGGCATTATTGATGTCAAGTTGTTGTGGATGCCATTTGTTGATTTAGGCCAAAACTAGAGAAGTTCTGATGGTTGTCATTTTCACCACTGGAGCAAATGTTTCTTGATAATCAACCCCTTACTATTGTGTGAATCCTTTTGATACTAATCTAGCCTTGAATCTTTCTATGCTGCCATCTGACTTATATTTCACTTTGTCCACCCATTTGTTCCCAATAGAACGTTTTCCAGGTGGCAGTGTGACTATGCTCCATGTCTTGTTAGCATTCAAAGCATCCAACTCATTCTCCATGGCTTATCTCCACTGTGGATTGTTTACTACTTCAGCATAACTGCATGGTTCCCGAATGCTTGAAATGCTCGACACAAAATTCGTGTGACCTTTATACAATGAGTCATAGCATAATATTTTGGAGAGTGGATGACTCACTGAACCTTGCAGTTTTCCAAGACTTGCCTTTGAGGTGTAATTGGTTCCATTACTCTGCATTAGGAGGTCACAATGGTAGTCCTGTAAATAGTTTGGTGTTTTATGTGGTCTTTGGCTTCTTCTAAGGTTTGGTGAAGGTGTGTTGGAAATTTCCTCACTTCTCTCTCGTGTTTCTCTCATTGGCTCATCACTATCTTGGTTACTATTCTCACTCATTTCTTGTTCCTCACTTTGATCCTCACCATCTGCTAGTGGATCAGTATCACACATTTGTTCTGGTGTGCTGTCATTTTGACTTGGTAAGATGTGGAAGTCCAAGTCTGGTTCTTTAGTTTGTGAGCTTGGTTGGGTGTTGGTAGTGGTTTCTATGATGTCTGTATTGAAAGGAAAGATATGCTCATAAAAGGTTACATCCCTTGATGTGAAAACATGATGGTTATGGAGATCATATAATCTATAGCCCTTAATGCAGGAGTGAAACCTAACGAAATGCATTTCCTAGCACGTTCTGCAAATTTTATTCTATGGTTAGCTAAGGTGGTGGCAAAGCAAATGGTGTCAAACACTCTTAGATCATACAATGATGGTTGTTTGTTGTGTAGCATTTCATAGGGTGTTTTGTTATGCAACACAGGTTATGGAACGCGATTTATCAAGAAAATGGCATGTCTGACACAGTCACCCCTGAAATCAAGAGGTAATTTTGATTGAAATCTGAGGGCTCTAGCTGCATTTAAAATGTGGTGGTGTTTTGTCTCGACTTTACTATTTTATTGTGGTGTTTCAACACAGGTTCTCTCATGAAAAATGCCTTTTTTCCTGATAAAATCCAGGCATGTCAAACCCCTTTCCTTGGTCTCTACGGATGGTCTTAACAGTACCATTGTATTGTGTGCATGTAAAAGTGCAGAACTGCTGCACCTTTGGTGTAGCTTCTGATCGACTTTAATTTCATTAGTAAAAGCCATGCAACATGACTATAATCATATATAATGATTAAGAAGTATCGATGACCATCATAAGAAGGTTGAAGAGTTGGACCCCATATATCAACATGATAAGATCAAAAGGTTTAGGAGTAATAGATTGACTAACAAGGAAAGGTAATCGTCTTTGACTAGCAAAATGACAGACATCACAGGGTAAACCGATTTGAGTATCTACGGTATGGTCTATTTGTTTGAGGTAAGGTATCCTATTGTGAGCAACATAACCTAATCGAAAGTGCCACAAGTTAAACACATCGGTATGAGGGGTAGAAATGACTTGACTAACTAGTTTACTAGAAGCCATGCGATAGAGCCCTTGATGCAGCTTAACAGAACCAATGATCATCCCTTCAGCTTGTCCTGGATCACATAAGAATCAACAGAAAATGTGAGACATAGAGTTTGATTTGCTGCAAGCTTACTCACTGCTATAGGGTTAAAAGTGAAATCTGGAACATAGAGCACATCATGTTGGTCAAATGGGTGAGAAATTCACAGTTCCAAGATGTGTGGCTTTTACTTGATGTCATGTTGGCAAAGTAATAAGCACATTAGTGATAGCATGGTATGAATCAAAAAGTGCTAAGAAGCTGGCCACATGGTCTGAAGCTCCTGTATCCAGAATTCAGGTTTTCTTGACTTTGTCAAGGATATCATGGCATGTTTCAATACTCATAACCTCATACGATGCATTGGACTTGCCTATATTATACTGAGTGAAAGCAACTGCAAGGTGACTTGAGCTGGCAGCATTCACCTCACCTTGTCCTTTGATCTGTGTTGTGCTCATAAACTGGTTGAGTTGAGCTTGAGTGAGTTGAATTCATTGCCCTTCTACAGTTTGGACAACATTAGCTTGTGTCGAAACTTGAAAGCAAGGTTTCTTGGAGCCAGGATTCCTAGGCTGCATTCCAATGGCCATCCATTCTTGAAGTAGCTAGTTTTGATTGTATGATTGTTCATCTTGGAATATGTGCAATTTGGTCGAGGTCTATTCCCTGCATATGGCCTGAATGGTCTAGGGTGTCCATACTGTTCTGCATAGTTGATGTAGTGTTGTCCTTGAGTTTGTGTATCCTGTTGTGCTACCATCGCAACATTTTTAGTATTGGTTTACTTTCATAAAGTACCATACATCTGCCTTTCGTGTTGTACCATTCGTTGCACAACCCTTTCCAAACACTATGACCGCACTCCAAAAAAATCTCATTCAATCCTCTAAGAAATTGTATCACAGAGTTGGTTTGCTCATAGGTTTGAACCAGTTTCATAGCCCTGCAATCAAAATGGATGGTTTATGTGCAATCGCAGGCTATGATAGGCTGATAGTTCTTCAATTCACCCCTTAAGGTTATAATTGCTCCATGATAGTCAATGACAGATCGATTACCTTGTTTTGAGGTTGGAAAATTCTTCTTGGATTTCAGCTATTCGAACTACGTCTCCATGTCCATACCTTGATTTTAGGCTGTTCCATGCATCAACGACTGTCTTCAAGCTCATAATCGTCTTCCTAACGGCTGGTTCAACAGATTGTTGGATCCACCTGAGAACCATGATATTACACCTACTCCATGGCCAGAACTTCTGATCTTCCGGCTTTGGTTCTTCAATGTTTCCATTAATGAATCCCAACTTGTTCTTGGCTTCCAGTGTGTTGCTCATCGATCGGCTCTAGTCAGTATAATTTATCATCGTGAGTTTATCGACAACTAGGGCCTGGCCTGGCTGCTCACTGCCATGAAGATAAAAAGGATCTGACAATGGGTATTCCCCATTGACGATCTATAGAGCTTCACTCATCTAGCTCTACTCTGATACCATAACGATGCTTCTAGGTTTAGGGTAAAAGTTAAGTCGTATCTTTCTAATTGATTCAACAAATGCTTAAATACATGGCAGTGTCTGCAAGACGACAAAGCTTGCACAACTGTGCTGGAAAAGTTCTAATCGAAAGGAAAGAGCAGAGAAACAGAAAATACAGAGAAATAGGAGATGCTAATCTAATGGTAAGGAGCAGTCTTCAGTGCTATGACGTCGTTGTGCTGAGATGGATTAAGTTCCTCTTCTTCTTCATATATCCCAGGTTATATACCAGGCTGAAGCCTGAAAAATACCCTATTCTTGATAGATGATCCAAAAGATACTCCCTCTTAAAATGGATGAGGAACTCATCCCATATCATAACATAACATAAATGTATACTTTCATATGCATGGTGTTGTTATAATTGTTTTCTTGAATTCTCAATAAGAACAAATAATAATACATTTCTTACCTTGAAATAACATCTAGATACCCAAATACATTCTCACCGTCTCTAAGCCGATCGACTTCCCTCTAGGATCAGTGTTATCCCTTCAAAGATAATATTGCCATCTTTACCATGTAGTTGAAATCAAGTGTTAATTGAGGTAATGATGTTAGTAAATAATATGAGATTCATTCAGAACCCTCTCCTAACAACTTGAGCTATTGGGATGCAACGGTCTGTGACATGGTACGTATAAGAGCCTTTGGCCAACAAGACCTCAAATTTTCAAATCCGATAACTACCAATTTGTGTATAAAGGCTTATTGAAGCCTCAATGCCCCCCCAATCCGTTGTACAAGTCTTACTGAAGTTGTGCAAATCTCAACTCTTCTAGGAGCTTCCGTTTGAGGGGGCATGTTAGTAATTAATGTGAGATTAATTCAGAACCCTCTCTCAACAACTTGAATTATTGAGATACAACAATGCATGACGAATGGTTGTCCATGCCACAAACTTCCTATAATCCCATTAGTGCCTCCATGTGCATTATAAAAGATAAATGATTTCTTCAATAATTCTTTCATTCATAGTATTTTATTTCAAATAATTTCTCTTTAAAATTTTGGAAGTTATTGTAAACGTGAAAATGATCTTTATATTTTTACTATAATACTCAGGTATTGACCATAAATACCATGATATTTCTATAACCCATTGTAACCCAAACATGAAAATTTGATGAAGGGTGGCCAAAAATTGATTAGGTGGTGCTCAAAAATTCATCGATGCGTTTCTAGAAATTTTTTATCCGATTGGTGAAAACTGTAAAACTTTATTAGAAAATCAAAATATCCTAAATTTATCGACTATTGAATCAGTCAAGCATACAACCTGGAATTGAAAATTTAGGATTAAATCTTTTTTCTTGTCATGAGATAGCTCCTGAGGGAGTATCGGAGATAGCCATATAATCAAAAAAAGGTGCCAACCCAAACCGTGAGGTTAACCAAGCTTTGACTTGGGAGACAGTTTAGAGTGTGTCGAGCCGTATAGTGGGCCGCATAGCTCACCTAACGGGGAATAGAAAAAGGCGGAGGCCCGGGCAGGCCGAGAGGAACCAACAAATGTCTACAATGATTGACCCAACCTCAAGGTGGAAAATGGACTGATTTGCGCGAGCTGCACAACCTGGGAAGCATCACCCTCTACATCCACACCGTGCCAACCGAGAGAAAAGCATAGGTGACAAGCATCCCTGAAACCAAGACATTTTAAGACCAGCAGGTTTGTGATGCCACGGTAAGAAGCACCTGTAGCCAAAATGAAGGAACTTGTGTGATCACGGACAACAAATCCGGTGGCTCCTCCAATAGACGGGCGGAGAGCACCATCCACATTGATCTTTCCATATTCCTAGGGTTGGGGGACACCAAAGGGAGACGATGGGCTGTCTGAGAGAGGGGGCGGAGGAGGGAGAAGAGGAAAAAATGAGAGCAAGTTTGTCAGTATCGTGAAGAAAGTGTCGAGAGAGGGGAGAAAAAGAGTATTGGAAATTCTCAAAATTCACCCAATTTCGATACTTTCATGCCCTCCACCAGGCAAGAACCCAACGTGTGCGAGAAGTTGGGTTAGTGGACAAGATATCACGCCAAAGGATCAGGATGAATGTTACAAAGTGGGGAAATGGGGAGACCCAACAAAGAATAGAAGCGGGTAGCTATAGGACATAAAAAGAGGAGGTGCTCAATAGATTCATCAGCTAGACAACAAACATGGCAAACGAGGGGTAGGGACAAACCCCTTGACAATAGCCTTCAGTAGTCGGCAGAATCCTGTTACAAATCCGCCAAAGGGAAAACTTTATCTTTGGTTGGATCTTAAGCGACCAGATAGATCTCCAAAGAAAAGGGTCTGTTGGAGCAACATTCAAGGCTTTCTTCTTATTCTTTCTATCCGGTTTAAGACGTTAAGCGAACTTGTAACCAGAAGACGTGAAGTAAGAGCCTGGGGGCGAAAATTGCCAAAAATACACGATCCGTTTGGGATGTCGACGAAATAGAAATTTGCTGTATACAGGTCACTAAATCTTGGTTGAACAGTGATTTAGGATTAAACCTCGAGACTTTAAAGAGGCTTTAAAATTAAATATAAGCCTTTGGTTACGACTCACGAGGACATTTTGAAATTAAAACTATTCCCCTTTTGGAAATTGGGCTTTTGGGGTGTATTGGGCCTGAGTTTACAGGAAGTAGGCCACCCGACGTTGGTACACCGCTTTAGTCTAAAAATACTTCTCTGTTATATTCAATATTCGAAAGACAATTTTTTTTCTTCCGTTTGAGGAGTTTTCTGTTTCGCGAAATCCAGATAAAACCCCCTAAACCCTAGCTTCGTCCAGTAGGATTTGCGACTCTCCCATCATGGCCGCTGCTACAGTTTTCTCTCGCTCAATCCTTCTCCGACATGGAACTACAGCCGTCCTCTCTCGCTGCTTCTCCTCCTCCTCCGTTGCTTCCTCTCATCGCCCCTACTCCATCTTCCGTTCTCTCCGCTCTCTCTCCGCCGTCGCCCTCACTTCACTAATCTCTCTCCCACGTTTGCCGCCACTCGATCCTTCTCTACCCGCATGACCTCGTCCTCGCTCAGTGATCCTAGCCCTAATTGGTCGAATAGACCCCCGAAAGAGACTATCTTGCTTGATGGATGTGATTTTGAGCACTGGCTGGTGGTGATGGAGAAACCAGAGAGTGATCCTACCAGGGATGAGATCATAGATAGTTACATCAAAACCCTAGCTCAGGTTGTCGGAAGGTATGTATGATTTGTTTCCTTATTCTCGGAGTTCTAGCTAAATCACTTTTTGGTTTGCAGTTCCTTTCCAGTTTGTTTATTTTTTTGAATCGTTGAGAAATACAAGAAGTCTTTTTTTATAGAATTGTAACTGATTCTTTATTAATGATTGTAAATGTATCTGTTACTGATTTCCCACTCACTGTGTAGCTTATTTGATTATGCCCAATCTGTTGCTTGTGTTAATGATAATGAAAAATTATGTTACAGTGAAGAGGAAGCTAGGATGAAAATCTATTCCGTTTCGACCAGACACTACTTTGCATTTGGAGCTCTTGTGTCTGAGGAGCTTTCTTATAAGTTGAAAGGTGCATATCTTTAAGTTCATAGTTTGAACAAATCTTCTATAAATCAGTCTAGAAATGTGCTACCTTGTTTTTGTTTATTATATGCTGTTACTTCTTTCTCTTATACAGAGTTGCCTGGAGTTCGTTGGGTTCTCCCCGACTCATATTTGGATGTGAGGAACAAAGACTATGGAGGTATGCTATTTCCTGATCTGCTAGCTTGTGTTTTCTGGTTGGTTTGTGCTGTTTGGATTATTTTGTGCGATTGGGATTTGATTTTATTGCAATGCTTGAGTCGTTCAAAAGTGAAATTGTGAAACTCAGCATGTTTTTACTAGAATCATGTCTCACCTGGTTATATTTGGAGTCAAAACTTAACCATTGCTTCCAGTTTCCTTTCAAAGTTCAAATATTGCATCTTTTATTTCCTTGAAAAACCATGATTGAATCAAAGTATATTCAATCATTTTTTGCACGTATTAGCAATTCTAGCAAGATGGAAAGGTAGTTCTAGTATCATTGACCTTGTTAATTGAATGGTTTCTAATGTTATTGACTGGTTAATTCTGATTGATTTTATTTATGACCTTGCTTGTTCTTTACAAGGGGACTGCATCATGTAAAGTATGTTGTGTTTTATTGTATTTGGTGATTTTGCTGCGTAAACAATTGTACGATATGGTTATTAAATTATATATTTTTTGTTCTTTAATAATAAAATCTGGTCGACCACAGTTCCATACGTGTTGAACCATTTAACCATCACTTACATTTTTGGTATGATGGCTGGTATAGTCTTTTAGTCGTCGATTATTTTTTATTGCTCTTGGATTCTTGGTAAAGTAGGCACGCAATTGTCATTTTTTGTTTGTGGTGTAATGCAATGTTTGTCTATCCTAAATCTTTTTGTTGCAACTATAGCTTGTTTGTAAGTTTCTTGACTATTGTTGTTTCAGGGGAACCGTTCATTAACGGGCAAGCTGTACCTTATGATCCCAAATATCACGAGGAATGGGTAAGGAATAATGCCAGAGCGAATGAGAGGAACAGGCGCAATGACAGACCCCGCAACTTTGATAGGTCTCGCAACTTTGACAGAAGAAGGGAGAACACGCAAAGTCGGGATTTCCAGAATCCTCAGGTGCCTCCTCCTGCAGGTAATCAAGCAGGGCAGAATCCTGGATTCCAGCCGAATGTAGGTGGCCCAGGTGCGCCACAGCCACACCAGCCACAGTACCCGCCTCAACATAATATGGGAGGGCCAGGTGTGCCGCCGCCACAACGACCACCACAATACCCTCAACGTAACATGGGAGGCCCAGGAGCACCTCCACCACCAAATAACCAGATGGGAGGATGGCCTCAAAACAACCAGCCGGGATATGGCCCACCTCCTACTCAGCCACCACACAACCAAATGGGCGGAGGAGCTCCACCAAACACTTATGGAGGAGTCCCACAGGGAAATAATATGGGAAGGATGCCGCCACCGAACGTGGGAGGAGGATCACCACCGGCACAGGGTAATCCTGGTTGGTCGAATGGAGGCAGGGGAACTTTCAGAATGGACCGCCACCACCGCCAAATGATGCAGGTATGCCTTACCAGGGTGATCAGCCAGGCTATCCACAGAATGGCTACCCTCCAAACAGGGATGGGAACTTGCCTCGTTACTGAACCAACCTGAGGTTCAAAGTGTTGGTTGGAGCGCTTCCAGAGTTATGTAGATATCTAGCGAAGAAAGAAATGTGGATTTAATGTTTGCTTATCTCTAGCCAGGAAAGAAGTGTGGATTGATTAAGTATTTGCTCATCTGTTGGAAGTATGGAGTACCAGATACCTTCTTTAGGGAGCCAACTTTTGGAAATCGTCATCATGATTATCGAATGTTTTCTTTTACACTCTGTTCGTTTCATAGTATTTACTTAGTCAATTTCATAATGAAATGAACCATAAAAAGGCTTGAAGAAGTTTTCATGTTTTTTATAAGTTAGGCTGTTAGGTGGTTACGTCATATCATTTAGGAACTAGTTCTTTGCCCGCCCGTTGGCGGGTTGTGAATCCGGTTCTGGAGTCAAACCAACAACAATCTCAGCCATCCACTTAAGATACGGTCCTCATCTCTCACTTGTTCCTTCTTTCTTCATGAATGAGAACTTTTGCAGCCAATTAATTTTTTGTTCGAAGTAAAAGTTGATTGGACATAGATTTAAATTTTTGGGACGTCGTATCTACATGGCGGCTCCTCCGCCAATGATGGCACCCTTAATTATTTTATTTTTATGAAAACGGCCATTGCCGAATTTATTAATGAGAAATCAAGCAAATGTCATCCAAGGAGTTTTGCAGCCAAACCGGGGTGTCAACACCCTCGGTAAGCGCCGACAGATTACAAGTCTGCCTAGCTAGCAGATGAGCTGTTTTGTTCCCGTTTCTTCTGACGTAAGCAACTTCGTAGCAACTTCTGACAGAAGCATTTGCAGAGCTGGTATTCTTCGGCGCTCAATCTGTTTCTTCATCTTCTTCCAGCGTGCAGCCGTCTGTCTTCCCCTTTGAAACTCTGTACTCCACACTCATCGGCGCTCAATCTGTTTCTTCATCTTCTTCCAGTGGTGTATTCCAGCGGAGCAGAGCGTCTTCTCGTTACTAGGTATGCTCCGCCGATTCCTCGACATAAAACCTCGTACCACCGATTCTTCTTTGCTATGACTTCAATTTTAACGTATTCTTCTTCGTTTCTTCGTTACTATGAAAACCTCGTGCTCTCCCTGGTAGCTCTTCTCTGATTCATTGAAGGTAAGGCAACTCTCCCAACTTATGTCAGAGTTTGTAATTTGATCTGTGAAGTAAGCTTTGGAGGCTGTTGTTGAAGCACGAGATTATAGATTATAGGGAGATTGAAGGAGTTTGTAATTTCAACCTAGCTAACTTCAATTCCAACACCTTCTTTGTCAATTGATTCAGTTTCAACAAGAAGTTCAATCGGCTCAACAAAAAACATTAGGTTTCGTCAACCAAATTCATGTACCCCATTGCCCTCCACTATCACAATATGACTGTGAATACATCTGTTGTGCGCTGCTTCTTTAATCTTTAGGGTTTTGTGCTTGTTCTGCCTTTGAAATATGAATCTTTGAGTTGATCATCTATCCTTGCTTGATTTTATTTTGATCGAGTTGAGTATATCCTGATAATTCCTCATTTGAAGTTCAAGCAGTTTCTACTCCATTCTTCATCACTTTCTTTCTAATAACTCTGTATTCAAGGATTGAGATTCATATATAAGGTTGAGTTTCCAGACTTAGTCAGGTGTCTGCCTGAATGCATTCTGATCATTCCTCAATTAGTTACACGAATTTAGATTGATATAATTTTAACTAGTTGTGTATTGGCTGTTCAAAGTGAAGCAAAGACAAAATGGAAGAAAAATGCATATATTCCGATTAGTAGGAAGATGTTCCATCGATCATACTGCTATAACTCACACCATCACATTCAATCCATGCATGTTTTATATTCATACATTGATTGATTGAGTGAGTGAGTAGGTGTAGGTGTTGGTCTTATGATTTATGAATGATTGGGTTGTTATCTGTTTCATGTCTTTCTATGGTTTTCGGATCATTATATAATCAATAGAGGTTTAAAATGTCTGTAACCTGAGACGAGAAAAATAATTCACAAACTGACACTGTACAGGGGTAAGAATTCCAGCATGGTTCCACAAAGGTTGCCTTCCAGCATCACCTCCATCGTGGACTGGTTGTGCACCTTTCCGTGGATTTGTCCCAGGGCCAACCAGTATAAGTGGCAATGATGGAGGTGGTGCTAGAAGGCAACCTTTGTGGAACCATGTTGGAATTCTTACCCTTGTACAATGTCAGTTTGTGAATTCTTACCCTGTACAGTGTTAGTTTGTGAATTATGATTTAGCATGCTGATTTCGCATTTCATGTTCAGATTCCCTAACCTCTCTGTCTCTCTGTCTCTGCAATCTGCATCACATCTTCCTTTCTTCCTCTCCCTCTAATCAAAACCTAACCCCCTCTCTTCCCCCTTTATAATTAACTACACCATCACTTTTTTCTTCTCCCTGAATCTTCTGATTCATTATATCCTTTCTTCCCCTTTCCCATGGCTAGTTTAATAATAGGTTAATAAGGATTAAAAATGAGGTTAATTGGTTGATGGTATTTCACTTGTTCACTTTTGTCAGTTTGAATGGCATCTTAGTATAGAGGTTTTAGAAATCGAGAACAAGTCATGTTTCTGTGAATAATCTCCTTTTCAGCTTGCAAAGTTAATCCCTCGGAAGTGTCTTAGTCTAGTTGCTTATAAGGCCGCCCGATTGATGTCAGCTAATTTACTACCCTTTGATAAAATTAGTAGCGTGGGAATTTATCCGAATAAAATGACAACGAACAAAGAAAAAAACGTTTGGGATTCACAGCTAAAATAAAATTATTGAAAAACATGACAACCAATCTTCCTGGAGAATGTATGTCTCTGACTTGCTATTCATAATACATTAGGGGCATGGGGTTGTTATTGTGGAGTCTTCTGTTTCCTTCGGCTTGTCAGATCTCTTATTTCTGGAAATTTCCTACAGGGAAGACTGTAATTACAAGTGATCATGGCCTCAAACTGGAGTTCGTACCTGATTGGATTGCTATTGTTGGGAGTGGTTACATCGGTCTGGAATTCAGTGACGTTTATACTGCACTTGGAAGTGAGGTGCTGTCTTGTCTGTTTCTCATTCAATTTACTGGGAAGAATATTATGTTGCAAATAGGAAGTGCGTGTTCATTCCAAATCTGATTGTTAATGCATCTGAAAATTTGTGCATGTTTACAGGTGACTTTCGTCGAAGCTCTGGACCTACTTCTGCCCGGATTTGATCCCGAGATTGGGAAGCTGGCTCAAAGAGTTCTAATCAATCCTCGCAAAATTGACTATCACACTAGAGTTTTCGCCACCAAGGTTAAAAAAATAGACATGTCTGTGTTTCTAGCATTAGAAGTCTTTTACCTCATTTGTTTCAGACAACACGTCCTCCTGTTGTACTTTATTGTTATGGTTCTCCTTTCTGCTTACCAGGGCACTGTTTTTTCTAACTTTTCATAGATCACTCCAGCAAAAGACGGGAAACCAGTTACTATTGAGCTTATTGATGCCAAAACCAAAGAGCCAAATGATACTCTTGAGGTATTTGACTATTTGTGCTGGACTGGTGTTTCTGTTCGTATTGATTATCTTTATAAACTGCAGCTAAGATTCTTATTTTCAACAGGTAGATGCAACATTGATTGCAACTGGAAGAGCACCTTTCACAAATGGTCTCGGGTTAGAGAATGTATGGGTTAAAATCAGATTTCAGTTGCCTAAGAAAGAATTCAGCACTCTGATATCTTTTCTTCTTCCTTTGATCTTCTTTCACCTTGCAGATTGATGTTGTAACACAGCGTGGTTTTATTCCAGTGGATGAGCATATGCGTGTTATTGATTGTAACGGACAACTGGTATGCCAAAACTCCATTGTGTTTTTCAATCTACGGAGCCCGCTGCATACCAACACTTGATTTACTCAATGTTAGGTCCCTCACTTGTACTGTATAGGAGATGCCAACGGTAAAATGATGCTTGCTCATGCAGCCAGTGCACAAGGAATTTCAGATTTGTTATATCAATATTCGAATTGGGTGTTGAAGAACGCATGCTTTCCCTATATACCAATTCCTTAATTTTCCCTTTACACAGTCGTGGAGCAACTGAATGGAATAGACCATGTACTGAATAGCATCCCAGCAGCTTGTTTCACTCATCCTGAAATCAGTATGGTTGGACTGACAGAGGTGTGAAGATTTTGCTAGTTTAGTGTAATAGTGTGTACTGTTGTTAATGTATTGCACGTTGGAAAATGTTTGCCCTTGATTTTGCAAGTACTGACTGGATGATGATTGACAGCCTCAAGCAAGAGAAAAGGCTGAAGTAGGAGGTTTCGAAGTTGCCATAGCCAAAACGAGTTTCAAGGCCAACACAAAGGCTTTAGCAGAAAATGAAGGAGAGGGCCTTGCTAAGGTTATATATGCCCCTCCCCTCATACATTGTCATTATCGTGATAGGTTTTGCATCACTGATGGTTTGTCTGTTTCTTCTGCAGTTAATATACAGACCTGACAGCGGAGAGATTCTCGGCGTTCATATTTTCGGACTGCATGTTGCAGATCTCATCCATGAAGCATCTAATGATATGTTAGTTTATATGCAGAGCAGGATGATGAGTGGAGAAGTGGGTTCCTCTATGTTTCTCTCTTACTTATGGGTATATATGTAGAGCATTCAACCAATTTAATTTGATATGGTAGCTGCAGCACCGATACTTGTAACAATCAATTAACTGGTTTGGTATTTTATAACATGCAGGTAACTGGTCTGGTTTGGATGCTGCTTTTGCTAGGTTACAAGACATTTTGGTTTGTTTTTTTTCAATGATTTGTGGAATGCTTTGTGGATGATGGATGTAGGAAACGCTAATGTTGTTTTTGCTACTTTTGAACGTATAGAGTCTAGTTGAATTAAATTCATGGATATGTAGAAGAATTGGAGATTGTTAAATTGTCTTTGGTATATGTTATTGTTACTAGACTTGTTCTTTAGTATATTTTTCGAATTTTGTTCTCAATATCGTAACACGGAGATTCGTTCTCAAAATTGTATAAATAGTCTCTGAATGATTATTTAAGACCGTAACAACGGTCCCTGAATGATTATTCGAGACCGTAAACACGGTCCCTAAATAATTATTCGAGATCGTAAAAACGGTCCTCAATCAGTGATTCAGCAACCGTTATAACGGTAACTTTAAATTTTTTAGGGACAACGTAAACAGTCTCAGATTAAACATTTCGAGAGCGTTTCTAAATACCGTCCCTAATCACCAGCAACACAATCACGGTCCCCAAAACTCAAATTCGAAGACCGTATAAGCATACGGTCTCCAAATATTTTGGGGACTGTCTACCATTTTACGGTCCCCAATACAATCCGGACCATCAAGTTTATAACCAATTTGGTAAACGGTCCCCAATACATTTGGAGACCGTTTAATGATTTTCAGGGGCCGTTTCTTAATTTTCTAGGACCGTTTTACACGGTCTCTGATAATGTAATTTCTTGTAGTGTAATCAATAAGTATGTTATGAATAATATTGTAGTGAATGTCCATGATTCACATAGGATGCTACCTTCACATAAGATGCTACCTAGGATGCTTCCTTAACATTGATCATAAGAATCAATGTCTTTCATGATCCATTCTTCTCCCCATTCATATGTAATTATATGAGCCCATTCATGACTTATTATTCTCTTTAGTCATGTGTAATTACATTAGCCTATAGGAGTTATATATTATGTCTCTATAAATAGAGCACATCATTGTATCTATTGGTATGAATAAGAAGAAACAATTCTCTCCTCTTTCTCTCGTCTTTCCTCTCTACTTCATAGTTCATAGTTCATAGTTCATAGTTCTCCATCATTTTCATAACACGTTATCAGCACGAAGCTCTGCCCACTTGGAGATTCACGAAGCTTTACTCCTTGGAGAACAAGATCGTCATCATAAGGTATGAACTCTGTATTATGAAGTTTCAATTAGTTATTGTTCATATGCGTTATTATTTTATTGTTTCTATTCGTGAAAGCTATTCGTTATGATGATTTGGAAACAATGATGGTTGGATGTTGGAATTATTTAATATCAATAGTCTATAAGACTATATGTCATTTCTCAAAGAGAATGTATCCAACACATATGCTACAGCATTTCTTCAATTCAAAGTAGCAAAACATGATTATGATTCATGTGAGAAAGATTGGTATTTGGACCAATACTTTGGAAATATACAATTGCATCCCATGAGAATAAGTGTACCAAGATACACATGTTATCCAAAGGAAAAAGATTATCTTGTATGTCTCAAATGTTGATGATCCATGAGACATAATATCAATTTCTTGATATGAATGATTATAATGATGTCCATAAAGTGACAATATCTATGTTCCTACAAGTGAACAAAAGAAGACATTCATCTATGATTTTAATGGTCATAAGAATGAAATTTCAAGTGTCTTTCACAAACTTAAAAGAGAGAATGAATATGATCACATAATGGTAATACAACTATCAAGTTTGTTTGGATGATCATAGTTCGAATGACACTGTAATGGACGATATATATAATTGTGTGTCAATGATCCAAAATATAGTATTGCATTCCATGATGTGAATGTATTAAGAGACATGATATCAAAAGAATTATATTCCAAAGGAGTATGCAATGCTCCTAGTGAACAACGAATTGTTCATACATCGTATCAGTTGTAGAATTACAAAAAAAATAACGGTGGATCAAATTACTATCAGTTATTTACAAGTATATCATCTTTATCGATTGTGAAGGAAACAATGACCACCTAATTTGTGATATCAATAATTGAAAGTTGAAACAAGAGAATTGTGATATTTTATTTATCAATTTAAATAAGATGCTTTACAAGCACTCAATGGATGAAAATTTCCACATTGATAAAATTTATAATCTATTACATCCTCCAAAGTTATTACATTGAGGAAAGAGATTCCATATTGATCGTGTGCATTATATTTTACACAATTGTGTATGAATATATTAAATTATAAAGATGTCACATTAATGGATATTATATTGTGAAAACGAATACAAGATAACGAATGTATGTTCATCACATTCACATATATAGATTATGATGAAAAAATCATTGAAAGTATTATATAAGTTATCATCACATTGAAGCTCTCACAAATGTAAACTAAAAGTTTACTTATCCTGGCAAAATTATTTGGCATAACCGGTTAGACCATCCAGGTTCTACAATTAATGCGAATTTGAGAATATATGTGGTTAATTTTGAAACATTCCACACACATCAATCTAAGTTGATTATTGGATAACTATTGACAAAAATAAGCAATGAATTGTTTTCCTAAAAAATTAAGGGTGATATTTGGATCCATAAGATACACCCAACATATTATCCATTTAGATATTTTAATTGATGCATCAACTAGACATTCACATGTCTAGGTATGTACTCGCAACATCCAATTCGCGAGATTATTAGCTCAATCATTTTGATTATGAGCATATTTTCACGATATCCAATAAGTGAAATACATGATTAAGAATAAATATTCTCATTATCTTATATACGTGTTAATCTACATGAAAAACATAAATTCGCATTACGCCAACGAGTTATAATGAGTTCCCCTGTTATAATTGGTTTTGGGTCAAAACCTCATATTTCTCATATAAGAATATTTAGATGTGATATATACATCTCAATTGCTCCACCACAATTCATTAAGATAAGTCTCAATAATAGAGATTGAGAAATTATATATGTTGGGTACGAGTCTTCGTTGATAGTAAAATATTTACACTATTGTCGGGAGATTTATAGATGACTCGTTTAGATGAACACATCATTTTGTGATTCAAATTTCCGAACATTAGGGGGAGAAAATCAAAGGTTGGGCAAAAAGATTCGTTAGAATGAATTATTATTATCTCATTTTGATCCTCGAACTAAATATAGTGACATAAAAAATCTCTTATGTCAACTACATTTGCTCCAACATAAGTGTTTTTGTATTGGTAAAAACACAAATGAGTCTAAAGCACTCATGAAGTATGAAAAATCAATCGATTCCAAAGATATAAATCCTCAAAAGGTGAAAAGAAGCTTTAAATTAAGATGGTCAAAATTGAGGGTAAGATAAATGATATCAAACAAATACATGTGCTCCTAAAGAGCATCATGTACCTGATAATTATGAATGAAAGATATATCAATGTATTTGATGAAAAACTTTGGAATCATGATGAAGTCAACGTTGATGAAAAAATTTATTACAATGCAGGACTAAATTTGATAAGCGAAAATGAGGATCATGAGCCAAATTCATTAATGCATGCAAAGAAAGAAATGATTGGCCAAAATGGAAAATATGATTGCGACAATATTATATTCCCTAGAAAAATGAAAAGTTTTTTTTTTATATAAAAAGTCTATACACATGAAGATGTAAGCAAACGAGACATATATATTTATCTCATTGCGATTATAATGAAAATCGTAAAGTTGTGGGCTATAAGACATCTCATTCTGAAAGGTTTTGTACAATGACAAAAACCTTATACTATTGGTTATGATGAAACATATTTTCATTTGGTGGATGTAACAACTTTTCATTATATGATTAGTCTAACAGTTTGTGAAAGGAAATATTTGTCTTTGATGGATGTCATTACAACCTATATGTATGGTTTGTCTAATAATGACATATATGCGTATATGAAATTTCCGGAATGATTCATTTTGCTAAATGCGAACAATAAGTCAAGTTCACGTGAACAATATTCAATAATATTATTGAATTGACGTCATACGAATTATGAGATTGAGAAAGAATGATATATTTCGTATACCAAATATTTTCTATGTTTTATTTGTCAATATTTTATATTTAATACTTGCTTTTTATTATTAAATATTTTTGGTTTTGAAATTATATCGTATCAAAATTTCTATAACTTTCTTTTGTTTTGAAAATGCATTTTCTTTATTTCAAAGGTTAAGAAGTCATCATCTTATTATCTATTTGATTAGCTATTGAGACTCGTGAAGAGTTTCTCAAAGAAATTAGCTATTTGATTAAAGAGTTTGACATGAAAGATATGAAACAATATCATTGCAAATCACTTGCAGAATGAGCATCTCTCAAACATGATTGTTGTTTATCAACAAAGATACACTACCGAAATGTTGAAAATTTCGATATGAATATATATTGTCCATAACTACCTTGATGGTAGTAAGATCATTATATGTGAGTAGATGTCAATATACATAGTAAAGTAAGAATCATTTTGTCCCGAAGTATCGTATCTTAGTGCAACAAGAGCACTCATGAATATTGCTAGTCTTATAAGACTTAATTCATCTATCAATAGTTATTTTGCCAAGATTATACTCTATTCTCACTCAATGACATGAAGATCAATTGAAGCATATACTATGTTATGTTCAAATAACATAAGATTTCAAATTATTTTATTTGAGCATATTGAAAGACATGTCAATGAGTTACATGGTCTTTAAATATCGATACGATCTTTGCGGTGGTCAATTATAAATTGAGTTCACTTGGCAATATAACTATTTGGTGGTTTGTGAAACAAACTATAAAGCCACATCATCATTCACATGCATGATCATATATATCATGCATAATTAGTATATATATCCTCAAGTTGTAAGAGGATCGCAATAGAAAAGCTAAAAGAATATGTGTTTGACGAAGTTATTTTTCCAATACGAATTTCTAGATACTAGTGGAATAACTAGTGAAAATTATGATCAAGTGACAATCTAACATATTTGTTCACAAAGTTACTTCATACATCAAGATCATTTGTATAAAATTGAAGTTCAAAGATTGAACGATTTTGAGTCATCCTATCATGAGGGGGAGTTAATACGCACTGCACTCTTTTTCCCTTAACCATGGTTTTTCCCATTGGGTTTTCCTGGTAAAGGTTTTTAACGAGGCAGTATGTGATATCGTATTATACGAATAATATATTATATCCATATAAATGTATTGACCTTCTATTGATTTTTCTCTTGTAAAGTTGTAAAGGGCATATCATTAACCATTGGACATTCAAGGGGGAGTGTTATGAATAATATTGTAGTGAATGTCCATGATTCACATAGGATGCTACCTTCACATAAGATGCTACCTAGGATGCTTCCTTAACATTGATCATAAGAATCAATGTCTTCCATGACCCATTCTTCTCCCCATTCATATGTAATTATATGAGCCCATTCATGACTCATTATTCTCTCTATTCATGTGTAATTACATTAGCCTATAGGAGTTATATATTATGTCTCTATAAATAGAGCACATCATTGTATCTATTGGTATGAATAAGAAGAAGCAATTCTCTCCTCTTTCTCTCTTGTCTTTCCTATCTACTTCATAGTTCATAGTTCTCCATCATTTTCATAACAAAGTAGGGCTTTTCACTAAAATAAATAAAAAAAATTAACTATTAACCTAAATAAATGCCATTCAAAACTATTGATTTTTGTAAATATAATCGCTCCGGGACTAGGCGATATCGCCCCAACCCTGTAAAAGCCACCCGTGATTAGATTCCCGACTAGTGTCAGAGTCATGGGTCCGAAAATAGCCAAGCTTTAGGCGATCTCGCCTAGGACCTGAGCGATTTCACCTATGATCTGGGCGATATCGCCTAAAGCCTGGGCAACTAACGAGCCTTTAAATCCTTGTTAGTTTCGGAGGATGTTGGTACTGTGGCGTCGTCGACTGGTACTGTGGCGCCGACTGAGGCGCCGTCGACTGGTACTGAGGCCCCGTCAACTGGTACTGAGGTGCCGTCAACTGGTACTGAGGCGCCGTCGACTGGTACTGAGGAGGGTCATCGAAACTGTAAGTCCGCCCGTCAGCAAAATCCTCGTTCCACACATAGTAGGGTGGAGGTGCGTATCCCACATCATGGTGCGCGATACTGCCGTAATCGACATCATCCAACCCTGTATTGTGACCTCTCTGTGGGATGGGATAGCCATCATAGGGAGGGTATGTCGGTAGGCGTGAGGCTGCACGTGGGCGGTGTGGTCCTCGATCGAGAAGTCGCTCATATGATCCACTGATAGCCAATCCAGATCGGAGCACATGACTCATGTGAGAATCACCCGTACCACTCAAAATGGTAGCCTGCTCCAACGAGGCTATCTGAAAGGCAAAAAAAATATGTCAGTGTACTCTAAGGGAATACTAAATTGGCTACAGTTACTCAAGTAGTTGGCCACTAACCATCCCCTGAAACTGTGCACCATCGTGAGATAAGGCCAGGCGTGTCCGTCTCCTGTACCACTCGTCGTACTCATCATGGAAGTGGTGGATCAATGGATCTGCTCTCACCTCACCCTCGGCAATGTGCTGATCCCGCTGCTCCCAGAGACGTAAGTACTCTAGGTACCTAGCACCCCAATCATGTACTGGCACTCTGAAGTCTAGTCCCAGCAACTCCTCGACGCGAGCAGCAGGCTTGGCGTCCTGTGGGATACGCTGACCATGTCCGAACTGACGCATGCAACGGTCGGGATGGTGCCATGCGACACAGTCTATTCACAGCATGGGGCAAACAGCACGCCACAACACATCGTCCTCCAACTGATAATCCTCCTCGCGGAAGGCGTACGACATCCACTGGAGAATTAATAAATATGTTATAAGGAAGAATTAAGAAAATCAGAGAGAGTATGTACAAGAGGTTAAGATTCCTAACCAAGAACTCCGTGGACCGGTCAAGTGCGTAGCGTATTTCCTCGAGCTTCATAGCCACGCGATGCTGATGGCGCCGGATGACAGACATTCAACGCACACCACGAGGAACGGTGTCGGCATCTGGTGGATCACCACCTGCTACGTAGCGATCGGCTATGATCGGGAATCTCTCCAAGGCCCAGAGCTGGACCAGCAAGGTGAAGCCTCCCAAGTCACCTGTACCCCTCTGACTCCCAGCCGTGAAGAAGGCCGCCCTCCCCATGGCCTTATACAGCCATGCTAGTACCACACTACCCCAACTGAACGTGGATGCAACCCGAGAGTCCCCAATAAGCCAGAGTAGATGAACCGGTATCAAGTCTCCAGTCCGATCAGCTAGTAGAATGGCGCCAAGAAGAACCCAAGTGTAGGCTCGTGCGTAGCGGATAACAACATCTGCTGGAGCACCAGCCGGTAGACGATCAAACATTCCCTTCACCCACGAGATCTTCACTGACTGTCCCGTACAACTCCCAGCTGGGGGTTGGACACCCAACAACTCCTCACATATAACACTCGGAGGACGTCTGTCCACCGCTACGGTAACCGGAACTCCATCGGTAGGAAGACCCGTAAGTACCTCAACGTCCTCCAAAGTGATCGTCGCCTCGCCCTGTATCAGGTGGAATGTGTTCGTCTCTGGCCACCACCTCTCAATCAATGCTGTGACGAGCTTTTTACACGGTGTGGAACCGAGTAAACGAACAACAGGGAGGAGTCGACACTCTCTCAAGAATGCCTCGTACTCTGAACTCCACTCCAAGCAAGAACTACGCTGTCGCAACTTCAGCGCCTTGCATGCCTGAGGGTCACGCCACACTAAAGTAGCCCTATGCTTGTTCTCCCCCCACAATAGAGAACAATCACCAGGTTGAGGCCTAACGCCCTCGGGAGTCCGATCAACCAACGGTTCAGCCCATCCATAGTTCGACATCTATTGTATAGTAAATTGTTAGGAAAACTATTTTATACTAATTCTCTTTCTCAAAAGTATACTAGTTCTCTAACCTCAAAATTATACTAATTGTCTAACCTCAATATTATACTAATTCGCTAACCAAAAAATCATACTAATTCTCTCACCTAATTCTCTCACTAATTCTCTAACTATCCATAAAGAATGACATGGTTCACAATGACATAAGAACAATAAATAATGTATGTACTACGTACCTTGTGTAACGGTGTGAAAAAAGGTCCTCTCTGTTTTATAAAAATCCTACAACGTCAATATGACAGTGTTAATAAATCATTTTGAAAAAAATTATCTACCATAATAACCCTAAACTAATTCTCTAACCTAAAACCCTAAACTAATTCTCTAACCTAAAACCCTAAACTAATTCTCTAACCTAAAACCTACAAAATAATGTAATTTAAAAAAAATAGGGAGAAAGGGGACTTACCTTTGCCTTAGGGGGTTAAAGAGTGGTGTGGGGGAATGGTGGGGTTGGAAATGGGGTATTTATAAGGGTTGGGGCGAGTTTGCCCAATCCCTAGGCCTCGGGCGATATCGCCTAGATCCTGGGCGAGATCGCCTGGATCCTGGGCGAGATCGCCTGGATCCTGGGCGAGATCGCCTGGGGTCCTGCCACACGGCATTTAATCGGTGGTTGGGCAGATTTGAATCGGGTGGATCGGAAATAACTGGGGTTGGGGCGATATCGCTTAGGGCCGGGGCAATATCGCCTAGACTTGGGGCGATTATATTTAAAAAAATCAATAGTTTTGAATGACATTTATTTAGGTTAATAGTTAATTTTTTTTATTTATTTAAGTGAAAACCCCTAACAAAGTATAAATTTTATTATAAAATATACTTTTATTATTAAAAATTAAATAATTTATATTTATCTACAATATACAATGATAAAAAATTTTAATTAGTTATATTACTATATCATAATCTAAATCCAATACCCAACTAGAAAATGACATTCAAAGACACTAAATAATATTAATACATAATTGTATTTTTTTAGGAAAAAATCATAGATGTATTGTGATATAACTTTAGGTGAAAAAATAACATAATATATAACCTATCGTGTACGGTTATAAAAATTAAGTATACTAATTGAAAATCAAGTTTGAAAATTTGTGTTTTTTTAATCATTTAAGGTTGAGTATGACGATCTTCAAGTAGGTTGGACTTTATAGTTCAAATATCATACTAACATATCATTTTATCTTAATAATCATAATACACTACTCATATGTCATACAAAAATTGAAAAAATTCATGCATATCCTACTAAACATGTTTAGAAGGAGTTGTGAGTATATATTTTAATTTATTATATAATATAAAAAAATATCATTAGTTTTTTAATATAACATATTTTCACCTAGTATATATCAACATAAGAACCGAGCACCATGGGCCTCCACATATTATTTGTTATCTTTTGACATTGTATGTTAGCCACCAACCTCTTTTAAAATTGAAAATTGATGATTTAGTTAATCACTGCATTATTAGTTTAATTGCATAACTCGATTAGCGTCGTTAGTGAACATAGAAGCTTGAGATTTGCTAGGTGTTCGGCTCGGTAAATATGCGATTGTGACATGAGCCATTTTGCGAACAAGCTCGATTACAAAATGAGCCAAATCTTAGCCGAAGGGGGTTCGATTCGGTTTGTTCGCGAGCCAGCTTGACTCGATAGCTCGTGGAACACTGATCGCAAACGCACTCGTTTATTGTTCGCAAACAGGCTCGTAATTAATGCTCGAGAACATATTCATATAGGAGTTCGATAACATGCTCGTTTGTATGTTCACAAACAGTTCTGAGCAGGAGTTCGTGAACATGCTCGTATATAAGTTCGTTAACAGGCTCCTTTATGACTAGTTTGAGAGCTTTGTCAATAGGGTCAAGACTTTAAACTAAGGTTAGAAGTTCGTTAATAGAATTTAAGTTATGATTTAAAGTTAGTTGATAGAATGTAAATATGGTTTAGGACTTGGGTATGTTGATATAGTTTATTATTTAGATTATTTATCAGGGTTTTGTAGTATTGGGGGCAGTTTCGGAGGAATATGTAGCCCCAATGGCACATTTCTGAACTATGTCCAAATAGGGGCAATTTCGCGGCCCAGACAACGCCACGCTAGCCAGAGAGCGCGGCGCTCACCAGCCAGCGCGGCGTGGTTGGTAGGACAGGAAACTAGCCGTTGGCGAGCGTCGCGACACGTGGCGAAGTAGCCGTTGGCTACTAGCCGTTGGAGGTCACTTGGTGAGCGCGGCGCTGGCTAGTGAGCGCCGCGCTGGGTAGGAAACTAGTCCAGATGCTATATAAACCCCCTTTGGGACCCTTCATTCTTCACACTTCCATCCTCATTCTCACAATCTTGTCTCCCAATTTGGTTAGTTTTTACGGCAGCATCTTGAAGCAATTTCGGAATATGGCCTCTTCGAGTCGTCGTAAGTGAAATGGAGTTTCGGTTTGCCTTTCAGTTCTTCCTCATTTTAGAGTTCAGAATTTTGTTGATAGAACTGACGTTATGACTCAAGGTTGATAGTTAGAATGTAAATATGATATGTGATATGTTAATAGAGCTTAAAAGTTAGTTTATC
Source organism: Linum lewisii (assembly GCA_034768395.1). Lineage (NCBI taxonomy): Eukaryota > Viridiplantae > Streptophyta > Magnoliopsida > Malpighiales > Linaceae > Linum > Linum lewisii. The sequence goes on along the minus strand of CM068296.1, from coordinate 15,494,143 downwards.
TACCAATTATCACATGTTGGCATTAGGGCTATATATGAGCTGAGCCGAGCCGAGCCGAGCTTCAGCCTAGCTCAGGCTCGGGCTCACCTTAATTTTTTCTGGCTCGGGCTCGGGCTCAAAAAAAAAAAAAGCTCAAATAGGCTAACTTGGGCTCGGCTCGTATACAGGTTGCATAGGCTCGGGCTCGTCTCGAGCTCGACTCTGGATTGACTCGTTTACTATGTTAAACGAGCATCGCTCGGATTCGGCTCGTTTATAATGTTAAACGAGCCAGAATTGGCTCGTTTATAATGCTAAACGAGCCAAATCCTAGTTAGACTCATTTACCATCGTAAACGAGCCAAAATTGGTATAAATATTTTCGAAAATACAAGAAATTAAACATTCTACAAAAATACGATATATGTGTTGCAAAATATAAAAAATGTAAAAAATAACAAATTCCAAGCCAAATAAACGTTTCCAACATGCATATCAAGGAACAAATTAGCAACCATCAAAAAGCAAAAGAAGCCAAAGAGGAGGAGAAGAAGAATGATGTACCGTTGGTCGTGGCCTCGTGACTCACATAGTGGGGATTAGAGTAATTATGGGCATTAGCCATTATGATAATTAGTAATTACTAATTATCAAATGACTTCTTTTAGGGTATCAATTTATTACACTATTAGGGTTGATTATTAGTTACCATTTAGGGATTAAGATTATACGAGTAACAATCGAGCCAGCTCGGGAGCTTGTCTTAACGAGCTAACGAAACGAGTTGGCTCACAAGCCTGCCGAGCTGACCAACATACTGGCTCGAGCTCGGCTCATTTAGGTGACGAGCCTGTTCATGAGCTAGCTCGCTTATGACGAGCCGAGCTCACGGACGAGTTTTTTTGGAAAAAAACCGAGCCCGAGCTCGAGCGGCTCGCGAGCAGCTCGGCTCGTATACAGCCCTAAATGGCATGTGTAATGTGTTACCGAGTTTGGTGAATTAGGGTATAAGGATAATACGTTATAGAGTTTAGTTATTATTGATGAAATTGACGTTATGACTTAGAATTGATTATTGAAATATAAATGTAATTTTTGGTAAGTTGGTAGAGTTTGTAACATAGTTTATCTATCACGCGTTTGATGAATATTACATGTTATAGAGTTTAGTGAATTAGGATTTAGCGATAACACATTATAGAGTTTAGGATTTTGTTGATATAATTAACGTTATGACTTCGAGTTGATTCATGAGTGATAGAATGTAAATATAGTTTAGGGTATTATAGTTGCATGTTTATTAATTAAGATCAAATCGTATAACTTTTGAGATTTAAAATATTAAAAATGACGCAATCACCTATGGACATTATATATCTCGTAGACAACTCGTTGCAGGCGGCTCTTTGTGGGAGTTAAGATTGATGTTGTTGGTCTGTATACCAGAATCAATGATGACATGAAGGCTTATGCGAGAGATCATAGACTTGAGAGGGAGATGTTGAGTAGTATATGTTTGTGACTTCTCTTCTATGTAAAAGGCACTGTTGTTAAAATCAGGGGATCGGAATCACCTCGATTGAGAGGGACTTCTTATTCCCGATTTCTAACTCTTTGCCTTTGAGGAGTCTTGAACATGGGAATGAGCGCCTACACCATCCGAAATTGGGATAAGCTCACTATGTTCTAGACTTTTGTACTTTTCTTAGGTGGCTTGTTTGCCTTGTACACGACCTTATTATTTTTTTATGAAATATAAAACCTAATTATTCATAAAAAAGTATTCATTTTAAACTTAACTATTACTTTTGGATAGCTGAGAACTTAAAATTAACTTGAGAACTTTGGAATGTTACTTTTTCTATTACCATTCTAAACCTTCCTTTTTTCTCCCTCTCTTTCTTTTCCTCCTTTTTTCTGGTAGCTTCTAAGATGGTTCACGATCTATAATCTCTCTCGTCAAGGAGTCGCCCCGACAAATAAAAAACATAAAAACGAATGTCAAATCTTCTTAAAGTAGTTATTTAGCTATTCTTACGTAGTACTTAGTACAAAGGATCTCGTCTTGCTTCGGACCTTGACAATCCTAATGCTTTATAGGTGCAAACCTTTTAAGGGCTTTACTTTCTCAATGGTTATTTCATGAATACTAGGAAAGGTCACCGATCATTTGGATCTGGTATAGTGTCTTTCATGTATGTGATATCCTTTCTCTTTGCTCTTTTAAGAATTGTAGGCTTTGGTAAATGAAATCTTCTTAAAGGATACCAATGGACCCCACTCTTCCAAACTTTAAGCTTAATACACTTGACTGATAGTTAATACACTGTTTAAAAAACTAAGGAAATTTTTTTCCCTTTCATGAGGGAAATATATCGTTAAGTTTTTTTATCAGTTGGAAATTGATACTTTACTTTTGTTGTCAAGAGAAACATAAATTTGATACTAGTAAGTAACCTAAGTTGGAAACAAAGTCAAGAAATTCAAAGAGTGAGACCGAGTAGGGGTAGGTTGCATGGTGGGATTGAGCCGCAACTGCCACAACTGCTCCAACAACCTCGAGAACTACTGTCCACAATTCGTCCTAACATACTTCGCACCAACCAGTGGGTGTGGTTGAGTTAGGTGGGTTGGGACACGTAGCAGTGAACTTTTTTAAGGAAATGGGGGTTAGAGTTATAGTGATTAGTACTTCTGATAGGAAGAAAGAAAAGGCCTTGGATAGATTTGGGGCTGACTCTTTTTTTGTGAGATGAGATGAATGATGTTGTGGGAAAATTGGATGGTATTATTGATATGGTATCTGTAATGCATTCTTTGTTGCCTTTGATTCTCTGTTGAAGACTAATGGGGGAAGCTCATTGTGGTGGGTGCTCCTGAGAAGCCTCTTCAGTTGTCCACTTTTCCTTTATCCATTTTCGGTTGGAAAGTGACGACCTAGAAGTTGGAGGTTAATATAAGTAACGTTGTTACTAAGGCATTGAAAGCAGAAATGTCGCTTTGTTAGTAAGCAAGCTTCTTTCATATCAAGTGAACATTTGATGGGCCTAAGAGCATTGTAACTAAGTATGAATAAGACTATAAAAAAGACATGTTAGAGGTAGTTAAAGAGTAGTGTGTAGAGAATAACAAAGCGGCGGAGTATGTAAATGAGGACATTGTACATATCAACTTTGAGGTGTCGACTAAGGATTGCTCAATTCTTAATGAAAAGTTTTGGTACTAAGGGTTAGATTAGAATGGGAATTGACCATTTCTTTGACAATCAATTTCTTATTTCTTCGTCTAAATGACATTATGATATTGACAAATTATTACGACCATAATAAACTTTTTTTTTTTGCGGATAATGATTAAATAATTATATAAATTATTGAAAAATAAAAAATGCCACGTGCTAAAATGTAAAAAAAAAAGGGTGAAGGATGAGGATGTACGGGAGTGAAAAAAATATTAATTTCTCAAAAATCCTGTATGTTTCAGTGGGATTTCTAATTCCCATTCGAAGGTTATTTGGGTCTGGAGAAGAATTTAATTTCGCCGAATTTGGTTCATTATTACGAGAAACATGGAATTCAGGAAATTCCAGAATTCAGCCAAATACACCCAAAATCTTAACAGGGAAACTACCCAAAATGTTAAGTCGTTAACAGGGATGATGTCAATGAAGATGACTTGGTTTGATAAGGATTATGTTGCTTGTGCTAAGTGGCATCCACCACTACTTAAAAAGCTTAAATTTAATGTGGAAATTGTGTTGTTAACTTTTTTTTTTTTTGTCGTAGTCAACTCCCGTAGGAGAAAAGGAGTCAAGCAAACACAAATAAAAATTAAGTGTCCACCCAAGCCGAAGGTTTATCTCTCCTTGGCTCGGGAGACAACGAAACGCCTGGCGAGCCACGTAATGGGCTGCCATATTAGATTGACGAGGAACTATCATCAATCTTAGCTGAGGAAGAGAGTCCAAATAATGCAGGATGTCCGCCACTAGGGCACCTCCGTCCCGGTAAGTCACCTGTCGCAAAGAAACCACCTGTTGCACTTGCGTCGCATCTCCTTCAATGTCCACCAGACTCCAACTCATAGAGTGGCATAAGACGCATGCATCCCTGACAACCAAAAGTTCTAAAATAAAGGGAGACGTTAAACCAGGGTAGGAGATACATGTGGGAAAGAGGACGACTCCTGCCGAATCACGAACCACTAGACCTATTCACCGCCCGAATCTGAGGCAATCGCTCCATCTACATTAATCTTCAAGCGGGGAAACTGGGGAGGTCACCAAGAGCCTTGATGCGAGGCGGGAGAAGCTTGTGAGGCTAAAAGATGAAGGAGGGCGAGCTTGTCGAGATCAGTAGTGAAGTGGCGGTGAAGAGCAGCAATTGAATATTGAAAATTTTCGAAAATCACCCAGTTCCTAGATTTCCAAAGCCATTACAATGCCAGAGCCCATGAACTAGCCTCTAAAGGACGTGACTGAATGATGAACCTCCACACGAATGTCAGATGCGTATGCGGTATAGAACCCAAACACTACAAGAAAATTAGGCATTGGTCACAGATTTGTAGTCACGGATTAGGAAACCGTGACTAATTAGTCACGATTTTTAAAAACTATTACTAGTTAGTCACAGTTCCTTTAAAATCGTTACTAATTAGTCACGATTTTTAAAAATCGTGACTAATCTGTCACGGTTTCTTAAAAATCGTGACTAATTTAGTCACAGTTTCTTAAAAATCATGACTAATTAGTCACGATTCATATAAACTGTGACGAATTTAGTCACGATTTTTAAGAAACCGTGACTAAATGCTTTGGAGCCCTCCATGTTGGCAATCCGTGCCAAGCCCTCTCAGCCAATTAATGCAGCCCTCTCTCTCTTTTCCTCTTCTTCTCCACTGAACCCTCTCTTCTCCTCTTCTTCTCCTCTTTTTCTCCATCAACACTTCCAAATCCCACTCTTCTCTCTCTTCTCCTCTTCTTCTCCAAATCCCATCGCCGGCTCTTTGCTGCTTTACAAAATTCGGCCGCCGTCTCAGCCTGCCACCTCAACCCACAGTTTCATCTTCTTTCTTCAGCCACCGCGTCAGCCCGCCGCGTCACCAAACCACCGCCGAAAACCGACGGCCCTTCACCTTCGGCCGCCGCCTAGTAATCGTGCGAGAGAGAGAGAGAGAGAGAGATCTAGGAATCAGCTGTTAGTGATTGATGGAGGAGAGGCGACATCGACGGCGGTCGAAGGCTCGACGGCTGCTCCGTGGTTGATCGGAGAAGAAGGGAGATTGAATCTGCAAACACAATACTTAAAGTGACCAAACCAAGATTATGAGAATTTAATTGATCGAGTTGCATAATTCGAGAAAATTAGTCACTGAAAAATTACATTTCAGTCACAAAACTTTATCACGGTTTACCAGAAAACTGTGACCAATATTAGTCACGGTTTCTTAGCAAAACCGTTACTAATATTGGTCACGGTTTTCTGGTAAACCATGATTAATATTGGTCACAGTTTTCTGGTAAACCGTGACTAATTTTGGTCACCGATTCCAAACCAAACCGACAAACAACATTAGTCAGGGTTTACCAGAAAATCGTGACAAAATTAGGCCAAAATAGTCACGGTTTCAGAAAAAAACTGTGACTAATAGGGTAAAAAAACTGTGACTAATATGCATTTTTCTTATAGTGAAAACCAGTTTTGTGGTTGCCATAAATTGTTGCGCCACTATGCATGAGAATAAGATATGTTCTATGGTCTCCGGCTCTTCAAGGCAAGTGGGACAGATAGGGTGTAATTCCACTCCCAAGAATTTAATGCTTCAATCGTTGGCATTATTCTGTGACATAAATGCCAATGGAAAAAAGGAATTTTAGGTTGAATTCGGAGCGTCAAAATCGACCTCCAAAGCAATGGGTCTGTTGGAGCGGCAAAAAAAGATGGATTTTTCTTCTTTTTCAAGGATCTAATTGCTAGAGCATACCCGGAGGAGGTTGAGTACTGGCCACTGGGAGAAAAAAACCATATAGGTTTATCCATTTCCCAAGTTCTTGGGAGCGGGATACTTGCAATTGCTCGGACTGACACCCCTTCAAACAACTCATTCGGTCGACTTCTATCCCATGCTTCATCACGAATGAGACTAGAAATTTGGATGTGACTAGCTAGCACATCAGAGACTCTAAGAATTGGAAATTCCGGGCCTTGACACCCTGGTACCCAAGGTCTTTCAAAGAGTGAAGGACGTGTTTGCCAGCCAAGCTGCGAGAGTAGACCTTGGTACAACAATTCCCTTCCGTGAAAAATGTTCTGCCATCCCACGAAGGATTGGAGGACGTTGTGTTGTTTACAATAATTTGGTTGCAAGAAAATTAGATGATGTTGGGAACCATTTTGACGACTTGGTGGCGTATAAGATGGAAATAACAACCCCTCCAATTTTGACAAAAGCAAATGAATAACACGCGCATATTCACTCCTTGAATTATTAGGATTTCACTAATCCAATCCACTATGAAATTAGTTATACATCAATGAGAGAAGAAAACAATTTATGACTTCATGTATCAGTAAATTATAGATTACATGATTTGAAAAATACCTAATTTCATCAATATGATTATTCTATCATTTTTATGAAATAGTCAACTCTAGAACCAAACTTGAACCATATCAAATGTGTTTTTGCATTATAATGATTTAAAAATTAAAATCTCAATTGAACATAATTTAAAGTTAATTTGATGTAATTTATTGATTCCAATGGTTTATTAAAATAACACTATAGGAAATGTTAGTAAGGATACCAGAGCATTCACGAGAAGGTACTGTATGTGCGCTCAACCTTATATCACTAACTTAACTAATACAATAATTATAATTCTATGATCTGTCACACAAAAAGTAAACCTACTAATTGGATATATGTTTCGACTTCGTAGTAACAACAACGTTGCTCCATCTTTCACAACCATCTATATTGTTATTATTATTATTTGTTTCTAACTCGTAGTATTGGTGCATAGTACTAATATCACAAATATGATCAATGTTGACATTTGTAAATGCATTCACAAGAGAATGAAGATGGATTTGGTGGATTTGGGACACATATCCCTACATGGTCTACACCGTATCTCTTACATCTCATGTTACAATCATCTGATGTGCATTCTGAAGGAAACAACCGAAAAAACAAGTCTTGTCACCTCTCGCTTTTTCAATCATCATTGCTGTAACACCTATGAAATTAAATCAAACCAGCAAAACAGTACAAACTCAACTTATAATTTTTATATTACAAAACAAAATATAGTATTCAAGTTATATAATTAATTAGAAAGAATCAAACACAAACCTAAGAAAGAGAAGGACCATGATAAATAAATAGGTGGAACACATCTTGGGCGCCATGCTTTCAACCACTTCTTTGTTTTTACTTTTAAGTTTCCAGCACTCACTAGTTTGATGTGTGTTTGCTTCCCCATGGTTATATTAACTTATAGATGGTAAACAATCAAATTTTTCCTTCATCCAAATACATATTTATCAGATGTGTTGGATATTACCACAATCAATTTGGAAGAGTTTTTGAATTTTTTTCCTTATATATGTTTGTGCTATCAAAACTAGGATTTTTTTTCTAGAGAGAAGTCAGTAAAAAAAATAATTTCCAAAGAAAGGTGCTATTTTATTTAATTCCTAACGTAGGGGTGAATGAACCATCTTACTTACTCGTCTTCAATGTATATGGCGATTTAGGAATCAAATTAATTTTTTGTATAACCGGAATCATTCACATCACCTTAGTCATTAAGTTTGTTGTTTTCTATATATTCAGAAAAAATATATAGAAATTTGATGTTAGGAATTAGTATATATTTTTAGCCTTTTTTAATATATTACTTTTATAGTGTACAAAAATATGTTACATGAGTTAATTGCATAAACTGTTATAAATTATAGTGGATCAACATGTTGAATTGTTTTGAAACCTTTCAAAAATTTAGGATTGAGTTATTAATATTTGAAAATTTTGGGACGACCAAAGGGATTAACATTCTGTACCAAATCTAGGAGATTCGGGTTGGCCACAAGGCTGGAACTCTGAAAAAATAGTTGAAACGGAGCGACGCTAAGCATTGCGAGTACATTGCCATCTTCGATGTCCATTTCCAGCTGGAGCCGGATTACCTTCTTCGTTGTATCCTGTTTTTAGTCTAGAACTCTGACATCGCCCACGTCCAATACTGATGGCGATTCAACTATTTTCAAATTTTCTCGTAATTAATTATTAAATTTTACTAATGAATTTCTAATTTAGTCATTAAGAGAGTGTTGGTGATATTCTACAAGGCACCTCCTACCATGCCTTGAAGTCATTGAAATTATAACGACTTGAAGTTAGTAACCTGTTATAGCAGGTTTATCAAGTCATGTTACGTAAGAAATAATTGTGGTTACGTAAGACTTACGTAACAGATGAGTATCTTACGTAACAGTTGTAAATGATTGTTACGTAAGCCTTACGTAACCACAGTTTGTCTTACGTAACAGTTGTAAGTGACTGTTACGTAAGGCTTACTAACGACAGTTGCTCTTACGTAACAAGCTTAACCACAGTTTGTCTTACGTAACAAGCTTAAAATCATTCGTTACGTAAGAAATAACTATCGTTACGTAAGCCTTATGTAACCACAGTAACGTAACAGTTGTAAGTGATTGTTACATAAGGGTTGCGTAATGACAGTTTGTCTTACATAACAAGCTTAATTTTATTCGTTACGTAAGAAATAACTATTGTTACGTAAGACTTACGTAATGACAGTTTGTCTTACGCAACAGTTATAAGTGATTGTTACGTAAGGCTTACGTAACAACAATTTGTCTTACGTAACAAGGTTAATTTTATTCGTTACGTATGAAATACTTTGGTTACGTAAACCTTACGTAACATATGTGTATCTTACGTAACAGTTGTAAGTTG
>CM068296.1:15442457-15485076 GCA_034768395.1 Linum lewisii | reverse complement strand
ACATTTTTCCTAATGAAGAAATCGGAACATTTTCCCAAAACGTCAAACTGGAACATCATTACAATTTAGAACACATACAAGGTATATGAATCAATTTAGAAATCGAAAATCATAATCATAACATACCAGAACTGATGGGCCCAGCCCGACGAAGACCTAAGCCCACACGACGGCCCACGAGGCGACCCACATGGCGTCCCGAACACAGCGGCTAGGGCAGGGGTCCGGACCCAGGCGGTAAATCAATGGGCCGAACAGGCAGGCCCAGAAGTGGGGTGAGGCCCAAAGCGACGGCCCAGCTCGGCGGCCTCCTAGGGTTACTCGCGACACTTAGGTTTCCAAGATAGAGCGGACACGTGTCAACATCCTACGGAGCTACAAACGAGGGGTTTAAGATTCAGCCTTGGCGACCAAGGCAGGGGTACTATAAATACCCCCGTACACCCTATTAACCAGAGGACAACACTTTTACCCAGCGGACAAACGCTCCACGGTACGTTACTCTCCTTCCTATCCCATTCCTTAAACTGATCGCCTCCCCTTTTCCTTGAACTGACTACCCCTCACACTACTTACGAGGTACAACACTCCGCGAGGACCAACAAGCTTGGGCCTCCATTATTGGACCAGGCGACCAGGCTGGAACAATTGGCGCGCCAGATAGGGGGACGGTCAGGCGACTTTTCAAGGTAAATGGCTTCATCAGCGATGCCCACTCTGATGGGCGAGGATGGCGAAAGAGGGGATGGAGTAACGCCCGTCAAGTATGTCAACCCAGGTTCTCGAGCAGACCCAAACCTCACAAGAAATATGGAGCGCGAATTCGAGGGCGACTCGGAGTCCCAGAGTACTATTCCGACCGGCGATGCCTATGAGCTGTTGGAGCAGCGATTTCGATCCCTTGAGCAACAGAATGCTGAACTCACACATATGTTGAAAACGGTGATCGCTCAGCAAGCTCAAGCTCTCAAGGCCAACACTCAGGACAGGCAATCGCCACAGGACTCCCATTTGGAAGCGTTACAGCAATTCCTCCCTGCTACTCAAATCTCCCCTGCACAGATGGCGGTTCGCCAATCTCTGTCCAGGGCGATACTCGCCGAGCCACTACCTAAGGGTTGGTTCCGCCCAACCTAGATAGGTATGTAGGTACTGGCGACCCAGACGAGCATTTGCAAGCCTTCCAGATCGCCATGCAAATGCAGCAGGCCGGCGACGCCGCATATTGCAGAGCTTTTCCGGCGACATTGGGAGGGCGAGCCAGGGAGTGGTACATGAATCTACCAGAAGGCATCATAACATCGTGGGAAGGCTTCGCAAGGATCTTCTCACAGAAGTATGAGTGCAAGAAAACAAGGACGGTCCCGTTGCAAGCGCTGGTGAGCTTGAGGCAAAAGCCGAACCAGTCGCTGAAGGAGTTCTTTGATGAATGGACTGGGGTAGTCCAATCCATCAAGAGGGTAGATCATGAAATCGCTGCGGCAAGTTTATTCCAGTCGACTCATAACGGCAGGCTGCGGAGTCGCTGCTACAGGTGGCTCCGAAGTCGCTATCCGACTTGGAAACCAGAGTGCACAAAATTATTTTGATTGAGGAGCAGTTAGCAGAACCTTTACATGGAGCGGCGAAGATGGAAGAAAAGCCCGTTACAGGGAACAAGCAGGCCAAAGGGCAGCCCTCCGAGACACGGCCATACGGGAAATATCGCCCAGGGGAGCAAAGGCGTTACCAAGAGAAAGGATACCCAGGGAGCGTAGGGGTTATCAGGAGAGAGGATATCAAGAGGAGAGGGCAGATTATACACCCCTCTCAGAATCGCGAAGGAAGATTCTGCTGTACATGCAGCACAAAGGACACCCCATCAACTGGCCGAGGCCAATGTTCACCTCGACGGATCAGCGAAGTCGCCAAAAGTTTTGCGATTTCCATGACTCTCATGGGCATACCACCGAAGACTGCAGAGAATTGAAAAATGAAATCGAAAGGTGGATAAACGAAGGACGTCTCAGGGATTTCATTGTCAGCTCAAAGCGGAAAAACAAGCCGCAAGAAGATGATCGCCGAGGACAAGGAGAATCACAAGACAAGAAGGGTGATGTCTTCACCCGACTAAAGGAGTCTATGGACAATGAAGATAGCAAGAAAAAGCCTCGACCTGAGGTAAACCACGTTTATCAAACCATTTTCGGTGGGGAAAGTTGCCCAACAAAGAAAGTCAAAAAGGAGGAAACAAAGGAGGTGATGATGATAGACCAAGTCAGTCGCCCAACGTTGGGATTCTCGGAAGAAGACATGGCCAGGGTAGGAGGCCCAAGTTTGGAGGCGATGGTAATTCAAGTAATCACACGCAATAGCCGAGTGGAGCGAGTAATGGTTGACGAAGGAAGCTCTGCGGACATTATTTTCTGGGAGCTGTACAAAAAGATGAACCTGCCAGCTAGCTTGCTCAGGCAGACAAAAACTTCCATCTCAGGATTTTCAGGACACACAGTTCCCATCAAGGGAATAGCCACGATGGCAATAACCATTGGGGATGGAGACTTGCAGGTCACCCGATCCATCGACTTCCATGTCATGGATTGCCAATCCACGTACAACATGATCCTAGGGCGACCTGCACTCGCCGCCTTTCAGGCGATCTCCTCCCCAGTGCACCAAGTACTGAAGTTCGCTACTAACGAAGGAATAGGTTTCGCCTGGGGACACCCGGACATCGCCAGAAGATGTTACAGGGCGGCAACTAAAAGCACGTGCCTCACCATAAGCTTGGAGGCGGAGAACGAAGGGGAAAGAGTCGTTCCAGCAGAATCAGACGTTCCAATACCGCTGTTCGAAGGAGATGAAAGTAAGACAGTTCGAGTTTCATCCTACCTGAGCGATAACAAGAAACAGGAGTTGGTCAAGTTGCTCCAAGAGTTCTCGCACCTGTTCGCATGGTCACCAAGCGACATGCCAGGAATTGCTCCAGACATCATCAAACACTCTCTAGCGATCGAGCCCGGGAGTCGCCCAGTCCAGCAAAAGCGGCGGAACATCTGCAGGGAAAGGCAGCAGGCGGTAGCAAATGAAGTGGACAAACTTTTGAAGGCAGGGTTTATCAAAGAGGTACAATATCCTGAGCGGTTGGCTAATGTAGTTCTTGTCAAGAAATCGTCAGGAGCATGGCGAATGTGCGTCGACTTCACCAACCTTAACGACGCTTGTCCCAAGGATCCGTACCCCTTGCCCAACATAGAGCAGCTGGTAGACGCAACGGCGAACAATGAAATGCTGTCCTTTCTGGACATGTTCTCGGGATATCATCAAATACCCTTAAGCAAGCAAGATCAAGAGAAAACGGCTTTCATGACGCCCACGGCGAACTACTGCTATCGAGTGATGCCATTCGGGCTCAAGAATGCTGGCGCGACTTACCAGAGAATGATCGACAAAGTCTTTGTCAAGCAGCTCGGTCGAAACTTGGAGGCGTATGTGGATGACCTGCTAGTCAAAAGTAAGAGATCTAATGACCATCTTGGCGACTTAAGGGAAACCTTCAATACACTACAGGAGTATTCGCTTAGGTTGAACCCTTTGAAGTGCGTATTCGGGCAACATCAGGAAAGTTCCTAGGATACCTCATAACCAGGAGAGGAATTGAAGCTAATCCAGCGCAGATCGCGGCGATTACAGCGATGGCCCCTCCAAAGACTGTGAAGGAGGTTCAGGTTCTATCGGAAGACTGACGGCAATCAATCGATTCATTCCCAGGATCGCCAACCGATGCGCTCCGTTCTTTGCGACTTTAAAGAATGCATCAAAGTTTGCATGGAATGATAAATGTAACAAGGCTTTTGAAGAGCTAAAGCAGTTTTTAATTACCCCTCCTGTACTTGCATCTCCGAAATCAAATGAAGATTTATTTCTCTATATCGCGATCTCTCCAAAGGCAGTTAGTGCGGTCTTAGTTCGAAGAGAGGACAAAGCCGAACACCCTGTTTTTTATACAAGTAAAACCTTGGTCGATGCTGAAACAAGGTACCCGGCGATAGAAAAAATGGCATACGCTGTGGTCTGCGCGGCCAGAAAGTTGCGACCATATTTTCAGGCACACACGATACATGTACTCACGAATCTTCCGATTAAGAATGCGTTAAGATCTATGAGCATGGCAGGGCGATTAGCTAAGTGGGCGATCGAGCTAAGCGAGTATGACATTCGGTACCAACCGCGAACGGCGATCAAGGCCCAGGTCCTTGCTGACTTTGTAGTCGAAGGTGCAGTACAAGAAGATACCGAGGAAGGCGATGAATGGACGTTATTCACAGATGGCGCCTCGAGCAAAGGAGGGTCAGGCGCAGGGATAGTCCTAAGGTCTCCTGGGGGGATCCTCCACGAGGTCGCATTACGATTCGCAACCAATCGAACCAACAATGCAGCTGAGTACGGGGCATTAGAGGCTGGCTTGCGAATCGCTAAGAGTATGGGAGTTACTAACATCAGAGTTTTCTCAGACTCGGCAATAGTAGTCAACCAAGTTAATGGGAGCTTTGAGGTAAAGGAGGAGTCGCTCCTCCCTTATTTCGATGAGGTAAAACTGCTTATATCAGAATTCAAGAGGGTGGTTATATCCCAGATTGCTAGGGAGGAGAATTGCCACGCGGATGCATTATCGAAACTAGCAACGGCGACTGATTTTGAAGAAGGGCGAATGGTCACAGTGGAAAAAGAAACAAGGAGGAAGCAGTGTTTTCACGTGATTAACGGAATTGGGAAAAGCGACTGGCGAACGCCTATTATTCAATACTTGGATAATGACACTGTACCAAGTGACCCGTTAGAAGCGACCAAGCTCCGGCGAAAAGCAGGGAGGTGTGCTATAATAGGGGGAGAGCTGTATCGGAAATCAGCTATGGGTCCATACTTGCGATGCCTGGGAGAGGAGGATGCAGCTTGGGCCCTAGAGGAAGTACACTCAGGAGTATGCGGTACTCACTTAGGAACAAGAAGTTTGGAAAGGAACTTAATATACCAGGGCTTCTATTGGCCAACAATGAGAAAGGAAGCTGGCGACCTGGTAAAGAAATGTCACAAATGTCAGGAATTCGCAAGTTATCACAAGTTGCCCGCAACAGCGCTCCAGGCGAATGTCAGCCCGTGGCCATTCGCGAGATGGGGGATGGATATCCTAGGCTCCATTTCCGGAAGCTTCCGGGAAAAGGAAATTCCTTATCGTGGCAGTTGATTATTTCACCAAGTGGGTCGAGGCAGAAGCGGTGGCAAGTATCACCGCCAAGCAGATACAGAAGTTTGCATTTAAAGTATCGTAACCAGATTTGGTATACCAGAAAGTATTATATGTGACCACGGAACTCAGTTTGACTCGCAGGTCTTCAAAGAGTTTTGTGATGACCTGAGGATAAATCTGAGATTCGCTTCGGTCGCCTATCCACAAGCTAATGGACAAGCAGAGGCGGCTAATAAGCTTATTCTACAAGGATTAAAGAAAAGAGTGGATGGCTGTAAAGGCGTATGGGTCGAGGAGCTTGATCATGTACTATGGGCTCACCGAACGGCTTATAAAACGGCGACAGGGGAGACTCCCTACACATTGACGTACGGGACCGAGGCGGTCCTTCCGGTAGAAATCTCAATCCCATCTATCCGAATACAGGAATACAGGGATGAGGTCAATGAACAAGAATTGATGCTTAACGTAGATATGATTGAGGAAAAAAGAGAAAAGGCACAGATGCGGCTGATCGCTGAAAAGGAGCAATTAGCCAGGCGGTACAATTTGAAGCTCCGACCACATCACATCGCGCTCAATGACTTAGTGCTGCGAAAGATCTTCAGGCCGGCGGTCGGGGCGGCCAAGCTCAACCCCGGATGGGAAGGCCCATACAGAGTACGGCGAGTGGTAGGGGCCAACACCTTCAAACTAGCAGAGTTAGATAGAGTAAAGATCCCAAAACTTGGAACTCCATGCATCTCAGGCGATATTATGATTAAAAAGACACTTGTAACCAAGGCTAGTTCTTAAGGCAACTAAGGGCCCTAATGATTGAATCTAATATATGTCTTCGCGCCATCAAATTTATCATGTAAGACCTAAGGGCATTGGGATCGCTATGTAAGACCTAAGGGCATTAACAAATCGTGTGTAAGACCTAAGGGCATCAAATTTATCATGTAAGACCTAAGGGCATTGGGATCGCTATGTAAGACCTAAGGGCATTAACAAATCGCTGTGTAAGACCTAAGGGCATCAAATTTATCATGTAAGACCTAAGGGCATTGGGATCGCTATGTAAGACCTAAGGGCATTAACAAATCGCTGTGTAAGACCTAAGGGCATCAAATTTATCATGTAAGACCTAAGGGCATTGGGATCGCTATGTAAGACCTAAGGGCATTAACAAATCGCTGTGTAAGACCTAAGGGCATCAAATTTATCATGTAAGACCTAAGGGCATTGGGATCGCTATGTAAGACCTAAGGGCATTAACAAGTCGCTGTGTAAGACCTAAGGGCATTGGGATCGTTACGGAAGGCCTAAGAGCATCAAAGTTATCAGTATAACATCTAGTTAATGACGAAAAAAAAAAAAAAGCAAAGCGACCAAGAGAGGTGTAATAAGAAAAAAAAAACCAAAGATTGAAAACTCGCGAGGAAGAGTTTAATAAAGCGGTTTTTACAAAAAAAAGAAGAAAAAGAGAAAAAGAGGAAACCAATAAATAGCACGTAGAAACATGAGGATTGTCTGAACAGATAGCAACAATAGCAACAGGTTGAAAGCGAGATCATGGGTCTTTAGCGCCGGAGCTCTTCTCGCCAGCCTTGGAAGGAGAAGCGGCGGAATTGAAGTCCCTGCCGCTGGTCGAGGGGGCTTGATTGGATGATGGCGGCTGAACCTCTGATCCATCGAGATTCAGATCAGGCAGGCCACGGCTGCGGCGAGTGGCCGCCACATACTCAGCATCTGCCGCCACTATCTCCCGCTCCAAGCGAGCAGCATCCCGAAAATAAGTCTCCTCCTCGGCATCAGGAAGGTCGGGAACCCCGAAGTTATAGCGATTGAGACCTCGAAGGACGGCTCGAACCATTTTTCGCCCTGGCCAGCCCTTGTTGGGAAACAGCTCGTAGAACTCATTACGACAGCTGCGCATTACTACGCGCATACTCTCGCCGAGAGCATGAGTGTAATAAGCCACAGTCTCATCGTACTGAGCCTTGGCAGCAGCAAGATCACGATCCGCCGCCGACTCAGCCGCCAGAGAGTCATTCAGCAGCTCCTTGGCTCTGTCCCTTTCGGCGGCTATCTCCTCCACCTGAGCAGCCTTGGCACGAACCTCATCCAATTCGGCTTCAAGGGCGACAATGTGCTTGTTGGCAGATTGCAAGTCCTCCTGGACGCCCTCCATCTGGGAAATCCGCCCGGTCGCCTCAGCCAGGCTTTCTTTCAGTGACTCAGCAGCAGAGGTCGCTGCATCTGCCCGTCGCTAGGATAAAAAGACAAACAAACAAACAGCAACGTGCGGGTTTAGCAAGGATCGTAAGGTGGCAAGTCGGAAAAAGTATATATAAAAGGGGAAACAAGAGGCAGACGAATAAATACCTTCTCCTCGTTATGGTAGCGGGTGAGATCCATGCGCAAAGAGCACAGATTCTCCACATCCTCCTTCAGCCTCCGATTCTCCTCCTGCATGTGTTTGCATGCAAAGGAAAGATCGCCAAGCTCGGCCACGGCCTAGGCAACAAAACAAATAAAGGGGGTAAGAAGCAGCGAGCAGAGCTAGGGAAGCAGGACAGAGCAAATTGACTTCGCATTTACCTGAAGGAGGCGGCACGAAGTCGCCCCATGCAGGTCCGTAACCTCCGAGCCCTCACCAGGAGCGGTCACCCCCTCGTAGACACCTCGAGAGAACTCCTCCGTGATGTCACTCGCCATCCGGGGCGATATGTGGGATGCCACCGGATGAACGACGGCGAAGTAGGGAAGGCGAAAGGGACCCTCACCTTCGCGACCAGCAGGAGCAGGGCGATCAAAGAGGGTGTTAGCTCGCTCCGTCCAGCTGGCCCGGCGGGCGCGGTCGGTGTTGACAGGAGGCGGGCGAGAGTGGTCGCGAGCAGGCTCGGTGGGACGAAGATCAAGCTCCGGAGCTGGCATAGACTCGGGACGCTCCGGATCCCGGGGAAGGGGAATAGGTTCGTCAGGAAGGTAGGAGTCGTCATATGAGATGACGTTCCCGTCGGCAGGATGCTCTAAGGGCTCCCTCGCAGGTGGATTGTCATGCGCCAGAGGCGATTGGCGACGAGAGCGGCGGAGGGGGGTTTCAGTCTCAGCATCAGCATCCTCCACCTCTATCACTGGTGGAGGCGGCGGCGGTGGATTGCTGGAGCCCTCACCTGCCTTTCTCCTCGGCTTGGAAACCCCAGCTTTCTTCTTCCTCTTTGAAGAAAGGAGGCTTTCATCCGTCTCAACCGCCTTCCTCTTCCCTTAGATTTCTCGGGCGAAGGTTGGGCAGAAGCAGGGGCGACGGGGGCGGCCTCAGAGCGGCTGGGACGGGTCTCAGCGACAGGACCACGCGCGGTGGTACTAAGGAGGCACCCAGCGAGGCTTACGGCACCTAGGAAAGGTACATCCAAAGATTAGTATAAAAAGGAGGAAAGAAAAGAAAACACAAAAAAGGCGACAAGATAAAGGTTATACGTTCCTAAGGGTTTGGCTATGACGACTCAATCACGCAAGATGAGCGGCGACAGCTAGGAAGGGAGGAAAACAATCAGCACCGCCTAAGACATAAAGTATACCTCCTCGTATTCCCGCCTGGGCAGTCCGCAGGCCAGAAGTGGTCGATAGATGATGGCAATCAAGAAGGATCTGGCGACGAAGGAGTATCTCATCAGGAGTAGGATCAAGCTCGGCGTTGAAAGAACTCACGTCACCAGAGGACCAGGATGAAGGGAGCAGCGAAGCCCAATGGCGATCTGTGTCGCTGGGGCGGAAGTAGAAAAACGAATGATACCATGTAGGGCGAGGTTTCGGTGATGAGTAAGTGCCCTTTTGTGTAAGATCAGCTCGGCGAACGAAACTGATGCCATTAGAGGTGTGCTTGGCATAATGAATTAATTGGAACAACCGAAGAGTGGGGGCGATCTTCTTGGTCGCACAGCTGCATTCAAAGGCAGAGGCTGTAGCCCAACACCCGACGTTAAAGGCGCCAAGAGAAGCGCCAAAGCACTCAAGCAGGGCGACCGTGAACGAGGATGGCGGAAGGCGAAGGCCATTGGTGAAGGCCTCGGTCCAGACGCCGTGCCACCCTGGCGGTCAATTGCCAATAGTGGAAAGCCGAGAGGCCACGGCGAATTCCCAGGTAGACGGCAGCATGGCGAACGGAAGAACGCGGGCGATCTTCTCCACCGACCCTGAAGGGAAGTAGCCCGGGCCGATGACCGTGCGCTCGTCACAGGTGGCGCTTCCCCACATAGATCGCCAGTTGCCAATGGAGTAGGAGCCGGTGACTCTAGTCACCTCAGGATCAATCTCGACCCCATGACGGGCCCGCTCGAATCCTTTTTGGTGGGGACCCCAAAAAGGCAGGGCGGGAGATTCATCAAAATTCTCCTCTGCTGCGTCGGAAATATGGGCAGACGAGGTTTCGGCTGTAGATGGAGGGTTTAAGGGTGCCCGTTCAGGGGAATGACTGGAAGAAGAAGGGGAGGACGAAGAGGAGGATGAAGGAGAGGGTGAAGAATCGGTACCAGCGGAATAAGAATGACTTTGGTTCTGGCTATCGGAGGCGGAATCCATGGTTAAAAAACAACAAGAAGCAGAAAAAAAAAGAAGGAAACACACGGCAGGACGGCAATGGGAGTGAGAAAGAGGGGAAGAGTCACGTACCAGGTGGGCGTCGGGGGCTCCAGACATTTGAAAAATGGCAGGAAGAGATAAACGTTTTCGGGTAGTCGGAAGAAGGAGAAACGAACGTTTTCCGATCAACGGAGAAGGAGAAGGTAGTGGAGGACTCGCCGGAAGGAGTAAGGAGGCAGTGGGGGCAAGAAGACTGTAAAAAATGGGGAGTCAAGATGTCAGAGAAGGAGTAAAAAAAGGAGGAAGACGGTAAGAAGGGGGTTTATATAGAGTGCAATGAGCGGGAGTGGAACCGTCGCGGTGAATGAGTGAGTCACACGCGCGGTTAAAAAGGCGTGTTGGCGGGAAGGCGAGCCGTCGCGACGTTTCATTGGGGGCACGCGCGGCTGAGATGACGTCTGAAGGGATAAGGTAATGATGGCTTTCTAGGCAATTACCAAAATACCCCGATTTCCCCAGCTTCTCCAGCAAGGTAGGGAGTAAAAGACCATGATGCCCTGAGCGGTAAAGAGGTGCGTGAAAGACTGGAAAGAAGGGGCGCAATAGAAAGCAGCGACAAAAGAGACAAGGCGATAAGAACCAAGACACCAAAGCGACAAAATGACAAGGCAATAAGGCGATAGGATAGCAATGCGATAAAGCGACACAACACAAGCGATCCGAGTTATAAGTAAACCCTCGGCCAAGCAAAACTCGCATTAAGGGCTCGGGGGCAATTGATGGGTCCTCTTACGGCGATCACGAAACGAGCGATCCAAGTTACAAGTAAACCCTCAGCCAAGCAAAGCTCGACTAAGGGCTTGGGGGCAATTGATGGGCCCAGCCCGACGAAGACCTAAGGCCCACACGACGGCCCACGAGGCGACCCACATGGCGGCCCGAACACAGCGGCTAGGGCAGGGGGTCCGGACCCAGGCGGTAAATCAGATGGGCCGAACAGGCAGGCCCAGGAAGTGGGGTGAGGCCCAAAGCGACGGCCCAGCTCGGCGGACTCCTAGGGTTACTCGGCGACACTTAGGTTTCCAAGATAGAGCGGACACGTGTCAACATCCTACGGAGCTACAAACGAGTGGCTAAGATTCAGCCTTGGCGACCAAGGCAGGGGTACTATAAATACCCCCGTACACCCTATTAACCAGAGGACAACACTTTTACCCAGCGGATAAACGCTCCGCGGTACGTTACTCTCCTTCCTATCCCATTCCTTAAACTGATCGCCTCCCCTTTTCCTTGAACTGACTACCCCTCACACTACTTACGAGGTACAACACTCCGCGAGGACCAACAAGCTTGGGCCTCCATTATTGGACCAGGCGACCAGGCTGGAACAGTTCAATTTGATGTTTTAAAGTAAGGCGAGCGTTCACTTCTATCCTTAGCTTAACAAGAATCTAATCTAGGTGATCAATCCAGACAAGAAATATGAACAATGAAGAAAACAAATCAAACATGAAAGAGAAACTGATTGAACTTTGAATCTAATCACCGCCGATTCGTGACCGCTTTAATGCTCTGGGCCACTTATGGTTCATCTAGTCTAAGCTCTACGAGTTTAGCTACTCATGTTCATAACAAAAGAATCAAAGGTAAAGACAGAGTTCATCTTGAACAGAGGAAGAACAGAAAAGGATCTGAAAAACCTAATTAAGACGACTCCGGCAGAACTTCGATCTCCGGTAATCTGCAATCCTAGCTCCGAGTCTTCGAGATGAAAGGGATGGCATCACGATCTCTTCTTGGCTCTTCGAACTCTAACTCTATTCCAGAACACCTGAGAATCCTCGAAGTATTTGGTATTAGTTGGTACTATGAGATATATTCGATTTTGGGCCGCCGGTTAAGTATTTATACTTAACCCTAATACCGCCGGATTTTGCCTGGAATTTTTGCCGAAAACCTAAGGGATTTTTCGCCGAAAATTCCTTTGTAAATGGGATGACTGCTCGGCTATATTCTCCTATGATTTTTGGACCGCCGGTTCTCGACGAAAACTTGGAGTTTTCGCCAAAAAGTTTAGTTGTTGAACTCAGCCGATTTCTTCTTGAGTTTTCGCCGAAAACTCCAAGGGATTTCGCCGAAAACTTCTTTGTAAATGGGAGCAGGATTTGGTTCGACTTGATTGACTCCTTAGATCGATTCCGGTGCGATTCCTCAAGGTTCCAACGCCTTAGACACGTCCTTGGCTACTTTGTTTGACGGCAAAAACCTTTGCTAACATGAAAGCACTAGAAAACCATCAAATAGACCCGAAACGGGCCAAAGTAACACAAATGGCACGAGATAGAGTAGATGAGTGAATATTCGTTATTCTACCCTAAAACCATGTCTTAAGCAAGGAAATGTCGCTTAAATGAGGCTGATAATCACGTCAAATCGAGTGTCATCAAAATACCCCACACTTAAGCTTTTGCTTGTCTTGAAGCAAACTGAATAGAAACGCTCATGTTCACAAATGATAAGATTTATTAAATTGGAGTTCAATCAAACACAAAGAATTATTAGACAGATAATTCCTAGAACAAGAAACCTAACATGCATACTGATCAGCCAAACAACCTAGTCTCACTAAAAACTGCACACGACGAGTAGTAGCAACCAATTATGCACAAATTTGACCAGACCGACCAGACTCCTCACACAGGAAATATTTAGTAAACGGGGAACTCTCACTCTCTGTGTTTAAAGACGTGTTTATGCTCTCAATCATTTTCGGTTACTGAATTCTGTCATAAGTTTGCAATTCGACCATATCTCCACCACTGTGACAATACGAGTAACTAGCAAGAAGGACTTCCCTGCTAGGACTGTAACGAATTCTACACTACAAGGGTTTATAATGAGATGGATGATGGGAATGTATGATGATGGCTTTGGTGCGGTGTAGCTTTCAACTAACTTCCCTCGAATCTAGCCTATGGCTTCCTACCGTCTAACCAGACACGGGTGGAATAGTGAACGCTCGTCCTATGATACCCTCAAGCAACCTAGCACTTATTTTCTTTATACTTTTTTTCTTTTGACTTTTCTTTTAACTTCGTTCTTCCATTTGTAGGGAGAAGAACGCTATTGACTAAACTTGAAACTTTTCTGATTTTTTTTTTCTGATTTCTTTTTCGACATTTCTTTTGTTTTTCTCTTTCTCTTTTTTTTCTTTGTGCCAATTTTTTCTTTTAGTTGCTAGAGGGGTTTACGCGTTTGGACATAATAGCTAAGACCACCTGTTTAATGGCTATAGGCAGGTTACCACAAACCGACTTCCGGTAGGTCAATCTAGAACTACAACCACAGGGGATCAACGGGGGATGAAAGAATGGGAAATGGTTGTAATGTATTATCGAACCGAAAGAACAGGCCAACCTCAAGGGTTTAAACCTAATGGATTTATCGTTAGGTAGGCTATCTGACTTAGTAGCTCAATCTAGGTGCTCCTATCATTCTAGAACTCGTGTCATCGTGTGGTCTCAAGTAGGTCTCATGCAAATTCTAACTCATTCAAGCAAACAGAAAATCACTCAAAAAGAATTGAAATTGCAAGTTACGTGCAATGGATCAAAAGCTCACAGTTGGTTTGCTAGTCGGATTCGGTCATTTTCATGCAATCAAGGCTACAAACTACAAGTGTGACTTTAAAAATCTGTTCTGACCAGGCAGTTTAGCATCAAAGTAAACATGTTGGTTCTCAAGTTCTAGGTTAAGTAGTCTAAGCATCATTATGAAAGATTGAACAACAACTTAACATCAAGAATAAAAAACTGAGCCATTCTAATGCTAGAGAGACTGGACAGGAATCACGAGGCACACAAAAACACAATCAAGGGCAATCAAGTTCATGCAAGGTTCTCTAGCATTCTACCCCCACACTTAAATCGTACTGTGTCCTCATAGGATTAAAACTAGAGTTCAGAGTGAAGTAGAAGAACCTGGACTGAGATGGTTGGCGTAGGGGATGAGCACGGATCCTCGGAGCAGAGGCAATCTACCAAAGCAAAGCAAAGGGAATCTCCCAATTGCCTGCAAAACAAAAACAAATGAAAGATAAAAAGGAAACCGGGACAAGTGTCTCGGATCCACACAGAAAAAAGTTGGATCGAAATCCAAAAAGAAGAAATAAAAAGAAAGGACCAGAAAAGGAATACAACCTGATCACTGCTGGTCAGGTGCATCGAGAGGGGGGATGTGGAGGGCGTCGCCTATCTGTCGCTGCCATGCCAGCTCATACCTCTCGTCAGTGCGGAGCATGTGCTGTTGCATAATAATCCATCTGGCATCCTGAGTGGCGGTATCTTGGATCTGCCACTCCTGGAGTCGCTCGTACAGCTCTACAATATCCGCGGGATGCGGTCGGTGCTGAGGGTGAGGCGTCTGGTATGGCTCTAGAATGGGCGGCGGCGACTGGTACTCATACCCTGCCTGATGATGTGGCGAGGGTGTATGATCATGAAACTCCGGCTCTGACTGGGGTTGCGGCTCCCCAGAATCATCTTCTTCGTCCGACTCGGCCTCGTGATGGAGAAGAGGAGGCGCTGCCACCTGTGGACTGAGGTCCACCTAAAGGGCGTACTCGACCGCTAAATCTCCACCGACGGTGTACACTCTGCGTCGTGGGACATCCGAGCCATATTCTTGGCTGAGACCGAGGGAGATGATGAGTCGGCCGACAAAGTTGCCTCCCAGGAGTGAGCGAGGTGGCTTCGTCTTCTGAGTCTTCTGGCGGAATAAGGGTGCAAGCACCCATTCGGGATGAAGAGGGTAACCCTCCCAGATGGTGCGATGGAGGAGAAGCTCCTCTCTGCTGATATGGTGGCGGTCCTTCTCTGGAGCAAACAGTTGTGATCTACGCCAAACCATATGAATGAATCGATAGAGAGGGTGAGAGAGGAACTTAACTGAATTGTGCTTCGTGGTCCGAGCATCAGGCACTCCGGTCATGTGGCTCCAGAGCGCGTCATACTCGTCTCCGCTGCCGGAGTTGTTCTCCCAGCCGAGGTGATGTCCCTCGTAGTGCTCGCGGGGGATCCCGAGATGAGCTGCAAACTCATCGTAGGTGAAGTCCTTGTACACCCCGCCAAGATAGAAAGAGACGACCTTCTTGCGCTGCCTCTTTTTGTGCTCGTCCAGATCGAATGTCACCCAAAACTGCTGGAGAGCGACGTCTGGGAAGTCAGCGGCTAGCGTGGTGAGCTCCAACAGCCCTGCAGGTATCAATGCGTCGAGCACATTCCGGTGCCAGTCCTCATCGTGCTCGAAGTGTGACTCCATAGATAATGGGCGAACATCAGCTCCAGGAACATGCTCGAGCCTCTGGTAGCGCTCGAAGTAGTACTGGGGTAGGCGGGCAACAGTGGTGTGGTACCCGATACGGCCAGGGAAAGCTGGTGGAGGGCCCTGGACGGCGGATGTGACGGGAGCGGGGGCTCGGGAGCTAGAGCCGGTGTCAAGTCGTGCCTTAGTCCTGCGCTCATGAGTGACATTCCTAAAACCAGAAACGAAACCAGATTAAGTAACTAATAACCCACCCCACACTTAGTAGAAAAACTCAATTTCACAAAGAAATGAAGAAAGCCGAGTGGGGGTAAGCAAAGTAAGTAACCGGTATTCACAATAAATCAAAGAGCATGCATATGTCTAGCCGGAATGTTCATAACATAATTAGGGATCAGAAGTCAAACCGACATTCAAAAAGTCAACATCATAGCACATTGAACCCTAATCATGGCAATTACTAGTTCAAGCGGGAAATGACGGCATAATTAATAACTCAGATGGAAAGCACAGTAATATGAACGTGAATGAACACACATGGCAGCCAAACAATCATAGACAATTCATGGTCAAACTGACATTTCTAAAAAAAAAAGTCAACACCGCAAAGAATCGATCTTTAAGCATATCAACACACGATCAAGTGGTATTATAATTCAGCACAATACTCCCTAAGCATGCTAGATCAGTCCAAAGCATTCAACTAACCTAGTTCACACAAAATCAGTCAGCACGCAAATCGAGGTAAACCGAAAAGTCAACCAAAATTCAACCCCGACGAAATTTAGCATTCAACATGTCAAAATATTCGAAATGAAAAGTTCTACAACTTACCTTGAAGCCATGAGTGCTGGAAATGAACGGAGAAAGAGAAATCGGTGAAAAATCGAGAAAATTAGGGTTTGGCTGAACGGGAGCTCTAGAGCTCCGATTCGACTGATCTATGGCTCAAAATGATCGGAAAAGGGAGGGGAGAGGTGCGGCGGCGGCGGCGATGGAGACGGCGGCGGTAAATGGACGGCGACGATGAAAATGTGGCGGTGGCGGCGTTGGTTTTAAAACAGGGGGAGATTTTTGGTTTGTTTCGAAAATGAAGAAGTGAGGGGGAGAGAGAGAGTGACTGGGAAAATAAGGGAAAAATTATTGAATTTTTCCTCAGTTTTTTGGCGAAAATGTTTGCAATTTTTCGCCGAAAACACAAGTGAAAAACGTCTGCCGATTTTCAAAGGAGTTTTCATCGAAAACTCATAGAGTTTTCGCCGAAAAGTTTAGTTAAAATCAACCAGAAAACACAGTGGGATTTACAAAGAAGTTTTCGCCGAAAAATGGGTCAGTTTTCGCCGAAAAATTTGACCTGTACGATTGAAAATATTTTCGCAATCCCAGCAAACTTCAGAAAATCACAATCAAATCCACAAAAATCGGAACAACCTCAAACAACTTGCGATTGAAACGATGACACACAGACTACACACGAAAAATAAGAAATCATGCAAACTGACACTTTTGGCTCCCCCGAACCGACTCTAAAACACTAAGTTTGACACAAATGAAAAACTGACTCCAGCAGTGGGTTGCCTCCCACGAAGTGCTCTTTTATTAACGTCCTTGAGCTGGATGATACCTGGACGGTATTAGGAGACATCCCAACTTAGTATCTCCTTAACGCTAGCATCGGAGTTCATGAAGTAGAGCTTCGGGGTATCTCCGTTAAGCATAAATTTCTTCCCGTTAGCGTGTATGAGCTTGGTACGTCCATCAGGAAGGTGATCAGTGATCTTGAACGGACCAAAAAGTTCTTTCAAGGGATCATCCTCTACAAGGAAGACGGTGGACGGAATGAGAATGATCGGTTTCGTCTTCTCTTTAACCTCCGGCTTTGTATCACCAGGATCGGTGATCGTCGGTATTTCCTTAGGAGATGCTTTTGACTTCTCCTTCAATACTTGCTCCGGCGCCGGTAGTTCGGAACGAATTGGTGGTGCAGCTGGCTTGGTAGAAGGTGGTGGAACAACTGGTCTCCAGACCATTTGAGTCTTCGTCTTCTTCTGATTTCTTCTCCGGACCTGCCAGGTTTCTTGCTCGGCGGTGAAGAAGAGGCTTTCAGTTCCTTCTTATTTGGCGGTTTCTGAGCAGCAGAGTTTGGTTTCTGCTTGGTAATCTGTTCAACACCTGCAACAACAATTGATCTAGGAACACTAGAAGAGATGTCAGTAATGGAGTTGACCGGATTCAACTCCACGGTTTCAACAGCTAGATAATGAGATTCTTCATTCAAAGGAGTATATTTCATTCCGTCTTTAAGGCGGAACATTATCGTGTCCTTACCAACCCTCAAAGTTAAAGAACCATTTGGAATGTTAATTTGCATTCTAGTTGTAGCCATGAAGGGTCGTCCTATGAGAATGGTAGAATCATCCTTGTATCTATGATCACATAGTCAGCTAAGAACGTGAAAGGGACCACATTTAGTAACAACGTCTTTTATCTCTCCTCTTGGAGTTTTCAGTGATCTATCAGCAAAGACAAGTTATATGGTAGTTGGTTCAAGTTCTCCTAGGTTCAATTTTTCAAATAAACTCATAGGCATAACATTGACAGACGCGCCTAGATCAACCAAACTACGTTCTATCTCAACATCATTAATAACTAGAGGAAGCGTGAAAGAACCAGGATCAGAACACTTAGCTGGATATGGCGATGAAGGTTTCTAGCTACGAGCGGCAGGATATCCTTCTTTACCTCCCCACATGCCAGTCTCGATCCGTGCGTTTGGCAGCAATGCTCTTGGAAAAGGAGGTTTCACGTAGTACAGAGCAAGAGGAGGATCATACTCCTTAGGCACCTCCTTCGGTGCTTCCTTCTTCTCTGGAGCTTCATCGGTCCTGCATAAAATAGAAGAAGCATTAGTAGATGAGTTTGTCGGTTCTTGAACGGATACCATCTTAGCTTGCTCCTTTCTCGGATTTGGCTCGGTTTGGCTCGGAAGTTGGCCAAATGGTCGACCAGATGCTAGCATGCTAGAGATCTGGCTCGTAGCCTGCTCAATTCTGTGACTGGATGTAATTTTTTCTTGGTTGAGAAGAGCTTGGGCTTTGAACTGACTGTCATGATCGTCAAGCCTGGTGATGATCTGAATGAGCTTCTTGTCTAGTTCACTGACGTTGTTTTCCCTCTGATGTTGCTGCCCTGTATAAGTATTGTTCAGGTATTGATTCTGGCGATTGTCAGGAGCAATTCCATAGTTACCTAGATTGCGGTGCGGCGGCTGGTAGACACCTGCGGGCGGATGGTTCGGCTTCTGATCCTGAGTTGGACTAGCTGGTCGGCTGTTCTGGTTTTGGTTGTGGTTCTGGTTGGCACCGGCATTGTAGGGAGGGTTGTCTTGATAATTCCCTTGTTGCCTGAAATTGTGGTAGCCAACATAACCGTTCTGATTGTTGCTGAAGCGCTGTTGAACGAAATTGACTTCTTCGGCAGACCAGACTTCTGTTTGACCAAAATTCTGGCATCGGCCTCCATTATGCGCACAAGCTCCACACCACTAGCAATCGGCAACGTAGACAGCGGCTGTCGGCGGCTTAATGGGTGTAGTAGACTTCTTCATATGCTTCTCTACTTCTGCCTTGATAGTTGCTTTGAGATCGAGCTTGCTTCTAGATCCTTCAGATTGTCGTTCCCAGTTCCTCGACTTGGAAGCACAATTCACAAAATGAAGAAGAGCAGCTTCAGGTGTAAGTGTAGTGCAATCCCCTTCAGCTAGGGAATTGACCCATTTGGTAGATTCTTCTCGAAGACCTCGAGCAAAGATTTCAGCTAACTACCTCTGCTCGAATCTGTGGTGAGGACACTTCTTGGAATTCATTCCAAGTATCATATAAGCTCGCTCCTTCCTTCTGAGAGAATCGGGCGATGCTATCCTTGAAGGCTGTTGTCCTGGAAGGAGGGAAGTACTCTTCGACGAAGTCCTGACCAAGAGTCTCCCAGTTGGTGTAGTAGCCAGGTGGTTTGCCAGTAAGCCACCTTTTAGCTGCGCCTTTCAGAGTGAACGGGAAAGCTCTCAAGCAAAGAGTATTCTTGTCGAGATTCCCATTCTTGAAAGTGTTGTAGAGATCAAGGAAATCCGCCAGATGATTGCACAGATTGTCTAGTGGCCTGCCTTCAAACTGCAGATCCCTAGAGATCATAGTCAAGAATGGAATCTTGATCTCATAGTCAGGATCTCCTTCAATGCGTGGCACGACGATAGAAGATCGAACGCTATTTGCGCTCGGCTTGTTGTAGTCAGCTAGACTCTTCGGTGCAACTAGTGGTGGTGGTGGTTGATGACCGCCTGGTGGTGGTAACTGATCAGTCATCCTGGGAGATGGAGGAGGTGAAAGTGATTCGGTGTATGAAGCGGATGACGATGACGGTGAAGATGGAGATGAGGAACTCTCCTTCAGTTCCTCGATCTTGATCGGAGTGACGGATGGAGGTGGATTGGTTCTGCCTCTCCTTGGAATCTGTGATTGCCTTGGTGGAGCAGAACTGCCTGGTCTCTCTACACTCTTAGCCTTGTCGTCCTTGGCAGTTTGAGAGCGCGTGAGAGGGCGGCGGTGCATACACCCGTGAACAACCTACAAATAACAAAAACAAACAAAATCAGTGTAAAATCGAAGTGGATGGAAAGGTGAAATATGGAAAGTAGAAGAATAAGATGTCAGTTCTTCTTTCGAACAATCAAAAGAAGTCCCCGGCAACGGCGCCAATTTGATGAACCAGTCGTAGAGCGGTGATCAAATAACTACCAAGCTGGAAGCTAGGGTAGATCGTATTCAACGGGTCTTCTAATGATTGAGTACTCAAATATAGAGGCAAATTACTCGGATTTAACACTTTGTGCATGGTGTGAGTTCCACGACTTCTAATTCTAAGAAATGCATGGAAATTAAAAATTAAAACTGAAAACAGATTGAAAGATTGGTTGATTAAGCAAAGATGACAGACAAGCTTAGACTTTGAATCCCCCTTCGTTCACTATAGCATTGGCAATCAACAGATCATCGGATTTCGATTCTCATTCAATCAATTCTAAGACACCACCATAACTCCTTACCCTTAGGTTTAAGACTGGCGAACGTTCGCTCTATCCGATCTAGCTACCAAGATTAACTAGCCGCCCGGGTACGGTCGCCTCTCGCAATGACTTAACTAATTGGTGCAATTACTAACGATTTATGAGTTACTCTTGCAGTGGATTAACCCTAACTGGTTCCTACAAAAGGCACACTCCAATGATTAGGTTAATTGTTCGATTTGATGTTTTAAATTAAGGCGAGCGTTCGCCTCTATCCTTAGCTTAACAAGAATCTAATCTAGGTGATCAATCCAGACAAGAAACATGAACAATGAAGAACAAATCAAACATGAAAGAGAAACTGATTGAACTTTGAATCTAATCACTGCCGATCCGTGACCGCTTTAAAGCCATGGGTCACTCAGGGTTCATCTAGTCTAAGCTCTACGAGTTTAGCTACTCATGTTCATAACAAAAGAATCAAAGGCAAAGACAGAGTTCATCTTGAACAGAGGAAGAACAGAAAAGGATCTGAAAAAACCTAATTAAGACGACTCCGGCAGAACTTCGATCTCCGGTAATCTGCAATCCTAGCTCCGAGTCTTCGAGATGAAAGGGATGGCGTCACGATCTCTTCCTGGCTCTTCGAACTCTAACTCTATTCCAGAATTCCTGAGAATCCTCGAAGTATTTGGTATTAGTTGGTACTATGAGATATATTCGATTTTGGGCCGCCGGTTAAGTATTTATACTTAACCCTAATACCGCCGGATTTTGCCTGGAATTTTCGCCGAAAACCTAACGGATTTTTCGTCGAAAATTCCTTTGTAAATGGGATGACTGCTCGGCTGTATTCTCCAGTGTTTTTCGGACCGCCGGTTCTCGGCGAAAACTTGGATTTTTCGCCGAAAAGTTTAGTTGTTGAACTCAGCCGATTTCTTCTTGAGTTTTCGCCGAAAACTCCAAGGGATTTCGCCGAAAACTTCTTTGTAAATGGGAGCAGGATTTGGTTTGACTTGAATGACTCCTTGGATCAATTCCGGTGCGATTCCTCGAGGTTCCAATGCCTTAGACACGTCCTTGGCTACTTTATTTGACGGCAAAAACCTGTGCTAACATGAAAGCACTAGAAAACCATCAAATAGACCTGAAACGAGCCAAAGTAACACAAATGGCACGAGATAGAGTAGATGACTGAATATTCGTTATTCTACCCTAAAAACCATGTCTTAAGCAAGGAAGTGTCGCTTAAATGAGGCTGATAATCACGTCAAATCGAGTGTCATCAAACGCTTCACAAAACAACACTTCACACTTCACACAATCAAGGCAGGCTCAAGTTATCACGAAATCAACTCAAGCACAAGCTCAAAGAGCATGGAAAAGAGGCAGGTCAACAATTCAATCAAAGCGCGCACAAAGATGAAACACATAGTGGATGAAATGGAAGGAAGGCAAGGGTCAAACAAGTTTTCCTTTCGGGATCATGAATCATGAAATACAAAATCTTGGATAAAA
This sequence comes from Linum lewisii, assembly GCA_034768395.1. Taxonomy (NCBI): domain Eukaryota; kingdom Viridiplantae; phylum Streptophyta; class Magnoliopsida; order Malpighiales; family Linaceae; genus Linum; species Linum lewisii. The sequence goes on along the minus strand of CM068296.1, from coordinate 15,463,384 downwards.
TAGTCCTAGCAAGCCAAAAATGGGATTTTTCAACACTTCACTGACACGTATCCTAAAGCTCAACATTAGGACCAAGTACAAAACATCAATCAATTGGGTATGGGTCACCTCTAAACTGACTAAATAGAATGCACACCAATTGTTCGATGAAATGCTTATGGGTTTCTCAACCTAAAAAGACATAGCTAACATCTTCTCTTTTGAGTTATAATGCAAACTATGATCATTCCAACGATAATCAATGAAAGGAAAGCTCATGGGTCAAGTCATTCCAAATCAAATAGCAACCTAATCACGCATCTAGGTCAGAAGTGGATTTGAGATGAAGCACATGGGTCTGAATCACATCTAAACTTGAAACTAAACCGAAATAATCTAAGGTTTAGGAGTGTAAATCAATCATCAATCCCCCTAAGGTTTCACTCACTGAACCCTAGGGGGTTTAGTTACTGTGTCGGATAATTTATTATGTAGATAATTATAGAATTTTAGTTAATAGAATAGTCTGCCTTATTCTATAGAATCTGTAATTATGGTAGTTAGAGATAGAGAGTAACTATTATTTACAAGGAGTCGGCTGATTTGTAGGAGCCAGCAATAACACACGTCTGTGTATATATTGAGACCCTCGGCTAGAGCAAATAACACATAAGAAATTACCTTCTCTAAATTTTATATGGTATTAGAGCTTTAAACCTCCTTTTAGGTTTAGCTCTTCTTTTCTTCTTTCGATTTCTCTTCTTCTTTTCGATTCTCAAGATGTCGACCATATCCGGTAAAAAAATCCTCTAATGACTCTGGAGCTTCCAATCTCCGGACTGCTGTCTCCAATCCGATCTCTTCTGATGGACATCAGCTACAAATCACCACGATTAAGCTGAATGGATCCAACTATGTTTGGTGGTCGTAGTCAGTTCAGATGTACATCCGAGGGCGTTCAAAGATTGGCTATATCACAGGAGCAATGGAGAAACCGAAGGAGAATGAAGCTGAGTTTGCTGTTTGGGATGCAGAAAACTCAATGGTGATGACATGGCTGGTGAATTCCATGACGGCAGACATTGGCGCCAACTACCTTGGATATGACGTGGCCTCTACCTATTCGGACCTCGGAAACCAGTCTCAGGTATATGAGATAAACCTGAAACCGGCTACAGGCACTCAAGAAGAGGACTCTGTCACACGTTATTATAATATTCTGAAGTAGATATGGCAGGATTTAGACATGTTTAATGATCATGTTTGGTACTCGGCCATTAACCAAGCTTATTTTAAGAAAACTGTCGACACTAATCGCATTTTTAAGTTCTTGGTTGGCTTGAATGCTGAGCTGGATGAGGTGAGAGGCAGGATTATTGGGAGGGATCCTCTACCTCCCATTGGCGAAGTTTTTAATGAGGTTCAAAGGGAGGAGTCTAGGAGACGGTGATGTTGGGAGCACGAAAGGAAGATTTAGCTACTGTGGAGGGATCATCCTTAAATTCCACTCACATCAGCTCCTCTAAATCAACCCCTGAAGTGTTTGCTACCCATAAGTTTGGAGCTAATAAAGGCTTTGATCCTAAAGGTCACTTAAAGTGCGATCACTGTGGAAGCAGACGACACACACATGAGGAGTGTTGAAAGCTTATTAGGATACCTGCTCATCTAAAGCACAAGTTTCCCGAGACAAGCTCTCATCCACGAGCCAAATCGGCTGTCAAACTGGTCCCCTTAGTAACGAGCAGCTTGAGCAGATTCTTGCTCTACTTAAACCTCAGTTAACTCCAACTGGTAACCCGAGCGAACCTTTGTCAAACTCAGGTAAATTATTCTTGACACAAACTGATATCTCTTCTACCCGGATTTTAGACTCAGGAGCATCAGATCACATGACCAATGACTCTCTTAGCTTTGTTACTTATACCCTGATTCAGGTTATCACAAAATTAAAGTGGCTGATGGAAACCTGGAAAAGGCCATATCCCTATATCTAAAGAAATCATTTTACAATCTGTCCTACATGTTTCCAAACTATCTTATAACCTTCTGTCTATTCCCAAACTTGCTCATGACACTAACTGCTGTGTTACTTTCCATCTTTTTCACTGTGTCATTCAGGATCTGAGCTCGGGGAGGGTGATTGGCAGAGGTAGACTGAGGGATGGGCTGTACTACCTAGACTTGAAGGATTCTGGTGTTGAAAAAGGTCAGAGTTTGGCCTGTACAAGTTCAGCTTCTGTTTATGGAGAGATTATTTTATTGCATTCTAGATTTGGACATCCTAGTTTTCCATATTTTAAACATATGTTTCCTACTTTATTTAAAGGAACAAGTTTATCGGATTTTAACACTACAAAAAAACCCAATTTAACAGCACCCATTTAACAGCGGCCCAAAAGGAGCCGCTGTTAAATTATTTTAGCGTCGGCCATTTAATAGCTTCTTAATGTCGCGGTTAAATTATATGATTTAACAGCGGACATCCTCTTAGCCGCTGTTAAATTACAAACCCTAATTCCAACATATATAAACTAAAAGGCCAACTGCCGTTGCCGACATTCTTCTCTCTTCTCATTTTCTCCTCTCTTCCATTGCCGACATCATTTTTTCCTCTCTTCTCTCAGTCACTGCCGACGTCTTTTTATCCTCTCTTCTCTCCATCGAAGCCTCCATCGAAGAAGCCTCCACCGAAGAAGCCTCCACCGAAGAAGCCTCCGTCGAAGAAGCGTCCATCGTTGAAGCCTCCGTCGTCGAAGCCTCCGTCGTCGAAGCCTCCATCGTCGAAGCCTCCGCCGCAACCTCCTTCCTCGAAGCCTCCGTCGCCGCAACCTCCTTCCTCAAAGCCTCCACCGCAGCCTCCTTCCTCGAAGCCTTCGTCGAAGCCTTTTCCCTTAGCTTCTGCATCCAGCAATCATCAACAAAGGGTAAAAACGAACTTCAAAGTTTTAGATCTGGTGCAGAATGGAGTTTTAAATGTATTTTAGTTATAGATCTAGATGTATTTTAGTTACAGATCTGGAGTTTGAATGTATCATAAGCTTTTTATGGAATGAATCATATCTGTGGAGAATGGGGTTTTAAATGTATTAGGAGCTTAGGAGTTCCAGATCTTGGACTGGAATCATATTTGAAACTGGATTTTGTCGTCGGAGTTTCGGCCATCGTTGCCGGAGCTCCGACTATTTTTGAATATGACGGTCGAATCTAACAGCGGTCTAGTGTCGTTTAACGGTGGCTAAAAGTCGCTGTTAGAATTCTCTGTTTAACCGCAGCCATTTTTTTCCGATGTTAAACGAGGATAACATTGGATCGTTTAACAGCGGCACGTGGCCACTGTTAAATTGGGGTTTTTTTGTAGTGTAAATGTGATGCTTGCCATTTTGCCAAAAACCATAGAACCGTTTTTTCTCTTCGTGGTTATTGTTCTTCAAAACCGTTTTACCTCATACACAGTGATGTTTCTGGACCTTCGAAATTCCTACTATGTCTGGAAAGAAATGGTTTGTTATGTTTATTGATGATCACACTCGAATGAGTTGGCTTTATTTCTTCTCAAACAAATCTGAGGTTGATAGCATTTTTCAACAATTTCATAGCATGATTTACACTCAATTTGGAGTCAAGATTTCGATTCTTAGGACTGATAATGGAATTGAATATTTTAAACTAGCTTGACTAGCATTTTGAATTCCCATGGTATTATACACCAATCTTCGTGTCCTTATACCCCCAACAAAATGGAATTGCTGAACGAACGAACAGACACCTTTTAGAGGTTGTTAGGGCTCTCATGTTTTCTAAAATGTTCCTAAACATCTTTGGGGGATGTTGTCCTTACAGCAGCTTAAGTTTTTAAGTTTCAAACTCCTGTGCAAGTGTTTCAAACTCCTGTGCAAGTGTTTCAAAATTGTTTTCCTCACCAACGTCTAATCAGTTATTTACCCTTAAAATTTTTGGTTGTATAGTCTTTGTTCTTCTTCCTCAACAGTCGAGAACAAAACTTGAACCTCGATCTCGAATATGCATTCAACAAAAGGGTTTAAAGTGTTTTGATCCTCAAACCAACCAGGTTTTCATTACTGTCAACACTGTGTTTTGGGAAGCTCGGTCTTTTTATAATGATCCTTCGCTTCAGGGGGAGAAATTTGGTGTTTCTACTTCTAAAACTGAGAATTTTTGGGAAACAGATTTTGAAAATACCCTTCCTATCATTGTTCCTGAATCTAGAGGCAATGACACTAATAACTCTAAGACAGAAGGTGAAGTCCAGGAAACGGCATTGCCAAATACCAACTCTAACCTTCAGGTTTACACCAGAAAACAGAGAGGTACATGAGCAATATCGGTCTTGGTTCCACCTGTTGATCATCCAAATGAACCAAGCAATGACGATCATGAATCCGCGGTGGAACAGAATCCTACCATCTAGACATCACCTACTATAGAACCAAACCAAGGTAATTGATGACACTCGATTTGACGTGATTCTCAGCCTCATTTAAGCGACATTTCCTTGCTTAAGACATGGTTTTTAGGGTAGAATAGCAAATATTCAATCGATTGCCCTATCTCGTGCCATTTGTGTTACCTTGGCCCATTTCGGGTCTATTTGATGGTTTTCTAGTGTTTTTATGTTAGCACAGGTTTTTGCCATCGAATAAGTAACCAAGGACGTGTCTAAGGCGTTGGAACCTCGAGGGATTGCACCGGAATCGATCAAAGGAGCCAACCGAGTCAAACAAATTCCAGTCCGGATTACAAAGGGATTTTCGCCGAAAATACCCTAGTGTTTTCGGCGAAAATGTGTTCACAGATCGGTTGTTGTCAACTAAAGGAAGTTTTCGGCGAAATGATTAAGTTTTCGAACCGAGACGAAAATCACAGGAGAATCAACCGGAGGTCCCTTCATTTGCAAAGGAATTTTCGCCGAAAATTCCTCAATAATTTTGGCAAAAATATCAGTTAAATCTGGATTAATTAGGGTTAAGTATAAATACTTAACGCAGCGGCCCAGAATAGAAATAACTTTCATAATTACGATTTCCAAGGATTCTCTGGAGTTCTGGAGCGAAGAGTTAGAGTTCGAAGAGCCGGAAAGAGATCATGACGCCATCCCTTGGAGAACCGGAGCTAGGAGTGTAGTTTACCGAAGATCGGAGTCTGCCAGAGTCGTCTAAATTAGGTTTTTCAGATTCTTTTCTGTTCTTCCATTGGATGATGAACTCTTTCCTTGTCTTTGATTCTTTTGTGATAAACATGAGTAGCTAAACTCGTTAGAGCTTAGACTAGATGAACCCTAAGTGACCCAGGGCTTTAAAGCGGTCACGAATCGGCGGTGATTAGATTCGAAGTTCAATCAGTTTCTCTTTCATGTTTGATTTGTTCTTCATTGTTCATGTTTCTTGTCTAGATTGATCACCTAGATTAGATTCTTGTTAAGTTAAGGATAGAAGCGAACGCTCACCTTACTTTAGAACATCAAATTGAATAATTAACCTTATAATTGGAGCGTGCCTTTCGTAGGAACCGGTTAGGGTTAATCCACTGCAAGAGTAACTCATAAATCGTTAGTAATTTCACCAGTTAAGTTAAGTCGTTGCGAGAGGCGACCGTACCCGGGCGACTAATTAATCTTGGTAGCTAGAACGGATAGAGCGAACGTTCGCCGGTCTTAAACCTAAGGGTAAGGAGTTATGGTGGTGTCTTAGAATTGATTGAATGAGAATCGAAATCCGCTGATCTGTTGATTGCCAATGCTCTGGGGAACGAAGGGGGATTCAAAGTCTAAGTTCGTCTATCATCTCTATTTTCAAACCCTAATTTCCAATCTGCTTTAGTTTAATTTTTAATTTCTCTGCATTTCTTAGAATTAGAAGTCGTGGAACTCACACCACGCACAACTTGTTTGCATTCGAGTATTTTGCCAGTTTTGAAGTAGTCAATCTTAGAAGACCCTTGGAATACGATCTACCCTAGCTTTGTAGCTTTATTAGTTTATTTGTTTGAATCATCAACGACAGGTTCACCAGTAATCCAAAGATTTTTTATTGCTATTCTGATTTAGGGTTCCCTATTGCACTTCGCAAAGGAACTAGAGCTTGTACCCACCATCTTATGTCTAATTATGTGTCCTATGCAAACTTATCCAAGTCTTATAAAGACTTTGTGTCAAGAGTAACTAACTAGTTTGTGCCAAAGAACATAAAGGAAGCTATGAGTGATGTGAACTGGAGTTTGGCAGTAAAAGAGGAGATGCGAGCTCTAGTGGAGAATGATACATGGACAGTGACTGAGTTACCACAAGGTAAAAATACTGTTGGGTGTAAATGGGTGTTTACAGTGAAATATTTAGTAGATGGCAGCGTTGACAGTTACAAGGCAAGTTTGGTAGCTCGGGGATTTACTCAAACGTACGGGTTGGATTTTACTGAGACTTTCTGGTGTGAACCGCCGCAACCGTGGGCAGACGACCCTAACCACCGCTAGTCTTGAACCTTCGCTCGATCACTGTTGGCATCGGGGCGGGAAAGTACTTGGACCCGTCGGCCGCGATTGACCGAGAACCCTAAGTGTCCAGGAATGGCTCCACGACAGAAGGGGAATACTTCTGTTGATAATACCGACTCTAAGCTATGCACGCAGCATAAAACTAAGAATTGAGAGAACAAATTTCTTATTTGATTAATTGATTCAAAGGGGTTCGTGTTTACAATGAGGTCGAAGCCTCTTATTTATAGGTGAGGGAAATCGTGAACAGGCTCACGTTTCCTACTCGGAAAATAACTCTAAAATAATAAAATAATAACTGAGAGTCCTAAATAGAATAAAAGGACTTACTTGCTCCTAAAGAATCGACACTAGTCCGAATAAAATACTAAAAAGACTAAAATAATACAAGAGCCGGCTAAAACCCTAATTCGGCGGATCCGGCGGGTCCGGTCGGGTGTGCTCCTCACGCGCGGGCCAGATTAGGAAAGCCGGCGCTGCCTTTGCTATCGAGCGTGGAATTGGCGGCGGCGGCTGCTGCTCGGGCTGGGTGATGACCGGGGCTTCTTGAGTTGGGCTCCGGCGGGTCTGATGCTGATGCCGGTCGGCCTCCGGGGTTCTTGCTCGGCCTGCCCGTTCAGCCGTCTTCCCATTTCCTCATTTCCTCCATTTCCCTCGTGGTTCCTAGGCTGACAGCTCCTAGGCTTGGCTCTAGGCCTTGTGTGGAGTTGAGGGAGGGTGCTAAACCTCTCAGGGGCTGAGTCCCTTGTTGGCTCGGTGCTGGGGCCCGGTTGGGGCCTTCTGAGGCCGAGGCTGGTGCCCGGGTGCAGCCTGTCTTCGGGCCTTCTCCGGATAAGCTCAGGTCGGGCCTTCCCTGTTTATCCCAGTTGTCTAGGAAGGACCTTAGAGGTTCCCCTGAGGTCAGCATCCGGTCCTTGAGCTCTTGGAACCCTAGCCTTGGTGCTAAGGCCGAAGGAGTGCTCGGGGTAGGGCCGACTGGAGCTCCCTCAGGTCGGGGTTGGGCTTTCTTCAATCGGTGTTCCTCCAAGAAGGCCTCTAGAGGATCCCAGGGTTGTGTAGCACCTCCTGGGTTATTAGGCTTAGTACCTGAAGTGCCGGCCAATCCAGGCTCTTTGGCCGCTATGGGCGTCGGGCCCCAAGTTAGGGCCGGTTGGGTCCGAACGCTCATCCGTGCTTGCTGAGCTCTTCGGGTAGGGCTGTACTTGAACCTCACCACCTGCTGGGGCTTGGTAAACCTCTGAGGGTTTATCTTAAGGTGCTGGCGAGGTTCTGAGCGCTTCTTATAAGGCACTAAGGCCTTTGCCCTTGTGGGTGACCCCGGCGGGGTGTAGAGTAGGCATTGGCAGCCGGTCGGCTGCCCGGAGTCACTTCATTCCCCTCTTCTTGTAAGGGATTCGTCCTCGAATCCCAATCCTTCGTGTGCGTGCCGGGTAGGGGTTCCTTCACGTTGACTGTTCGTGGGGCGGTGTTGGGGCTGTCTTCCTTCATGCTTCGGGGGCTCGGGTACTCGTTGGAGTCCGAGTCTGACCAAGGCTCCGGGTCTTCTGAGCTAGCACCGTCGGTGCTCATGTTGTCATCAGTCGAGGGACTGTTGACTTTGATGTTGAGGCTCGTGGAAGACATAGGGGAGTATAGGTCATCCCAATGGAGCCCATCCTCCTTGCTAGGGCTTTTCTCGACCGCCGTCGGGTTTGGAGGTAGGCGGAGTCGGATGGGTGCCAGCCGCAAGAGTCGGTGTGACACCTCTTCGGTGTGCATGTCCCGGATGGCCTGTGTGTCCCTCGGGGGCCTCGGTGTGTCCGGGTGCTGCTCCTGCATCATTAGGGGGCTGGCCAGGGGGTGCTTGGGTGCTGCTCCGTAGGGTGCCGGGTACTGGCTCGGGGTTGACCCGATGCTAGCCAGGCGCTGTTCTGGATTCGGGCCGTCGCCAGGGATGTATGGCTCGGCCAAGGTATCTCGCCAGGCCTTGGTACCTAAGGTCAGGTCTTTCACGGACATTCCCGTGAATTTTTCAAGCCCTTGAACCTCGACCTCTTCTCCGTTGTCGGAGTCTTCTTCTTGGCCGCCCTTGGCTTCTTCTTCTTCGTCGTCAGTGACGACTTTTCCTTCTTTGAGCACCATGACCCTCTGATTGGGGCAATCTCTAGCTACATGTCCTCGGCCCTGACATTTAAAACAAACAATGCCGCTAGGCCTAGGGTTAGTACTCGGTACAGTAGGGGTAGTGCTTGGTGTTACCCGGTTGGCGGCGGTTCTAGGGTTTGGTTTGCCGCCTTGAGCCCGGTTAGGGCCGGCCTTCCATGGGGGCTGGCTGGTACTGGTAGCTCCCTTCCACGTGCTAGTCACGGGTGGTGCGGTCCTCTTGCCAAAGCCGTTCTTGATCTCTCTTTCTACTCGGATTGCCAAGGTTACTAAGTCTTCGTAGTCAACATAGTGGAGGATGTTGACTTGATGCATGATATCTCTTTGTAGGCCGTTGGTAAAACGGGCTATTCTAGCTTCATCATCCTCTTTAAGATCAAGCCGTGTTACGAGCATCTCGATTTCTTTGTGATAGTCCTCCACGGACATACTGCCTTGTCTTAGGGTTTGTAGCTTGATATGCAAGTCTCTTGTATAGGCAGCAGGTACAAACTTCTTCCTCATGATTCTCTTTAATTCTCTCCATGTTCCAACGGGTTCTTCTTCTTCTCTGAGGATCTGTCACCGGTACTGACTCCACCATAAGGCGGCGTAGTCGGTGAATTCTATGGTCGCCACCTTGATCTTCTTTCTTTCGGAGTAGTTGTGGCAATCCAAGAAGTCCTCCATGCTTCTTTCCCAATCCAGGTAGTTGTCGGCGTTGGTTTTTCCGTTGAACTTAGGTACAGTGAGCTTGAGGCTGCTCACATCGTCGTCAACATCTTGGGGCGGTCTTCTGTCCTCCCGCTCTCGGTCGCCGCGAGGTCTGTCCCTCCCAAATCCTTGCTCCGCGGCTATCCTTTCCATCCGGGCCATAGATTCTTGTAACGTGTTCAGAACTTGAGTGATGTTGAGAACGTTAGCCTCCACGTGGTTGAGTCTTTCGTCTGCCATGTTAGTTGATAGAACAGGGAAGCAAAATATATCTATCTACCCCTCTTCTTAAGATCAACCTATAATGAACGAGAAACCCTAGGGCAGATTGCCTTTCTTTTTGTTTTCTTTTCTTTTTCTTACAATGCTTCGAACAAGAATGAAAAACAGATGGATTTTCTAAACTGATTTTCTAATAACACGAAAACAAAGATAGATAGGGTTTTTCTAGGATTTTCTAAGACTGAAAAGTAAAGGATATGAATCCAGGGTTTTCAAACCTGAAGACTGGGATAGATTTGGTTCCTCGAGTTGAACCGAAGCTCTGATACCAAAACTGGTGTGAATCGCCGCAACCGTGGGCAGACGACCCTAACCACCGTTAGTCTTGAACCTTCGCTCGATCACTGTTGGCACCGGGGCGGGAAAGTACTTGGACCCGTCGGCCGCGATTGACCGAGAACCCTAAGTGTCCAGGAATGGCTCCACGACAGAAGGGGAATACTTCTGTTGATAATACCGACTCTAAGCTATGCACGCAGCATAAAACTAAGAATTGAGAGAACAAAGTTCTTATTTGATTAATTGATTCAAAGGGGTTCGTGTTTACAATGAGGCCGAAGCCTCTTATTTATAGGTGAGGGAAATCGTGAACAGGCTCACGTTTCCTACTCGGAAAATAACTCTAAAATAATAAAATAATAACCGAGAGTCCTAAATAGAATAAAAGGACTTACTTGCTCCTAAAGAATCGACACTAGTCCGAATAAAATACTAAAAAGACTAAAATAATACAAGAGCCGGCTAAAACCCTAATTCGGCGGATCCGGCGGATCCGGCGGGTCCGGTCGGGTGTGCTCCTCACGCGCGGGCCAGATTAGGAAAGCCGGCGCTGCCTTTGCTATCGAGCGTGGAATTGGCGGCGGCGGCGGCTGCTCGGGCTGGGTGATGACCGGGGCTTCTTGAGTTGGGCTCCGGCGGGTCTGATGCTGATGCCGGTCGGCCTCCGGGGTTCTTGCTCGGCCTGCCCGTTCGGCCATCTTCCCATTTCCTCATTTCCTCCATTTCCCTCGTGGTTCCCTAGGCTGGCAGCTCCTAGGCTTGGCTCTAGGCCTTGTGTGGAGTTGAGGGCGGGTGCTAAACCTCTCAGGGGCTGAGTCCCCTGCTGGCTCGGTGCTGGGGCTCGGTTGGGGCCTTCTGAGGCCGAGGCTGGTGCCCGGGTGCAGCATGTCTTCGGGCCTTCTCCGGATAAGCTCGGCCGGGCCTTCCCTGTTTATCCCAGTTGTCTAGGAAGGACCTTAGAGGTTCCCCTAAGGTCAGCATCCGGTCCTTGAGCTCTTGGAACCCTAGCCTTGGTGCTAAGGCCGAAGGAGTGCTCGGGGTAGGGCCGACTGGAGCTCCCTCAGGTCGGGGTTGGGCTTTCTTCAATCGGCGTTCCTCCAAGAAGGCCTCTAGAGGATCCCAGGGTTGTGTAGCACCTCCTGGGTTATTAGGCTTAGTACCTGAAGTGCCGGCCAAGCCAGGCTCTTTGGCCGCTATGGGCGTCGGGCCCCAAGTTAGGGCCGGTTGGGTCCGAACGCTCATCCGTGCTTGCTGAGCTCTTCGGGTAGGGCTGTACTTGAACCTCACCACCTACTGGGGCTTGGTAAACCTCTGAGGGTTTATCTTAAGGTGCTGGCGAGGTTCTGAGCGCTTCTTATAAGGCACTAAGGCCTTTGCCCTTGTGGGTGACCCCGGCGGGGTGTAGGAGTAGGCATTGGCAGCCGGTCGGCTGCCCGGAGTCACTTCACTTTTGCACCAGTAGCCAAGATTAATTCTATTCGAGTTTTATTATCAGTTGCAGTTAATATGAACTAGTCCCTGCACCAACTTGATGTTAAGAACAGTTTTTAAATGGAGTGTTGGATGAGAAGTGTTCATGAAACTACCACTAGGTTATGAAGGAGTGTTGGGATCGGGGAAGGTGTGTAGGTTGAAGAAGTCATTATACGGACTAAAACAATCTCCAAGAGCTTGGTTTGAGAGATTTGGTGCAGCTGTTAAACGATTTGGATTTAGTCAAAGACAAGATGACCATATAATGTTTATTAATCATTTACCTAACAATAAGATTGTGGTTCTTATTGTATATGTAGATGATATTATTGTTACAGGAAATGATGAGGCAGGAATCAAGGAAATTAAAAGGAAGTTGGCCACAGAATTTGAGATTAAGGATCTAGGAGTACTTCGATATTTTCTGGGACTAGAGTTTGCAAGAGCACGAGAGGGGCTGTTTGTAAGTTAGAGAAAGTATATCCTTGACCTACTTGAAGAAACAGGTATGAGTGGGTGCAGACCAGCCGGAACACCAATGGATTCCTCCACCAAACTCAGACCGAGTGATGAAAGTTAGGTGAAAGATTGAGAGAGATATCAAAGGCTGGTGGGGAGATTGATTTAACTAGCACACACCAGACCTGATATCACATATGTTGTGAGCGTGGTGAGCCAGTTTATGCATGCTCTGAGAGAAATGCACTTTGATGATGTCTATAGGATATTAAGGTACCCGAAGGGGTCACCAGGAAAAGGGCTAATGTTTAAGAAAAGGGACAATCTACAAGTTGAAGCCTACACCGATGCAGATTGGGCAGGAGATCCGAACGATAGACGATCAACTTCAGGCTACTGCAGATTTATAGGAGGGAATCTGATTTCATGGCGAAGTAAGAAACAGACAGTTGTAGCACGAAGTAGTGCAGAAGTAGAATTCCGAGCGTTGGCACTTGGAATCTGTGAAGTTATCTGGCTTAAGAGGCTATTGGATGAACTGAAAATAGTTACTCCAAAACCGATTCGACTATACTGTGATAATAAGTCAGCAGTGGCAATAGCTCACAACCCTGTCCTACATGATCGAACTAAGCATGTGGAAATTGATAAGAACGTTATCAAGGAGAAGTTAGATAGTGGCCTAATCTGCATGCCTTATATCGCAACTACAAATCAGATGGTATATATGTTAACTAAGAGCCTCTACAAAGGACAATTCAACTATCTTATTAGCAAGCTGGCAATGGAGGATATATTTCAACCAGCTTGAGGGGGAGTGTCGGATAATTTATTATGTAGTTAATTATAGAATGTTAGTTAATAGAATATTATGCGTTATTCTCCAGAATCTGTAATTATGGTAGTTAGAGATAGAGAGTAACTCCTATTTACAAGGAGTCGGCTGATATGTAGGAGTTAGCAGTAACACACGTCTGTGTATATATTGATACCCTCGGCTAGAGCAAATAACACATAAGAAATTACCTTCTCTAAATTTTATATACTGCAAGACATACTAGAAATCAAAAGAATACAACCTAGAAAGAAGAGGGTAGAAAGAACCACTGATTTCTTCGCGCTCGGATGAATCTCGATCTTCGTCTTGAGTTTTTGTGGTCTCTAGGATGATGGATGATGAAAGAAGGATGATTTCTGGTCTCTGGAGATGGTTTTCCAAGTCATGAGGACTTCTAGGTTCGTCAAAATCGTGCTTAGTATTCCTTGCTTGCCTTGATTTAAGGTAATTAAAGAAAAACTTGGAGTTTATGTCACCATTTGCAACCCACAGAACTCTAGCTTTCTGTCGGAGTATAATTTCTTCAAACCTTTTTAAGATCATCCAGCTCTTTAATACCTTCCCTAACTTTGTCAATGTACTCCTGAGAAGGATCATTAATACCAATCTCCTTAAGTTTGGTAATTTTGACAGTCTTCCTCTACACAAACTGTAAATTGGGTTTCCCTTTACCCTTAAGTTCCAGACATCAGTAACAATATTATAGAATTCAAGATGTCTTTCCCAAGCATTAAAGAATTTGAAAGACGTTGGTTGAGTACTTGTATCATTATCAGTACCAATGATAACGACATAGTGATCATAAACCGTGTTTCGGAAAATTGTAACCTTACTACTCTTAAAACAATTCATCCAATCTGAATTATGTAAAACTCTATCCAAGCTCCTAGTGATAGTGTAACACCCGCCCCGAATCGTCATGGTCGAACCCATTAGTTAGACCGAGAATTAGGTGTCACTTTTAAAATACAAATCGAAACCAACAAAATACTATTAAATCACAATAAAAAGAAAATAAACAACACTAAGCGGAAGCTTTCATAATTCAAGACCAAAATTCAATTTACTCCAAATACATTACTCAACCCAATTGCAAACTAATCTTTTTAATCAAATAAAAAGTCCAACCCAATAGTGTCAATGAAATGAAAAACCACAAAGAAATATCCAAGTCCTCGGTCACCGTCTTCAGCCATTTACTCAACTCCTCAACTATTGATCCAAACTCAACTCACCAACCATCTTTAACTGAAAAAGGGGAAACTAAGGGGGCTTAGTTTCTTAATGAAACTGAGTGAACCCACATGCCCCAACCATGCGCCGAACTAATCCTTCTCCAAAAACACATCAAATAGATCCCAAAACGGGCCAATGTAACAAGAATATACGAAATAGACAAAAAGTAACCAAATCACCTAAAACTATCCCGAAAGTAAAGCTAAGGAGATAAAAATGCAAGGAAATGTCACTTAGAATGAGTGAATAAACGCAGTATTTCTAGTATTATCACAACTCCTACTCCATTTCATCGTTCTCAATTCCACTCGAATTCCACAAATAACGACTACTAGGAAGGGGTCGTTATATAAGCAATGTCTAGGTGTGGGGTGATTTGATGATAGAATAAATTTACCATTTATCCCCGTATTAGACATGTTTTATGTTCCAGCCTTGTCGCCTAGAACAATGAGGGAGCCGACCCGGTTGCCTTGGAGACTCCGAATCGCCTCGTAGAGTAAGATAGAGGGTAGTAATCAGAACGTGATGTGAGAATGGAAAGGGAAACAGAGTAGCGAAGCGTACCTAGGGATTATTCCCTAATTTTGGTCGTGTCTGCTGCCTGCTCCTTCCCTCTGTATTTATAGCCTGGCAGGTCTGCCAAGACCGTTAGGCAATCGGTACGGAGCACACCAGATTGCGCCACGTAGTACCGAATCTTAGCCGTCGCTTGGTGAAGACGAAACCCCCAAGATTAGTCCACGTGGCCCTTTTTAGGGTTCCTTTGGAATAATGGACGTGCCGTCGCTCCAGGGCTTTTCCTGGGCTTGCGCGTTCGGGCCCACTCCCTAGGCGATTCTAGGGCATCCGCTTGGTCAACCCTCGCCTGAGGCGTTGACTCTTTTCCCCTGGCGGGCCCTTTTATCCGTTGGGCTATCCGACCCAGGGTGGCCCATCATAAGCCCCCAAGTCCGCCTGTGTTCTTGTTGCCAAGGATACTGGCGGATTTCTTCTACCCGTCGCCTGCTGCGTTTCTGGGAAACTCTGCTTTATAACAGCCGAGAGGCTTCCTAGTCTTTTCCTCTTTTGCTAGCCCTTAATTTGATCATTGGCTATTTAGTAGCCCCCTAGGTTTTATGGGCGGCTACCCAATCGCCGCTTCCTTTTCTTGCGTCTCCAAGACGCTTCCCTTCTTCCGATGCCAACCACTCCAAAGGTCCCTTCAACCGTCGCGTCATTTCATTTTCCACATGTAAACCACTCAAGAGTCTCTACCTCCTTCTTTATAAAACGCCCTGTCTCCGCCACTCATTCTTCCTCCTTCTCTCTCATTCAAGCCTTTTTTTTAACCTTTGCTTGTCTTTCCTAGCCGTCCGTTCCTCTTCTCCTGCCTTTCCACCTTGCTTTTTCGATCCCGATTAATCCTTCTCTGCTTTTCCGATGTCCGACAACCTTGACTATCTCCTCAGCTGCACTGGTACGTTACCCCACCTTGATTAAGTCTTCTTCTCCCTTTTTTCTTTCTTCTGTTTTTGTTAGTCTCTGTCTTCTAGCTCTTTCTTCATAAGGACCCTTGTACACTAGCCCCCCTCCTTTCTATCATTTCAACCAACAATGTCATCTTCCTGAACTAATTCTGAAAAAAACCGTCTCCAACTCGTATTTACCGGACCTCTCCGAGCCCCGAGAGTGGGGCATGCATCAGTTTGGGTTTATCCCTGGTTTCCGCTCCTGGTCTGTCAACATGACCGCACCTGTCACCGACCGAGGTTACACCGTTAAAGCCTGGAAGGACATGTTGTATGACGGCATCGGACGGGACCGCTACGTCATTGGGTCGGGCTACTTCCCCTATCTTTCCGCGACCACTGTATGCTCCATACTCCCTAAACTTTCTCTTCCCACTCACTGGGACTACGCCGCTTCGTCTTACTTGTCAACCATCGGGAATTGCCCTGAAGGTTGGCATGGGATTTGGACCGAAAGCTTCACCAATGGACTACGCTTTCCCTCTTCTCCCTTTGTTGTATCATTACTCCAGACCCTAAAAGCAAGCCTCGCTTGGTGCTTACACTATGACTTCGTGGTCTGTAATAGCTAGCTTTGAGATTTCTTGCCAACGTGAGAAAATTACCCCCACTCTTCGCCTCTTCTCCTTGATGTATAATGTAAAACATAATACCAACGGCCTAAGCTTCGTGAAGCGAGACACATATAAAAATGTGGGGATGCGAAAAACGGTAAAACCACACCCCACCTGGTATCATGCATTCTTTTAATTTAAACCCTCGCTCGAAGACACCTGGACGACGGCTCTGCCATCCCACTGGTCGTGGGCGACGCCAATAATTTCCTGCGTGGTCGCTCAGCCACCACCTTGGAGCGACAACTCCTGTCGCTTATAAACAAAGAGAACTTTAACCTGAACGATCCACCTACCTTGAGCCGTGTTTTGGCGATGCTCCCTGGAGGTAGACGGGACCCCCCTTTTCTTGTATCTTTATCTGTCCAAACGTTCTGTCTTGTTAATAATTCTTTTGAACCCCCTTTTTTTACATACTTTATCCTGACCCTGGTTTTTTTATATGCAGGTATGACAGACATCTCGAATGTGCTGATTAGCATGACTGCTCGAGGAGCTATCCAAATGACTCAACCCCAAACTGAGCCCCCTCCAGAGACCGAGAATCCGCCACCTTCTCCCAAAGGAAAGGGAAAAAACGAGGGGGGCCGTCACTCTCGTGAGAAAAAAAATCGTCGCCTGTGACTAAGTCGTCCAAGCGATGGAAGTCGTCTACCACTGGTCCCTCAGAGCCCATTACTATTGACGACGACGCCCTTCTTCAGCCAATGGTGTCGCCCACGAGAGACGTTACAGACCCCATTGTGCCACCTCCAGATGATCAAAATGATGCTGAACGCCATGACCGTCCACACGACTCTGATCTTCCGCCTCCTCCATAAACGAGGACTCAGGCCTCGATTGAGCGAGAGACTATTTCCTTCCTCCACGATGACTTGCCCTTATCGCCTCACAATGACGAAGAAGGTCGTCGTGCCTTGTCACATCGAGTTCTGACGGATTATCTTGCACCCGATTACGAGAAACCAGAAGGCTATTTTCTCGTCGTGTACCCCCAACGATCCCAGCTATCCGCAGACGTGGCACGCGATATCGCGGAAGAGCTGAGTTTTGGAGTCTTGAAAGGTCTGGACAATGTGAAGGTTGGCGACTTCAATCCTGCTATGGGTAACGTTTATGTGAAGCACCACGAGGTTAGCTGTTGTTATGTAATTCCGTTGCATGCTTATATTGTACCCGTGTTTTTAGCGCACATAAGTCGCGTTCCATCTTCTATTTGTAGATGTTGTTGGCCCTCAGTATTGCTGACAAATCACGTCAACTGCTAATGCGTAAGGCATGTGAACTTCGGGATGACCATGCGACTCTTCAACAGCGCTTGGACACCGAAGAGGTATGCATATCCTTCTTGCCCCCTTTTTTTTTCTTCTGTTTTTTATTTTATTTTGAGAAGTCAGGGTTCCTAACCTTCCACTTAACAATGTGCAGTCTGCTCATCAGTCCACCAGGAACGAGCTGGCCCGTCTGAACGAGGCACATTCGAATCTACAGCAGGCCTTAGTCGAGGCCAACTCCGGTAAAGAACGTTTGACTAAAGAGCTGTCGTCCTTCAAGCCCCGCGTCGCCCAACTGGAAAAAAGTCTGGAGGAAGCTAAGGACACCGCTTCCTCCTCAGCAAAGAAGTTACAAGATCAAGAGATCCTCCAAGGGCAGATTCGGGACCTGACCAAGGAACGCCACGCCACCGTCGACGCCCAGAAACGTGAGCCTACACATTTGAAATGTATAGTTCTACTAACTGAAGAGCGGGACAGGGCTAGGCGACAGGCTCAGGCGATGACCGTGGAGAAGGATAAGGCGTTGAAGAGTGTGAAGGAAACTGAGGCGCTCAGTGCCCGCCAATACTCGACCGACGTGGCGCTGATTTGGAGGTCAATACCTGTGATCATAACTGCTGTTCGCCAAAAGTTTGCGGCCGTTGTGGGGCCTAACCCTCCGTTCCTTCGCCGTGAATTCCTGTCAGTTGCTTTCAAGACCGTCAACTGTCTGTAGAATGGAGTGCCTGACCCCAACACAGATGTTGACCCTGAGTATATTAATGTAATGAAGGAGGTGCAAGCAGCTGAGAAGGAGTACATAGCTGCTGAGAAGATTCGTCGGGACCGTGCGAAGGCTGAGGCGGCCGCAAAGGCTCGATCAGAGGGCGGTAAGGGAGAGAAGGCATTAGAGAAGAGCCTCGTGGTCTTCCAAGGCGACTGAGGCCAATCGTCGGGGCAAGGTGGGGAGAAATAAGGAGATTGTCAATGGTTGTTTGTTGTTGCTTTTTCTCTCTTTTTTTTCTTTTTTTTTTTACTCTTCGAACTATGTGGACTTGGAAGATATTTGCCTATGAAACCGTTAAGATTTATGGGTGATATGCTCTTTGTTTTTATCCTTGGTGTTTGAGTTGTGTGCTCGTAAGCGACGCTCTATCGTTTTATAGCCTTAGCGCGATTGTCTTTGTACTTATAGGCGACGCCTTTAGTTCTATTAGCCTTAGCGATTTGTAAGCGATGCTTAATCAACCTTTTAGCCTTAGCGATTAGATTTTTTCTTTTTGTCTCATAGACGGAGTGAGTTTATTCCTTGCCTGTGTCAGGCTATGGCATTCGTGGTGTGTATGCTGGTGTGTAAATTCCAACGAGTTCAGGAAGTGATTGATGATGGTGAGATAGAAATGATAGAAATGAGTCATTCAGCGATATGGCTATCGAATGCTCTTTTTCATTAACATAAAATTGAAAAGGCAACACATGCTCTTAGGTGACTATTCATGATATTTTCGGAGATGCATTGCGTTCCATGTCCGAGGGATCTTTGTTTCGTTCATCTTCGACAGTTTGAATGGTCAAGCTTTGCAGAGCTTTCTGATGGGCGAAAAATCTTTCGTAGTACCAAATCGTTGATCTTGATATGATGTGGCTTCAACTTTTGTTGTATCGCCTAGCTAGCATCTCTTTCTCTGCTATCAACTTCATATGGGCCATTTCACGCTTCTCTTCAACCATGTCGATACTGTGAACAAGGTTCTGCTCATTTTCTTCAGGGTCGTAACTGCTCAACCTGACGGAAGGTATCGTTATCTCCACCGGTAGTACCGCTTTTGATCCATAGGTCAGTGTGTAAGGTGATTCGCCTGTTGAAGTCTTGTAGTTCGTTCTGTGTGCCCATAGCACATGGTCGAGCTCCTCAACCCAAGTTCCCTTCTTGCCTTCAATCCGTCGCTTCAAGCCTCTTAGTATGAGTTTGTTCGTTGCTTCAGCCTGTCCATTGGCTTGCGGATATGCAACCGAAGCGAAACGTAGGAGAATTTTATACTCCTAGCAGTACGTTTGGAAGCTCTGCCAGTCAAATTGGGTGTCGTGGTCACATATAATACTGTGGGGGATACTGAACCTTGAGATGATATGTTTGAATGTGAACTTCTCAACTTGCTTAGCAGTTATGCTGGCCGTTGCCTCAGCCTCAATCCATTTTGTGAAATAGTCGATAGCTACAATCAGATACTTCCGCTTACCGGAGGCTTCAGGAAAAGGTCCCAGAATGTCCATTCCCCATTGGGCAAAAGGCCAAGGACTAACGATCGCCTGTAAAGCCGTGGATGGCAATTTATGGTAGTCGGCGTACTCCTGACACTTGTGGTGGCATTTTTTAACTAGGTCCATCGCCTCTCTTCTCATTGTTGGCCAATAATAGCCTTGGTACAGCAGATTTTTCTCTAGGCTTTTAGAACCCAAGTGTGCTCCACATACTCCAAAATGTATTTACCGAAGGCTGTAGTCGGCATCTATTGGTCTGAGGCAACGTAAGTAAGGCCCTGCGGCAGACTTTCTGTAAAGATCATCGCCTATCAGTATGCACCTACTGGCCCGTCGTCTTGTCTTTGTAGCCATCACCTGGTCCTCTGGGACCGTTTCATCTTTTAGAAACTGTATAATGGGAGTGCGCCAGTCATCCTCCTGTACTTCTTCTTCCTCCTAGGTACTATTGATCTGGAAACATGTATTTAGTTTTACTTCTTTCTCCACCGTAACCATTCTTGTTTCCTCAAAATCGACCGCTGTGGCTAGCTTAGATAGAGCATCAGCATGACAATTTTCCTCTCGGGCGATTTGGATAATGTCTACCTTGCTGGAATCTGCCAGGGCCAACTTTATTTCGTCAAAATACGGCATCAGTGACTCCTCCTTGATTTTGAATTCTCCGTTTAGCTGGTTGACCACCACCGCCGAATCGGAAATTTTTTTAACATACTTAATTCCCATACTTCTCACGATTCTGAGCCCCACCTCCATCGCCCCGTACTCAGCGGCATTGTTGGTTCTAGGCGACGCGAAACGTAAGGTGACTTCATGGATAGCTCCTTCTGGGCTTTTTAGTACTATGCCCGCTCCCTATCCATTTTTACTAGAGGCCCCGTCTGTGAAGAGCGTCCAAGTCTGGTGCTCACCCTTTTCTTCCTGTACTGCCCCTTCCGCAATAAAGTCAGAAAGAACTTGAGCCTTGATCGCTGTTCTTTGTTTGTATCGGATGTCATATTCACTAAGCTCAATGGCCCATTTTGCCAGTCGCCCTGCCACACTCATCGCCCTCATGGCGTTTTGAATAGGGAGATTGGTTAACACCGTGACGGTGTGGGCCTGAAAATATGGTCGGAGCTTTCTTGCTGCGCATACCACAGCATAGGCCATCTTCTCAATGGCGGGATATCTAGTTTCGGCGTCGACCAACGTCTTACTGGTATAGAATATCGGTTGGTCGCTTCGCTCCTCCCTTCGTACCAATACTGCGCTGACCGTTGCTTGCGATATCGCGATATACATGAATAGTTCATCTCCTTCCTTAGGCGAGGCCAACACCGGAGGAGTGACTAAAAATTGTTTGAGCTCTTCAAATGCCTTATCACATTTGTCATTCCAAGCGAATCTTGAC